>JADLZN010003341.1:0-207948 GCA_018155175.1 Sinocyclocheilus anophthalmus
TAAGAGGTTAAAAACAAGTTGTTTAACCATCAAAGGGACAAAAGCTGGTGGCATCACAGCTGAAACTAAAGAAAGTGATTTGTTTTGACCTTAGGAGTGAAGGTCAAATCTGACAGCAGGCAATGACAAGCCTCTGCAAATATATTTACCACACAAACTGTCATATGAATGGCCACAGCAATCTGATGCCGACTAATCTTAGGTGCACCGGTGTCGGTATGCCTCCCCTGAGATCCATCTGGCCGCGTTGCTCCGTAAGGTCACTCTGGTGGGCGTCTGCACCCACTCTTTTCGGCTACACGGCCAAGCAGATGGCCTCACAGCATAAAAGGTCCCTATGTCTTAGGATTCACTGGGAAAATGATGAGTCAGCCAGGACGTGGCCTGCCTTCAAAAATATCCCAGCATGCAGTGTCCTTGCTACCCTGATCAGCCATCCACATGATGACGGACTTCCATGATGTGCCATCTTTCATTAACCTCCCCGTGAGTGATGGATTAACCCTGAGGGCAGAGACAGAGTCATAGATTATTGAGAACGAGTTTGCCTTCGCTCAGCCTCCCTGCTGCTTTAACTTCTGTATCACTCTTTTCTTAGACCATGCAGTATTCAAGAGGACAGTTTCTGAACTTTTAGATTTTAGATGTAATATTTTTGACCAATTATAGCAGAGGTGAGATTTTGTTCAGGGACGCTGATATAAAAACAAAACAAAAAACAACAACTGATACCTATAGATAAAAATGACCGATAACAGACGTTCTGAAGGATCATGTGACACTGAAGACTGGAATAATTTACATTTACGGTAGCATGTAGCAGATGCTTTCATCCAAAGCGACTTACAAATGAGGACAATGGCAGCAATCAAAATCTACAAAAGAGCAATGATAGGCAAGTGCTATGACAAGTCTCAGTTAACCTAACGCAGTACACGTGGGGCCCCAAATGGTTTTTTTTTAACTCATATAATAAATTAAAAAGGAAAACAGATAGAATAGACTTTTTTTTTTTAAATGAAAGAATAGTCACATGATCTTTTCGTTAATTATAATCAAATAAAATTAATAAAGAACTAAATTATTTTTAACTTTTGACTGGAGGGACATAATCGGATATGGAGGTCTGGACAGAATTATGAGCATTGTCGCGGCACGGGTTATCAGGTTAGCTCGTAAGACTTAACACAAACAATTATTTATTGAACAAGTGAGTAATCAGCTCCTAAAATATGAGGCACATAAAGATTGCATGAGTGTCAGTGGTGGTCATGTCAATCAAACTCTATCTGTTTTTAAAGGTTGTAACTTGGGCCCAACTAAACAAGAAATGTCCTCCCAAAAAGACCGCAAATGCAGCAAGCATTACTTACTGATCAAGTCATTATCGTTGGGGCCATTTGGATTTGGGGTGGGAAATTAAATTGCCTGTGTTTTCAACTTTCTCTTCCTCAGCAGTGGTTTGAACTGAATTGGATTTGGGTTGACTTGGCCATCCAACTCCAGCCTCATGAATGATAGAAAGCGAAAGAAGGATGAAGCTCTCATAAATAAACACAAGTCTGCTGCTCTCGCTGCCTGGACCCGAGCGTGGTGTTACTGTGCAGGAAACATAAGAAGACGGGGCCCACAGTCTCCCAAATGAAGCCTTTCAGACTGAGTTAATGCACTGTATATCATCACCATACGGAAGCGGACCAGCAGTGAGGAGCTGTGAGCTGGGAGACTCTTCATGTGTCTCTCATGACAGCGAGGGAAAGAGGTAACATGCACTTTGTAACCTTGACTAACACACATATACTTTTTTTTTCTCTCCCATTTCTCTCTCTCAGGGAGTACCGTAGATAGAGTCTATATACTTTGTAACCCCTAGCATACAAACACACTTTATAACTTAAAGGAAAATTTTAAGGGCAACTGATTTTCTTCAACGAGCCACACATTTTTCAAGGAGTGTAGCACAAACAGGGCAAAATGCAATACTTATTATTAGGAGTTTTTTTTCAAATCCCTAGTAATAGCAATGATGCTTTAGCAAATCGCTGCTAATAAAATGCCAGTGATTTTGCTGATTTGTGCTGCTAAAACATAATCATACTGTGCTTGTCTGTTCAGTAGCACTCAAAACCAGAGCCATTTATGACTGTGCACTGCCTAAATTTGAATGCCTGGGTCCCTTGGTGTTTTACCTATAGGAGGATATATAAGTTTATTCTAGTGTTGCTACAGGATGAATTCAGTCAGGAATAATGCCTGCAAGAAAAGACCTGCAACATCAGTATTTCAAAATAGCATCTGGCCTCTGTAGACAGCTAGTGTTTTTTTGTGGTTGGTTTGTGGTCTAGGTTAAGGCATGTATGTGACACTTTTAGCAGTTTTGGAGAGAATCTGGCTAAACTTAACTACATTATTTGCTAACTTGAGTACATTTTCCATTAGAGTGACATTACCTCAGCTGTTGTGATAGTGTCATTTAGCAATGTAAAAACCGTGGTATCAGTGTTTTTAATGCCACACTTACAGCTGAACCTAAGTAATACTGTTAGTTAAATGCTGCTGTTTCTTGTTTCTGCTGCACATCAGGATTTATTTTATTAATTGTATTATTTTTTTGTCTTGTAGTTAGTGTAAATTGTAAAAAAAAATGACAAAAAAGTTTGCTACTACCACAGTTTGTTATGGTACAAGAAGAGCCGCTTAGATTTAAGCAGGCACCCCCCCATCCAAAACAAAAAAAAAACCTTGGCAGTAGGCCGTGTGTAGAGTCCATTAAAGGGATAGTTCACCAAACAATTTAAATGTGATGTTATCTGATTACCCCAGGGCACCCAAGAGGTAGGTGAATGGTTTCTTCAGAGAAACAAACTAAGATTTTAACTCAACCCGTTGCAGTCTGTACGTTTATAATGGAAGTGGATGGGAATCACAGCTTTGAGAGTAAAAAAAATACCTACACAAACAAAACCAATAAAACCCTGCGGCTGGACAATACAGTGAGGGTGTCCAGACACGAAAAGAACGGTCAGTAATTTCTATAGTTTTTTACCTCTGAGGCAGTGCAATGTCTGAACTGTCCTCAGCGCGTCCTCGACAGCCGGCCGTGAGCGTTCTTCTTTTCTTCTTGGTTACAGGAGGACGCAGACTTATAAGGCATCCCATCACCATCTCTCCAATGGACCATTGACACTCTATCTACAATCTCAATTAGGAGTGTTAATGGTCCATCTGAGAGATAGGTGGCGGTAATGCACTTAGAAGTCTGCAATCCGCCGTAAAGCAAGAAGAAGAAAAAGACGCATCAGGCGCCGGCTGTTGAACGCGCTCAGGACAGTTCAGACATTGCAGTGAATCAGAGGTAAAAAACGATATAAAATACTGTTCAGTTTCTTGCACAGAAAGAGTCGTTTTGTGTCTTTACACATCAATGTATCGTCAAGAGCCGCAGGGTTTAATTTGGTTTTGTTTGGGTATGTTTTTTTTTTTACTCTAAAAGCTGTGATTCCCATTCATTTCCATTATTAGACTGACAGACTGCAACGGTTTGAGGTAAAAATCTTCGTTTGTGTTCTACTGAAGAAAAAGTCACCTACATCATGGATGGCCTGAGGGTGAGCACATAAATATCAAATTTGCATTTTGGGTGAACTATCCCTTTAACGTTGCAATGCATTTGCCAAGCATTCATGTCTGTGATAACTACTCAAGTAGAGTTGTTTTTGCTCAGATGAAACTTACCAGTGATAAAACTACATCGAGTATTTAGTCTATCAAACTAGGCAAAGACATTAACAAAAGGGATATCGTGTATATGGGGATTTGCATGTGGTGTATAAAGTACCTGAAAGCCATACGCAAGTAAAAGTACAGATATCTTACCACAAAATGACTTGAAGTCACCGTTTAGAATATTACTTGAACAAAAGTCTTAAAGTATGTGATATTATTGTAATTAAGTTACGAATAATATATAATGTTAAATATAATGTAATATTATGTTATATATATATATATATAACCTATAGATATATTATAATATTATATAATGTTAATTTCAGATGAGTAGCCAGATTGGTTCAGTTTGAACTTTCTTCCATTTTGTATTTTTGGGTAAGATTAAGAAGCACTTCATCCGGTACTTGGTGTCTTTCATTCCAACATAAGAAATAGCATTTAGATGTATTTACACAGTCGAATGTAGTTATCTCAGAGGGGACATGGGTGCATTTAAACTGCAGTTACAGATGCAAAAAATAGGCCTAATGTTTTGTTTTTATCATAAAACATAGAATTCTGATATTTGAAATAATTTAAAAACATGAAAAAAATTGTCGAAATGTGAAATTAAAACCACCAGTAGGTGACAGCGAGTGACTGTTAATGAGTGAGTCATTGAGATTCAACTGATTCATTCAAAATATTGATTCATTCAGGAACAGAGCATTTGACTGTGTTAATGAGTGAACCATTGAATCATTTATTCAACTGGTTTGTTCAAAAGCTGATTCAATCAATAAGTAAACACCGTCCATTGCTCAGAGATGCAAAACGATCTTTGTTTGGCCAAAATTGAGCAAAAACAAGCAATATTATGTCTAAATTGTAAGTCACTTATTGCTTTACTGAAATTGTATAAAATTATTATTAAATGTGTTTTCATGCTGATATTTGCAGAAAAACGGTGCTCTTTGTGATATAGATTAAGTTAACTATATTAATTATATAAATATAAAATGCATACAGAAGCATTTTTGCCGTCTAAAATTTAGAATGCCTGGAATTTTGCGTTTTAATAGACTAATAAATCAACGTACGTGCACTCTGTGTGTGATCTGGTGAAATAGCCTACTGGATAATGTCAGATCGCACATCATTACAAAAAACACCATATTATCGCAGAAGATATCGGCATACTGTTATCGCAGACCCCAGACTTACTGAGTAGAAAAGGAATCATCCGCGGCATTGCTGCGCATGTTGAACAGGAGAAAGGGTTGTTAGCAGTCTAAATTGCAGACACCCGCCCCCTGATTCGTCAACCGGCCTTCTGCAGACTGTGGCTTCGATTCTGACTATTTGGAGTACGTACGAAATGCTTTGGGGAAATGTATCGGAGTCAAAGTATACTTTTAATTAGGAAAGTTAGTGGAGCGTGTAAAAGTAAAAGTGGGCTGAAAATATACAAACATAATAAAGTACGCATTTCTCCCAAAAAATACTAAGTACGTAATGAAGTATTAGTACTTGGTTACATTACACATGGGGAGTTGTGCATTAATTCTATTGAGCTTCTGTAATTTCAAAATCGATTGTAGCTTGTTATCAAATTGGTTGAGTGTGCCTGTGCTTCTTCTTTTTCAAATTTCGAGGTGTAGATGAAAGACTGAAAGAAGAGACTAAGCGTAACATTTTAAATGGCTAATTCAAAAGATACCGCTTTTTGTAGTTGGAACACCATCAAAAGATATGATTTGGAGTAATCGGAATAGGTAATTAAGTCATATGACCTGTCATTGAATATCTAGATGACCATGAAATTCTCAGAATGAATTCAACTCTCTCTCTCTCTTATTTGTATTTTTTTTAAATCCCGGAGGGATAAAAGTCAATAATAGCAGTGCATTACAAGTATAGGTATCTGCTTGACTAGTGTTTGTTAGCATTTCAGGTTATTTATTTATCATTATTAGAGATCAGGATGGCCAGTGGCTGAAACTTATGTGATATTGGCTAATAAAAATTATAGAAGATGAATGCACACACAGTACACTGCAGTTTAAAAGTTTGTTATCATTACTTTTGTTTGATAATTTTATAATTTAATTGCATTTTATTATCAATACCTTAAGTAAATAAGTCTGAGAACTGACATAAAACATACAACTCAAAACTCAAAACAGCACAAACAAACCTAAGAAGTGCAATGTGTTTATGAAACAACTATAACCCTATAGTTATCTACTTTTTTTAAGCTAAAGAGTGTAGCTAAACCGTAAGCAATTAGCACAAATCCCACAACAACAACGAAACGAATGTGTGTTTTTTTATGTCATTCTCATTGTCATTTATTTCTCATTCTCATCCCTTTTTGGTCCCTTGGCCGTGGCATTCATCATGCTAACATGCTCCAACCACTGTGACTTTTGCCATTTTTTTGTTTGGTTCTGATTTTCCATTACATTTTAACTAGATTTGTGACACAAATTGTTATACGTCACAATGGCCACAAAGGTTAGCGGCATTTAGCTTTCCAAATAGCGACTGGTATTTCAGCTTTGTCTCACACTCCTAATTCCTTTATGGGGCTGTGAGAGACCTGCAGAACACACGGCTAAATAGCAGTGACTGGGGCTGCTCTGAAAGGCAGCGCGACTTGTGGGTTTTGCCTGGCTAATGTGGGACTTTGGGCAGGGAACGCGAGAACACAGCGAGGGGTGGCCCCCACAGGACAATGGCCCCAGTGTGGGGAGCGTCAGAAAGGGGGTCAAGAATCAAAATGCAGATGACATTTGCAGTCGGTAGATTGATTCAGCACCATTGATTCCCGGACTGGCTGCTCATGATCTGAATTGCAAATGATGAGCGGCTTTTGCCTCTCTGCTGTCCGTCGGGGCTGTTCCCACAGTGTGCAAGCCCCCTCCCTTTACCCCTTCTGAATTAGCCCTCCGCCCCCAGAGCAATGGGTATGGTCTCTCAGGCCAGAGCCTTGTCTGTGGAGGACACAGCTAGCTCATTGTCTGACCCACCATGGAAAGGAAGGCCGGGAGGATGAGGTAGCGCTAAGGTGCACCGAACCCCCCACCCCACTCATGAAACCTAAAAGGGCCCCTCGACTCTAGCCAGGGAGAGAGGGAGCTCGCCTCATTTAAAACCCCATTAATAGGCTTTCTCCTTTTAAATGTGTTCCATAAGTGGGATTTGCTGGCTTTCCGGAGATATCTCTTTAAAAAAAAAAAAAAAGTCAATACACACCATTTATTCTGAGCTGAGGTTAAACTTTTGATTTTCAAAATGGCCTTAAAGTGGTTTTATGAAACAAGGGCCACTGGAAACCCTTCGTTAGCTTTGTGTGATATTGAACTTTTAACTGGATTGATTTGAAGACAAGCTCTTGAATTGCTTTTCTAAACACATTAGGGCATTTAGTATTCTGTTCCATCAGCACTAGTACAAGCTAAATCAGTTTGTGCATGTTTAAAAGGATGTAATGGGGTCAGTACTTAAGAATATTATGTGTTGGTCTCATTTTTGGTTTAGACCAACATTGGAAATTTAGAAACTCTATTTTTGCTTGCTATCCTACCTCTAGTTGGCTCTTTGGCATTCTTAAAGTATATGCTATTGTATTTCCTGTCTCCTGATTCTGTACAGTATAATTTCAGTGTCTATAAGATGTGTAATTTGAGTGTGTGCATGGATGTTATCCCTGCAGGCTTTGATTTTGGACCTTTCAAAACCGTTGACTGTCAGCATGCCTGCTTTGCATCTTATTCTTGCCAAGTACTGCCCACTTAGACTGGAAGAGGCCAAACACAGCTTTGTGTTTTTAAATGTGTAGTTTGGGGGCTGATAAATCTAAAAATTATAATACCACAAAAACAGACCAGGGTTTTTTAGAATCAGGGTTTTAGAGCATTTGAGTGTATATTTTGAGAACACAATTTCTGTCCATTTAAAAGTAATTTGATTATTGATTATTTAACAGATATAAACAAACTGGACTATACAGTTCTGCTTTTGAATGCTTCAAACAAAACTCTAAATATCTTTCAGAGAGTTGATGTCATCTTGTTAAATCCAGTGGTTAGTTAACTGAATCTGTTTACAACGTGCAGTGATTATTGCAAGTCTACATTATAGCTCATATCATTCTGTATATCATTCAGAATTTTCAGGAAAAAAAAAAATTGACTAGATCACAGTTTAATGATATGATGACTGTTATTCAGTGTTAATTCAAATGTACCGGGGTTAAAATCATAATTCAAGCCAATTTAATTTCATAAATGTCCAATCTTTTCTCCCTCTGTGCTCCTTACCTTTTTTCAGTGTGTCATGGCCTTGCATTTACCTAGTCTCCACTCTTTGACCCCTGAATCTCAGCAGCTAATGTTTGCTATTCCAATCAGCCACATTGTCTGTGCCTCTACCAAGTGGTGACCCCGGGGTGGCCGACTTCAAGGATAGCCACAGCGGCTGGTAACCCTGTGTTTGCTGTAAACGCTGGTTGGCAATTCATTAACCTTACAAACATTTTTCCAAGGATTTTCTTAGGGGCATGATAACAAACCCAACTTATGGGGGACTGAACAATTACTTGTGGTTTAATGGCAAACCCTGGCCCAGGGAACTGATTGAAGGAGCTAGTAGTGGAAAGAGGAATATACGTGTTGAACCTGTGCTAACAGCTACTGTTAAGCACCACTTAAGGCCACAACCTCAGTCTAAAGAGTTCTTGCTACACTCTATCAGTATTTTGGTGGTAAATAGAAAACTAGCTTACCTAGTTTTGGATATCCTATAGGATCTTGTTCTTAAGCGGCTCCTCTTGAGATAGCTTTTGATGCTGTACAGCTAATATTGCTAAAGGCAATGTCCCACTGTCCCAACTCGAAAAAGCAGACAATTTTTTGTTGACATCTCACCTAAACAACTGCCACTGTCATTTCTCTCTGTTTCCATGACAAACAGCAATAATATCAAGCATACTAGTTGACAGAGAGTCATTACAGTGTTAACACTCACCTGTTGAGCAATAGCATGTTATAACCTCAAAACAATTTTAACATGCTGTGAGGTTTGAAAACTGATATTTTTGGACTTTACATATACAGCCTCATATGTATGGGTTTTCTAACGCAGTAGGTTTGCTCAGAAGCTCACATGCTACGGCATTGCACTTGTGAGGTCAACGTTTCAACAAATCACCTCAACACAGCATACAAGAATGTTAAAATAGTACGGTTGCATCAGCGAATGTGTTTTTATTCCAGGTTTAGCGTTGGGTTTGGTGTGGGGGTTTGTTATTTTCCAACATGATAGAGCATTAACCTTTTAGCGACACTCCCCAGGCATTTGAATTTTGAACCACCGCAGTACATGCCTGAACCAATGTAATAAAAACGTGGCCATGGTCACGTATTGAACTCGTGTTTTAGCACTCACTGGACATTCCAATTTGAAATCGCCATGAAATGTGAAATAATGCTTGTAATATGTGTGCTGCATTTTCAATGAGCCTGGATAACTAACATGAATTCCAAAAAAAAGAATACAAATAATACAAATAAAAAAAAAATGAAAGAACGAGCGAAAATCAAGTGGCAAATTTACAAAAAAAAAAAAAAAAAAAAACACTAATATATATCTCACTAAAGCCACTCAGTGAATATTGTGCTGTAAGCTCATCGCATTAAAATTATACTTCTACGTGTTACTACTTACCGCTTCCTAAGATTGACCCCGCCAACATAAAGCTAAAATACTGTATGTCCATGAGGTCTGTGCAAAAGCGTCCATTAAAGGTGGGGTATGTATTTTTTCATCGGGCCGAGTACCAAAACAAACTTGTAGCCAATCAGCAGTAAGGGGCGTGTGGAGGAGAGAGGGTTCAGTGCACAGGACTGACATTAGCGAGCCGAGCGACGGAAAGATAGAGATGGTGGATAAAAACAAAAGAGGAAAACGTCTGCAGAAAAAAAACGAAGGCTTAAAGCAATAAGGCCAGAAGTAGGACCCGTGTAAATATCGGATCATCTTTCCAGCGCTGGAGAGAACTCAAAGAGCGGAAGGCCTGCGATCGGACGCCTAGGTTGCTTTGTTTCTTCTCGATAGGCGAGTAACATTGGTTTTGCTTTGTTTCACAGAACTAATATATGCTGGCTTTTGCTTGAATATGTTCGTTTGTCATAATCATTGCCTGGGTTGCGGACGTATGTGTGGGGCGGAGCTATCAAAAATAGGGACGAGACCCTTTTGGGGCAGGGGCGTGTTTGTTTTTTTTGTGATTTTAATATAAATCCTTGGCACCAGAAAAAGTCACTACTCCACCTTAAATGACACTTAGGAGTACCATTAAAGCGGTTGTGTGGTTTGTTTCCGTGGCATTCCCTTGACAATATCCCTCAGATACTCAATGTAATGTCATCCTCCATATAAGAGGATCCCGGACAAACTCCGACTTGTGACCAGAGCCGCATCTTCACTTTGACATGCAAGTAAAACAGAAGGGCTCGAAAATCGACCTAAATACTACGGCCAGAGAAGAAGGAAAAAACTAATGTTGCAAAGAAGGAGCCCCGGCACTGTCATGGCCTGGGTAAGGGTGAATGACATTGGCCTAAGCCCAAAGCGCATTACACCATCTTACTGGAGTACCTCTGGCTGCTAATAGAGAGCGATGGAACATATCACCCATGCAATAATAACAGGGATCGGGAGAGAAGCCACTTTGAGGCCTGTCACCAGCTTTGACAGGAGCCCTAAATTTAATCATCAAACCTGCTGGGTTGCAGAGAAGCTAAGCAGCGGGAAAGCCAACTATCACGTCGAGCAGCCTGTCTGACTTTCAAACGACCGGTCACAAAAAGCTTTAAAGCTGATGACAAATGTATTTCACACTGTTGCACCTGAGAGGCTGATGATTGTTCAGGCAAAATATGTACAAGACTAATCTGTGATGTAATTGTTCCTGCATTCAAAGAACCATATGATGAACTCGGCAATACGTTCTCTGCAAATTGCATGTAGTGATTGATAGACAAACCAGTCTGTCGGTAAACAAGACTAGCTTTGAATCTTAGCTTGACAAAGTCTTGCCTGAAGTTAGAAAGGTATGTAGACAAACATGTAGATGTGATGAGTGATTGCTAATGTATTCTGGAGGCATTGATAGATAGACAAAGTCAGAAAAGCATACTGTGCCAGATCAGAGTTTGTTGGGTGTAAATTGACTCTAGTTGGAATTACATTATATGATTCTTTATAGATATTTGTTTGTCCACTATGGGGAAAAGTCCGATCAGTTCGAGAAGGTGCAAAGTTGAAATAAACTGAAAGACTGTGCTAAGTTTGGGTGAATGTTGCTCGAATGTTCTTGGACGACTTGGAATCAGGAAGAATTTTGAGATTTTGAATGAACACTAAACCAAGTTTACACAATGGCAGTGGTAATGTGCAAATCAATCTAGAATCAATTTACTTTGGTCAACAAACAAGGGGTTTGCTCTATTTTTCCGTTCCACTGAGACAGTTAGCCATTCCAAGGCAGTTTGATATCAGTTGATTATGTGGCGACATCTTTGAGACAGCGTAACATAGCAAGGAAAACTGATTTTCCGTGTGAGTGGAGAGTGGATTGCAGTGCTGGGCTGACCGGGCCTGCAGGGAAGCTGCTCTCTCCTTACTGCAGTGGCACGCTTCTCCCTCCTCCTCTTAATGTGTGTGCCATGCTAATCGTTTGGTAGTTTGACATCTGGAAACCTCCCAGTGGAGGGCAAAATTGCTCGAGCCTTTTACACCCAAGATTCCCCCAATATTTGAAGTTGTCACACCTAATCTATAGAAATGAAATCCACCCCCCCCCTTGCTACCTGACTGACTGTGACTGGGTAAAGCAGTCAGAAGTGTGTTAAAGCACCTTTGGCCCTTGTGAACCGTGGTGTCCTCTCATCTCAGTCTGCCTGATTTCCATATTCAAAGTCAAAAAGGCAGAAAGAAAAGCATTTAATAGGCGCTTTATGCAAGCAACTTTTTGTTGGCATAACAAATTTTTAAGTCCCTGACAAGGACTGTGAAATTTTTCAATAAATCTTTTTGCTCCACCCCCCCCTTATTTCCCCCCGTGTTTGTGAATGTACCTCGGGCATTGAAATTTAATATGAATAATGTATGTATCTTCTGTTACATTCTTTATAAGATTTTGGCAGTCAGTCCATCCTTCCGAGCTTTCAATCATGGGCCCCCTGGGGTCTTGTGGGATACCTGCTCTTTGAAGCCATCTGAGGAGCCGGGTAAAATTCCGAAAAATCTCACTGCTGATTTATTACATTCCACTAGAATACCTCCACTATTTAAACGGCAATTGGAGGTGCATTATGCAGACAGGACCCCCACTGAAAGATAGGGATAAGCTTCGACCACAACTGAATGCATGTGAAGTTTTTTCTGAGTATATTTTATAACTTTAGTTTTTGGATGTTTGAATGCAATGTTTTCCATTAGCCAGGGGACCAGTCTGTTCATCTATGAGAACAACTCCCTTATTATTTTGAAAAAGCATACAGCATTACTCATTATGAAAGGAAGATTTTAGATCTCAAAGAACTTAAGTTTAAAGGAATTGTTCACCCAAAACCCAAAAATTCAAATTCTGTAATAATGTACTCACCTTCATGATGTTCCAAACCCATATGATTGTATTTCTTCTGTGGTCAACACAAAACAAGACATCCAGCAGATCCTTTGTGCAATTTTCCATGCAATGAAAGTGGCCTCAAGATCCATGAAATTAAAACATCATAAAAGTAGTCCATGTGACTTAAGAACTCTGTCTACTGAAATCATACAATAGCTTTGTATGTGGAACGGATTTACATTCAGGGTGCTATGTGATGTACAATTCCCCCCTCTGAAACTCATTTGCACATACACATCTTCAAAATCACTGCTTCACGATCAGTCACATGACTTG
The DNA here is from genome assembly GCA_018155175.1 of Sinocyclocheilus anophthalmus. Classification (NCBI taxonomy): domain Eukaryota; kingdom Metazoa; phylum Chordata; class Actinopteri; order Cypriniformes; family Cyprinidae; genus Sinocyclocheilus; species Sinocyclocheilus anophthalmus. The sequence goes on from JADLZN010003341.1 coordinate 12,689, forward strand.
TGTACAGTGTCAAATGAAAGATTTAGCCTTATATGTTTTACCTTCTCTTCCATCCTTCAAAACCCTCCCAATTTTCATGAAAATATAAAAAACACTTTTATTCAAGTGAATGAGATTAAGCCTACTTCTACAACAGCTTTGAGTAGTTGACATTTTGTCATTAATTATAGTTCTTTGCTTTCACTTGAGGAGCCAACAGTTTGTAATTAATTGGAAAGCTGTCCCCTGTCCTCCAATTACTCTGCATGTGTGCTAAAGAAGCACTTCAAAGACTGTAAAATTTAAGTCGCAACAAGCTCTGCTCACCATGAGTTAAAGCATGCCTGTGCGTTCTGCATGTCTGAGCAGGATTTGCATATGTAGTAGAATCACCCTGTCTGAGTTCTATCCATCTGCACATCTGACTTACTGCTGGCCATGTATGAAAAAAATAATCAGTTCCTTCGCTCCTCTCAACACCTCAGTCTATAGTCAACATTTATCCACCTTCATGTTTTCATTTGGAATACTTTTAGACATAGTTTTATTGAGGATTGTCGAGGTGAAAGGTAAAAAGGACTGACATAGACATAACCCTGATAGGATGCCACATGCACTGAATTATGAAACCTGATATAGTGAGTGATAAATCCAGTGTTGTGAAGTAGTGAAGTACATGTAACGACGCCACTAGCTTAAAGGGCTCATCGGATGAACATTTTCCACAAGTTGGCATGATTCTTTAGGGTCTTCATTAAATGTCTGTAACACATTTTGCTTAAAAACACTCAATGGCTGTGTAAACAACACCACTTTTGCCTTGTCAAAAACAGCTCTGCTCACACCACCCGTTTTGGTGTATGTCTCTTTAAATGATAATGAGTTACTGCGCAACCCACCCCCCTTCCGAGATTTCCACTAAAAATAAAATAAATCCACTCCTCTCTTGTCTCCTCTGAGACTGGGACTCTAAATAATGATTTGTGTTAGTCTGTGCAGCCAACGTCAGAACATTTAGCATGTTTTCCGCAAACTTTTGCCATGGCGTCAGAACAAGTGCACCGCTGTCGCTTGCGAAAACAACAATGGCGGCTGAGATTAATGGGCGGTAATATTATAATAAGAACCCCTGTCAGAAGGGGAGAGAAATCTGATCGGCTCATTTCCGCACATGCTTGCAGAGAAAGGCTTACAAACCAAACTCACTGGGTTCTTCTTAACGTTTTCTGAGTTGGTAGATGAACCAGACATTTCAGCCTGGTCTCATGTTTATACGTAGGTATTACTACGTAGTACAAAACGTACATTTTTGTATGTTTTTATTAATGCTATAACGTACAATTTAGACGTATTTCAACGTTTAAAACGTACAAATCGCTACGTATTTTTAGCTAAAAAACGTACAAATATTTACGTATCTTTTATATCATTAAGATATTCGTATCAATGCATTTTTATAATTTTATCAATAAGCGATTTAGATTTTTAGACCCCTTAACCTACCTCCAAACCTTAACCTAACCATTTTATAGCGAATATATAAGGATATAAAACGCAAATGACCGAAATATGCAGGAAAATAACCATTTTAGTAACAATATAGCATTACAATATTTGTATAGTCTCTAATCCCACTCCTACTTATAAACCTAAACATGTCTGTACAGTATAAAAAACATGACAAACAGATAAATGCAATTACAATCATTTATTTATTTATTGCAAAAATGTCAAAAGCAGTACTAAAATAATCCAAATGACGATGCGTTGCGCCCGCAGCCCTCTCTGGCGGAATACAGTAGGTTTGTGTGATCCAGAGCAGAATTTATGTTGTTAATCGCTGAAAATATTATCCAGATAATTTTCCCGATCCACTCTGTGAACTCGTGAAGGCGCGCGCACATCATTCAAACACACCTCACCAGAAACACGGCATGTCACAATCTGTGACGAATGCAGGCGAGAGCCAATGAGCATTCGATTATCCTGCCGTAAAACCTGTCGTTTGAGGCGGCAACATTTGAATTTGTAAAGAGCGCGTAAAAGTAAACATTATATGACAAGTAAAGGTTAAACGATTGCAGGAATGTTGTTTATTTTAAGGTTTAAAGTGAAGTCGTGTTTAACATTATTTAGGCATATTCTTGGAAACGAGCTGGCTGCAGAAATCACAACAAAACGATATGTTATAATTTCATAAGTGAACAATTTAATAATTCAATTGAAAACAAGCTAATTCATATGAGAACTAAACTAATAAAATTAATGCTGCGATTTCAATATTCATAAGGATTAATTTTTAGGTGTCATCAATACGTCAATTTTGTACGTTTAAATGCTGGAAATACGTAAGTATTTGTACGTTTAAATGCTGAAAATACGTAAGTATTTATACGTTTATATGCTGAAAATATGTCACTATTGTACGTTTTTGTGCCTGTAAAAACATAAGTAAATGTGTGTTTTATAGAACCACATTTTACGTAAAATACGAATTATCATGAGATCACGTTGGACATTTAAACACGTTATAGCACTTAAGCATGGAAAAAAGTCAGATTTTCATCAGATGAGCCCTGTAACTACACTGCATTTGACAGTAGCAGCTCTACTTTTAAAACAGGGTAGCGTTTCCAGTAGCAAGCTATTTGTTCAACCAAGTAGCGTACTTGTTTTCAGTATAAACTAGTTATGCTTGATTGGCAAGTGGTTCACTCTTGAGTCTAATTGCAAGCTAAGCAATTCAAATCAGTTTGAAACGCCGATCAAATCATTCTGCATCATTTTGGTTAAAATAGTACCACAATTCTATATAAGCTTCAAAATAGTTAGATACATTTTCTTAGTGACTTGTAATCTAGCTAACTACTTTTTCAGAAAGGTAGCTTGTCTGTAGTTTAACTACTTTAAATTATTTGTTGCTTTCTAAATTAAGATACTGTTTTAAAGGAGGCACTGAATATATCCTGGGATTCAACCGCAACATCCAAAACATATTTTTGCTTTTATGTAACGTCTGATTCTGTGTAATTATTATTATTGAATCTATAAAAGTAGGCAACATGCTCCTCATTATTGAATTTGTCATTCAACTCAAGAAGCAGTCATGTGACCATTGATTCCTTTTCCCATTGGTCTGACACTTCAAAAGATGTCTCACAACTTGAGCAAAGTGGGTTTCTTCTTTCTTTTATGACTAACATCCTCCCCCACCCTTTTGAAAGCATCAAACACACCTCGATCAAACATCAAAACTTCAAACGAGGTGTCATCCAGCATCTAGTACTATTTGATGTGGAGAAGGTATTAATGCATATATGGTCAATACATTCTAGTCCTATAATAACTCATTGAATGGCCTGTCCTGTGATGACACCAACAAAGCAAATCTTGAATAATTGAGATGCTCATATCTATTTGGCTAATGCACTATGAATAGGCCAATATTTAATCCTACATCTCAAACTAATTAGTTTCTTTTAAGACTACTGTACAGGAGTTTTAGATACAATTTGGTATGGAGTAAAATCCAAATATGCTAAGCAGAAATACACTGATAATTTAATTTCAAATGCTGATGTGGGGGTTATAGCAGAACTTGTTTTTAAGGGATGTTTGTTATGAAGAACCTTTCATTTTAAATAACATATTCAACTTTTGTTGCTGTTGTTGAACTTCCGGCAAATATATTAGATTTTGTTGATACTGCCTACCCCTAGCTTGTGGTAAGTACAACATTTCAACATTGCACTCTTTGGGCTTGTGAGTATCCGTCTAGCCAAGTTGAGGTTGACCACTAACACTTATTGCTTTACACTTTTAATACGACTCCTCAACCAGCTGCCTGTTTACACAGGAACTCAATTACTTTAGAGCTCAGTCAAATTCCCATCCCACTTCATGGTGAAGCTCGTCTATTTGAGCAGAAATGACTCCAGCCTTCTTTGATTTCACCCCGAGTCTTACCCTGAAGTCTCGGCTCCGAATTGGACCTAAGTGACGTTGACCGGGCTGTATCTTTCTGAAGACCAATGTGCCACACTCCCAGAGGACCCAGAGCTTGTGTTGTTCTTGGCACCAGTTGCCTCTCCCAACCAACAAATCCTGCCTTTTCCAGACCAGTTGGCTCAGAGAGCCACCAGAGGGATGAAGGGAAGACTTGGAGGGGTGTGGATAGAGATTGTGTTTGTGTATGTGTGCGGGGAGACGGGGGATACAGCCTCAGGGCTAGAGCGAGATATTGTATGCTTGTGCATTCAGCCGAAAGGTTTGCAGCCAGCTGCTTTAGGATTTTCTGTGGAGTCAAGATTACCCAGAGTCAATAATGAGACGTGCAAGAGAGCTGGATCTTTCTTCCCCTTGTGCATCTTAATTCTGTCTCAGAAAAACAATAAGTTCTATCTAAAGGAAGATGTGATTTTTTTTTTCTCTCCTCGCCTTTCTAATCCTGACTTAACTGCAAATAGAGGGAGACGGAGAGAAGCCAAAAGCAACATGTTTTTTTTTAAGTCACAGAGACTGGTCATTCAGAGTGGCCATTTACTGCTGCTTTCTGGGTTGTATTTCCCAGCTTTCTCTGCTCTGAATGGTTTTCTCACAGAAATGTCCTATCAGTAGTCCCCGATCCGTCTCTCCCATTCAGGCAAGGAAGCTAGAGGCAAATCTCAGAGAAATGCACCTAAGATGCCTTTAAATGTGGACTATATCAGGGTTGTCAAACTCAGTTCCTGAGGGCCGGAGCCCTGCAGAGTGTAGATTCAACCCTAATTAAATACACCTGATCCAATTAATCAAGTCCTTCAGGCTTATTTGAAAACTACACGGTTTCTGTGTTAGAGCTGTTGGAACCCAAACTCGGTGCAGTGCTCCGTCCCTCCAGGAATTTGAGTTTGACAACCTGGTCTATATGAAAGCTAATTTAGCTGTTAGCCTTAGCTGTTTCACCTGAGAAAAGTTTAGGTTAGTGATTTTGAATCGCTTCATCATTTTGTATCAACAAGTCGTCAAATTACCTTTACTGCAAAAAAATCGACAAAGTCATATTCTTAGAAAGTTTTTTGGCCATCGTTTAAATTTCTAATGAGATGAATTGAGAAGCAAAACTGTTAATATATCAAATTACTATTAATACTTGTTTTTTCCGTAAGAAGAATATTTCTTTAATAAAGTGTATAGTGTGGTACATACCAATTGATTGTGTTTACTTATTTTTATGTAGTGACTTAAACAGCTAAAACAATGCAAAATGGTGATATGTGTATAAATTCAATTGTCCTATATAAATTGTCGACCATGAAGTCAAAACATCATGTAATGGGAAACAAGGGGGGGGGGGGTGTGGTTATTTGCTAACAATGATAGCGCCTTACATGGTGGGTAACATATCTGTTTTGCACTGTTTGTGATACATGTTCCTGGCCTTACTGATGCCATTTTAATTAGTGCATGTTATGATATATATATTATAGATATATCCTATCTATATATCTATATTTATATATAATATATATATATAAAATGTTTGTCTTCATATAACCCGCTGCTAAACCTTTTTTTTTGCCCACCAGTGTCACCAATAAAACACCCCAATCCAGGTCAAGTAATTTAACCAAGGCCTGCCCTACATTTATTCATAAAATATACTGCTCACTCAAAATTTTATGATGTATGGATCTAAAAAAGAGTTGCTAAGGCAGTTATGCATGTGCGCGTTTATAAACGATTTGGTGGGGGGTCTCAGTAAAGTATGCAATAACTCAATATCAGACAAGAGACCTTGGGGGATCGGAGCTCGACGCGGGATGCGGGCCCCTCCATTGTCAAATAGTGACATTCCTCCATGTTTTTACAACGTGCCATCAAGGAGGAATTTCAGATTGTGCCATTTTGCCTGACCTCTTCTCTTGGGCCAGTTGAAAAACGTGTCAGTCCCTTTGTAGGAACACCTGTGCTTGATGCCTCGACAAGGTACAAAGATCGCATTTCAGCCTCTGCGCCTGAAAAGGGGGGGGGTGCCCTTAAGCCGGAAAAAAGTGCCAGGTTGGTAACCCTGTTTCAAGAGAATGCAAGCACCAAAAGAGAAAGCAAAAGAAAAGGCCTACCATCAAATACCTTTTTCATGGACGGATAATTGCATTTGCCTTCATTTTTTTTGGCAAGCCCATTATGTTTACCATTCTCACCAATCAAAAAAAAAAATCCCAAAACCTGGTGAATCTCCCACCCCCCCTCTTTCCCTTTAGGACGTCGACGGGGAGATCAAACTGATCCAAGCTAAGGAAAACCCCTCCTCAAATTCTTATTAACCAATCATTCTCCGCTTTAATAAAGCTCTAAGCTATGCCAACAAACACAGGCCGAGAGAAGAAGGAACGGAGACGGAAACGTGAGAGAAGAGTACTGGGGTCCGTAGCCAAAAACCAGGGCTACTTGTTAAGTGGTATCTTACTCCGGCGAAGGACAAGGAAATCTGGGAAAGCCGAAAATATCCCAGAGGCTCCCACTGTTATTGGAAGGCTGGAGGTGGGTGATGCTGTAACCCAGGAGGAGTGCTCATGGAATGGGAATGGAGGGGTTTTGTTGGATAATTGTGTTTTTAGATTACACGCTTTACTGAAGTACAGCCACTCCTGCTTTCCTACTCTTACTGACGGCCTGCTCTGGGGGGGGGGAATGAAAGGGGGAGTCTGTATGTATGTTCGCTTTTCTTTTTTCCGTTAAAGAGGCCCTCGGTCAGTACGGCATAGGAAACAAAGGGGGTTCAAGACGATAAAAAACAAACGAGTGAGCTGTAAATACCAAATACGCATTAAGGATCCTCTGAGTCGGAAAGGAGGGGGAGAAAGAGAGGGGGAAGGAGACCCACATGTTTGAAAAGACCGGACCTGACAGTGAGGTAATTCTAATGAGGCTGGAGGTGAAGAAGGAGAGGGTTGCAGGTGATTTAGTGTGAAAACAGATCAGGCCCCTGTAACAACAAAATCACAATTGAAAATATCGGAACACTCAGCACTGCCAGGTGACGCAATGGGCATCTAATCTTATCTGACCCAACACATATTTCCAGTGGAGGTGTAATGGAACATCAGTGTTCTGTTTTTGTTTTTTGTTTGTGAACTTTATTTTTTACAGTACAAATGTCCTGGCCAGGATTTCTGAATTGCCCAAAATGTCCAGGTTTTGGCTTTGTTTCCCTATTGACTATTCTCTTCTCTGCCCTCATACAGTCTGGATGTGTATGTGTATTTGGATATTTTGCAATTTCTTTGACTGTTTCTGCATATACCCACCTTATGATATCCGCATACCCAATTGGTTCGTTATGTCAATGACTGGACGCTACTACTTGTCAAACTATTTTTCATGTCATTACCCTTGATAATATGAAAAGCAAACTGCAAACAAAGCCAAAACGCTGCACTCGTGCATTTTTGGCATTTAGAATGTTTTTTTGGTCCAACTTTATTTTAAGGTCATTCGTGCATTTAACAAACCCCTCGCTAACGCTTTCTATCTCAATACATTCCTCATTTGCTGCTTATTAATAGTTAGGTAGTTGTTAAGTTTAGGTATTGGGTATAGGATTAGGGATGTATAATATGGTCATGCAGAATAAATGCTTTATAAGTACTAATAAACAGCCAATATGTTAATAATGGGCATGCTAATAAGCAACTCGTTAATAGTGAGAATCGGTCCCTATAGTAAAGTGTTAACGTGTTTTTTAATAAATATATCACGTTAGAATATCTTATATTGATTGGTATTATTTGCATAATAAATGGTAAAACTACTTTAGAAAGGTCTTCGATATTTGACAACTGTTTTACATACTGTATCACATTATATTTTGCTTGTTTGCTACTGGAGTGAACATCATAGTGTTTTAACGGACCTGATAAACTGATAATAGTAGTTATTTTTATTTAACTGCCTCTCTTTCATTCTTCTGATGACATTACTTCACACTTCAGTGGACTGTGTTGTTTTAATGGAGACAACATATGGCAACGAAACTTTCTAAACATTCAAACCCCCATGTATGGGGGCAGGGCCCAGACACGATGATATATAATGAATAGACTTGTGTGTGCCTGCATCACAGCTCATTCACCATAAGAGTTACAATAATACTTTTCCAGACAGATATTTAGTAAAACATGGAGAGCTGGAAGAATCGAAAAGAGGGGAGTTCCTACTGTAAGCTTTTACCAATGAGGTTACCGGTTTGCCTGCCATGACAACACACAGAATAGCAGCTTGGTTTGGAGTGAAAAGCCTGGTTCTGTGGTCTACTGCCTGAACACAGTGACATTAAAACATTGGTTTAGGGCTCTTTAAATAACCAGCTGTGGTAGGTATGGCAGAACTTCCAGGAACTCTGAGAGCAAGTCCACATATTGGGACAGAGCTCCACATTCCCAGCTTGTGCAGCTCTGTCCAGGAAGAGTGACAGTCATTATTCAGACGAGAAGGTGAAGAGATGTTTTCCTATTTGTGACCACCCCTGCCGAGCCCTGTTGGACCACTGGTCCCTCAAGAGCTGATGTGTTTATTTAGGCCTGGAACCTGCTGCTGACAGCTGGACCTGACTCATGCTTCAGTTTATTTTTGCATTATTTATCTGTTTGTGAATCATATTTGCATACTGCATATCAAATAGCAAGGCTAATGAAAGCTAGAAACTTCTCAAAAATACTTAGGATGTTTTTAAACATTTATTTTTAGAATTGGGGAGGGTTTTTATATTGCACAGCACGGGTTATGCCAACAAATATACATTGGACAGACCTAAATGTTTACTTTTTTTTTTTTTGAAGAAGAAAATGTTTCCTGGGTGGCTTCTAATTGAAGGGAATGGTTGCATCTATGATATTCTATAGTCTCCAGATATGATCCGGCTCCTTCCTTCAGTCTTGGTGTTTGTGATTCTTCTTAGGAAAAAATAAATACATAACAAGCCCCATGAGTTGAGGTATTATTAATTTCTGTAGAACAAAAAGTGTGTATACGACAGACAGATAGACCGATAAATTGAATTACAAGCAGTGCTGGGTAGATTACTTACAAATTGCAGTCCGATACTGATTCCAAATTATTTGACAACAATTTTAGTTAGTAACGTAATCCATTAAACAACATTACCATTAAAATTACCATACAATTTTTTTAAGTTAGCGGAGCTATATATTAAATATGGATCATTTTATTACACAAACGCATCAATTCACTTCCGAAGGCCTTTATTAACCCCCTGGAGCCGTGTTGAGTACTTTTAATGATGGATGGATGCACTTTATTTTGCTTCAAAATCTCGACCACCATTCACTCCCATTACAACAATCAAAATAAAGCATATTATACCTGTTTATCCACATGACCATGTAAATAATATATCATCAGCTAATCGATAAAATTAATTGTAGTCTGATTACGATTATTTTAAATCTAATATAATCAAATCACACGTACTTAATGTTTTGGAATCTGATTATGACATAATCCAGATTACATGTAATAGGTTACTACCCAGCACTGAAGACAAGTGTAAAATCAGAATCTAGCTTTATTTATTTTTTCTTAACCTCACTAAATTGTACTAGATTTGACAGGAAAATGGTTTTATTGAAAATGTTTAGATATGCATACTGAGAAAAGACAAATCCCTAATGTTTGGTATTAGCAATATTAATAGAGATGTTTGTTTTAGCAGATGCCACTAATACATTTAACAAAGTAATGAAACTAAAGATGCGGAAAGTGATATATGCAAACACAGCATGTGTATGTGCAAACACAGCATATTTCCACCCCAGTGTCTTCCTATAAGGTTCTCCTGAGCCATGTAAATAACTCAGAGATAATGCACTACTTTAGCAGTGCAGCCATTTGATTTATGACTGGTTTTCACTGACATCTTTATAGTGCAGAAAATCCACAGATAGGCATGACATGTCCTATGTGTGGAAGATATTAGTGAAAATGAAAAGTGGGCAAATTGTGGACAGCTGCTTCAAGCGGAGGGCATGGCAGAGCGACGTTCTGCCGACTGATGTAATTGAATTTGTGAGTGAGGGTGATGCGACCTTTCATGCTGAGGGGACGGGTGGGTGGTCAAGATGACGTTGGCCTCAGCCTTTAAATTAAAACGTAAACACAACAGGATCAGGTGAAAGAAGACACACCGAATATTAAAGACAGGATGCCTACCCCCATCCGCACACACCGGCTCTATGAATTGTATGAGGGCTTATGTAGTTGAATTATAGATGTGCTTTGGAAGGGTGAGTGACTGGCAGTGAGGTCTTGAGACCTCGGGTTTCAGCAGTGAGCATTTATTTAAGGCTCGAGAGTGTCTACGATTGGTCACCCCCACATGTTTTCCCCATATACATAAATATGCATGTCCACAGTATTGCACTGCATTCTCTTATTTGTCAGAAATGCTTCAAGTCCCAGTATCCCTTAAGTGTTAAACTGCAGGGCTCCAGGAAGTGGTGATATGACCATTTCTCCTCAACTCAAGGTTGTCAATAATCCCTACTGTATGTTGCTGTTAGAATGATGTATGTTGATGTAATAACTATCTAGACCATTTTCACTGCAGAGTGCCATCTGTGTAAGGGTATGTGAACCAGGGATAAAAAGAGCCTGGCACTGTGTGAATTAGCTACTAGTGAATTGATCTGAATCCTTTGATTTGACTGTGTATTTCCAAACATTTGTTTTCAAACACATTTTTCAAACTGGTCTCACAAATAGATAACCCCACCCAGAATCCACACAGTTGGTTGAGGTTTTGCTGTGCCACTCTGGCCGGGATACTTAAACAAACAGCAGTGTTTTGATAATGCCATGAAAATACCAATCAACGTCTCACTTATTGTCAATTTTGATTTTAATAACTGTAATGATAAGTGAAGTTTTTTGGGGAACTTTCTATTATGAAGTGTTATAAATTATATGATGCACACATTAAACAGACAGCTGGACTGTATGACAGCTTTCCTATATGACAAAATAATAATTTCTAGTATTGTCAGAATCTCAAGAAGTTTCTTAAGGATTATTCCTTTCAGAATAAATTTCTCCATTTCATCCAAGATGTTCATATCTTTCTGTCTTAAGTCGCAAAGAAATTAAGGTTTTTGAGAAAACATTCCAGGATTACTCTCCATATAATGGACTTCAATGGTGGCCCTCCTGGACCCACGAGGACACCAGCGTGCATGCACGGGGAAGAGACCAGTCTCCCGAGACGAGGTGCACTCAGCATTTAAACAGCGGCGGTGATGAGGCTCCATTCGGTTCAGGTGTGCCCCATCACACGCCGCCAGCACTGACTATTTCAGCGCCCCTCCTCTCTCACGCACCCACTCATGTCGGGAGCCTGGCGAAGAGTGGCGATTAAGGGACGGGGTGATGCTGATAATTAGGGGGAGGCAGCCGACTCGTCACAGTGTGTTGATATCCAGCCGAAGAGCAATCGACCATAACTTCAGGCGAGCAGGCTCAGAAGTTGGGAATACGTGGAAAGTCACCACTCCCGAATGAGTTTGCGCGAGAGAACGTAATCTTTTAGTTTTAAGTCGGTTTGAACAATCCGGATAAGCGCAAGTACATACCATTTGATTTGCCATCGTACCTACAATGACTGTGCACTGTGTAAACAATGAGTGACGAATACGCGCGAGAGATCACTTCCGGGGCTTGCGTAAACTACGCCAGAGCGCGTACACACCTCACTCACGGATGCTGTGCATAAGGGCACAAAGACAGTTGGACATAGTGGTGTATTAGAGGTAAAAAATTATATAAATACTGTTCGGTTTCACAAACCGATCGTTTCCTGTCTTAGGACATCAATGTGTCGTCACTAGCCGCAGGTTTTTAATTTGGATTTGTCAGTGCATGTTTTTTTTACTCTCATAGATTTTGTTACCATTGCATGCATTATACGACTGATAGACCTGTAACGGTTGGACCTTTTTAAAATCATCAATGTGTTCTACTGAGACACAAAGTCACCCACATCTTGGATGCCCTGGGGGTAAGCAGATAAACATCCAATTTTTTTTGTGTGAACTATCCCTTTAAATAAGCCATTCATACATTTTCAACATTGCTCTGTTTGTTTGAGTGACATTGCAACTTTGGCTCTAGCAATGGGTTTCGTTTGGAAGCAGGGCTATCTGTTTGTCCCAACTAGAACTGACAGACAGAATGTTTGGGGAAATTATTTGTAAACAATCATTATAAACAATACTCAAGCTATTTGGATCTGCCAATCAGCCTGACACAGCAACAGCTCAACTAATGTTATGAGTTTAGGGGAGGGTCTTTCTGTTTGGATGACCAGACTGGCAGACTGGGAGAGTTACTGCAGGGGTTAAGAGAGCCGCTGGTGGTGCATATATTACAATATTTAAATGCTGAGAATATTCATATTCAATTATATTATGTCCCTGAATTGAGCTATATAAAAAAGAAAGTTCATTAAGTCTGTGATTAACCTTGCAATTCCTCCAGTGTCCCTTCATCTGGTGGAGATATTGCATACGCATTCAAATTTGATAGGAAGTCATTATGAAGTCTGTTAAATTTCACCCTCTACCACATTCAGTGCACTTTTATTCATATCGCAAAGCTCCATATTTTCCTACGACTATGCGACCTGTGACTCTACCTAACGCATGAATTATATAATGCTTGGACTGTTCCATACATGGCTTCAATGGAAACAAAGCGGCAGTTATTTTAGGGGTGCAGTAATTTTTACTTGCAGCCAGCTGTGCAGGATAGTTGGGCTTGCTAGAACGACTCTCCTCTCTCGCTCCCTTCGTGCGCACCATGAAATGGAAATTTACATTCACTTAGAGGTGCCTAACACACACTCACAAGAGCATACTGCTGCAGACAAAAAAGAACAATCAGAATATAGTTAAATGAGAGACAGACAGGAAAAAAAAATATTAATTACATCTGTTTTAAACAGGCAAGACTTCTGCAATGACAAGGGAACCAGTGCGCAAAGAGCTGAAGGAGGAAAAAGGCGGCAGATGATTTATCCTCGTTCCCTGAAGCTGCAGCGGAGTACGGCAGGCACTTTGGCTGCAGTTATTCCAAATGTATTCCTCTGCTGTTTTTACACAAAAAAGCAGAACAACCTTACAGAAGAAAGGGAAATAGTAAGCATTAGTTGTGTCAGGGAAAGAAAGCAACAGTCTCCTGATACTTGTCACATTTTCTACTAAGTTATCTTTAAAAACATTATTTTCATATTGGTTGCTTAATGGATGGTTTGTGTTTAAGCACATTAAGAAACATACTTTTTTTTGCTTTACTGCACTCTTTTGATGAGTTGAAGACAAGTAGGCCAACAGTGACTCTACAGAACACTATATGTTTGGTGGAATGATGGTACTTACTGTAACCCCGGTACATTGGTAAAAGTTGCCAACCCCTATATATATATATATATTCTATATATATATATATATAATATATCTATATATTGTGGCGAGTAATCCCGGTCCAGATTAGTGTCAGCCCTGGCAACCGCGCTTCTGCCGCCAAACTGAATCACCGACGCACAAACCCCTGTGCGGGGAAGCTGAGTGGGCAGCACCTGGAGCTTCGTTCGCCCTGGGCTTAAAAGCCAGGAGAAAAGCACCAGCGGGAGAGCACACCAGGCCCGGGAGTTCCAGCCAGGCGATCGAGTGGTGGTACTGGTCCCGACAGCTGTGTGCAAGTTTCTGGCGACCTGGCAGGGTTCCTACACCGTAGTGGAATGGATGGGACCGGTGACGTACCGGGTGTGGCAACCGGGCCGCCGACGGACTGAGCAAATCTACCACGTCAACTTGCTCAAAAAGTGGGTTCCCCGGCCCGAGCAACTGGCCGCGCTAGCCCATACCAGGCCCCCAGTAGTGGACATGGAACCGCAGCTGTCGGCGACCCAGAAGACGGAGCTCGAGACCCTGGTCAGTCAGTTCCGGGATGTGTTCAGTGAGACCCCGGGTAGAACCACGGTCATCGAGCACGAGGTGCGTACACCACCAGGAGTCGTAGTCCGGCAGTGGCCCTACCGGGTACCGGAAGCTCGCCGGCCGGCTATAGGGGAGGAAGTCAAGAAGATGCTCCAACTAGGAATCATCGAGCCCTCCCGTAGCCCGTGGGCCAGCCCCATCGTGATGGTTCCAAAGCCGGACAACACCCTCCGGTTCTGTAACGACTTCAGGAAGGTCAACCAAGTCTCGGCCTTTGACGGCTATCCCATGCCACGGGTGGATGAGCTCCTGGACCGGCTGGGCAAGGCTCGCTACATCAGCCCCTTGGACTCACCAAGGGCACTGGAAGGGTTCCCCCTGTCCCCCAAGAGTTCCGGGCGAGTCCCGGGAGAAGACCGCCTTTAGCACTCCCATTGGCCACTGGCATTACCGGGTGCTACCATTCGGCCTACACGGGGCACCAGCCACGTCACAGTGGTTGATGGACATCTTGCTCCGGCCCCACCAAGCTTACGCCGCGGCTTACCTGGATGATGTCGTCATACACTCCGAGGGCTGGGAGACTCACCTGGAGCGTCTACGGAGGGTGTTGACGGAGCTCCGGCGGGCTGGCCTGACGGCCAACCCCAAGAAGTGCCACCTCGGCCTTACCGAAGCAAAATACCTGGGGTACAAGTTTGGAAGAGGGCTCATCATGCCCCAGGATAAAAAGGTTGAGGCGGTAAAGGAGTTCCCACGTCCTGCCAATAAGACACAGGTACGGGCCTTTTTGGTGTTGGCGGGCTACTACCGATGTTTCATTCCCAACTTCTCCTCTATAGCAGACCTTCTCCCTGTCAGACCTTACCAGGAAGGGGCAGCCGGAGAGGATAGACTGGACTCCCGAGACCGAAGCCGCCTTCCAGGCCCTCAAGACGGCCCTGACGTCCTCCCCGGTCCTGCATGCCCCAGACTTCGGCTGCCCCTTCACCCTATATACGGACGCCTCTGGCACCGGTTTAGGGGCAGTCCTCTCCCAGCTCCGAGAGGATTGAGAGGAACACCCCATAGTCTACATCAGCCGTAAACTCTCCCCCGCGGAGACCAGGTAGGCCACCCTGGAGAAAGAGGTCCTGGCCATAAAGTGAGCAGTCCTGGAGTTAAAATATTACCTCTGGGGCCGCCGGTTCACCCTCGTCACCTCTAACACCCATAACGCCCCTGCAGTGGATGTCCGGGGCGAGACACAAACTCGCGGGTGACACGGGGTTCCCGCACTCCAGACTTCTGCTCCAAGTACAACAGCGGGCCGTGGCCATCACGGGATGCGGGACGGTCTCCTCGGATTCGGCAAAAAACCTCCCGGGGCTTGGTCCGGTTGTGCTGGGTCCGGGCAGGGGGGGACAAAATGTAACCGCGGGGGAAATTTTCCCCCCCCGGAATACCTCACAATGAGTTGTTTGTTTCCCCACAGACCAAGCTACGCCTAGGTGGGTAATGTGGCGATATCCCGAGTCCAAGTTCAGCCTTCGCCCTGGAAACACGCCGCTGCCAAACTGACCCCGACGCACAACACCTGTTGAGTGGCGCACCTGGAGCTCGTTCCCGCTGGTCTTAAAAGCCAGGGGAAGAGACACCAGCGGGGGAGCACCCCAGGGCTCCAGGCGGCATTAACGATTGTTCTCCTTATTTCACAGACTCCGAAGGCACCCAGGGAGAGGGATCTGCACCACAGCACTTCACCCCACGAGCACCACGCTGAGACGGGCACCGAGCACCATTCATCAAGGGCACGTGTGATCAGTGTGTGGGCACATAATCACCCTCCGGGGCCTTTCGAACCAGTCGAGTCTGTTCTCATTCACTCCCGCGACTATATATATATACTTTATAATGTGTGTGGATATATGGTCAGAACTACTTTGTTATTTACAGAGTGGAACCGAAACACCTCAAGACAGGAAATAACTTGTTATTAATGGGTGTGACGTGAAGTAGAGTTTCATTGTTTACAGTTGCCAAGCAACATCAAAAGTTGACACATTAATATAGCATTTAATGGATGTGTGGACACAGGAGGGCTGGATTATGGACTGGACCAGAGGGCCCAGAGCCTTCCAAGCCTGCCAGACGAAGCTGAAGACCAGGGCTCTGTTCCAAATGACGACAAGGGTCCCGGCCTCTCTGCAAGAACAGCACAGGCTTATAACTAGGGGCCTTTGGACTTTCTGCACATGTTGTAAGATGACCATTAGGGCCCCCTTTCAGATAATAGTGTTTTACCTTTTTACTGGTTTGCAGTGGAAATGTATCTTCTGTCTTACAATAGATCATACTAAGTGATGTTTTATTAGCACATTTCGGGAGGAGCACCCTCAGATAATCAACCTGGCCAATTCACTGTCAGTAATTACATTATCTATCCAACCACCACGAGAGAGAACCACTATAAATAATCATAGCAGCCTTACCTTCATTCTCTCTAGTCTTTCAGCATTCCTCCACCACCCCGACTCCTCCCGGTCGACTGATTCCCGGGAGCGCTCTGCGTTCGGGCAAATGCCGAGCTCGGAGCCCTCTCCTCGGACAGCACGCCAAATACGCATACTATTCTTCGCGCTTTATTATCTGCAAGGCGAACTCGTGAATTGATAGTTATGTGTATATTTTACAATCTGATTATTGTGTCATTTTATAATAACTTTATAATGTTACTGTTCTGAGTCTAAGAGTTACATAAGGTTTTATTTATTTATTTCTGTACTTATGCCAGACTCATTCATTATAAATAATATTTTATTTTGGTTTAAGTGAAAATAACCAAATTAATAAGTCCCTTTCATTTGTAAATAATTTAATCATTTTTAATTATATAAAACTTTTTTTAAAGTTTCCAGCAAAAACAATTACAATATATACAAAAATCACTTATAGTCAAGTCACCTTTATTTGTATAGTGCTCTATACAAAACTGGATGTGTCAAAGCAGCTTTACAGTGTTAAACAGGAAAATAGTTTGTCAATAATGCAAGACAATAACAGAGTAATTTTTCCAGCTAAAGTCAGTTCATGATTCAGTGATGTCATCACCCAGTTCAGCTCTCTTCCAATAGTGTCTGTGCAATCAGGCAAGCGTCCCCAACTAAGCAAGCCAAAGGCAACAGTGGCAAGGAAGGAACCAAAATTCAGTCGGTGACAGAAATGGAGAAAAAACCTTGGGAGAAACCAGGCTCAGTCAGGGGGGGGCAGTTATCCTCTGGCCAGACGAAACCAGCATGGCGTGGTTTAATTCCAGGCTGCAACACAGGTGCAGAGGACTTGTCTGGTTCCTGTGGTCTTGTGCCGATGGTCGTCGAGGTCATGAGGTCTTCGCAGGGGATCTGTCTCTGGGGCGCATCTAGTTGACATGGTCTCCGCTGACATTCAGGGCTGTAGAGGTCGTCTGCTGATCCACCATCTGGTCTGGATATGGACTGGATCTTATACTGTGATATTAGAACACATAAACAAAATAATTATAGCATTAAACATTTTTTTCTATATATATACAATTTAAAAAAAAGTTGTTCTATTAATATACAAGTAGTCGCAAGGCCTTCTTCAGTTCCCCCTTGTTTTATAGACATGTCTCTATTTCCCAATCTCTATTATAATTTGTATTTATCAATTCTGAGAGAGATAATGCACTATGATATGCATCTTTGCATAGCTGAAATCATGCAAGGTGATCTTGTATGGTAATTTATGGACATAATTTCAATACCATCAAAATGGCTCTAAAAGCTTCAATGAGAGTGGATGTAATGAGGGTCATTTTGAAAATGGACCTTGAGTGTCACTGTGGCTTTGAAGAACATATGTCATAGATGCATATCAAGATTGCAGTGAAAATAATGAATGTCTCCTGAAAGAATGCATTAGATATAAACAAAGCTAAGGGCATTTTTGATCCTTTAGACTGGAAGCAACCTAAACAGGCCATTGATGTTTCATGTCTTTGCTTCATATCAGTTTGTTATAGCATTAATAATTAGATTGATTGAACTTTTAGTTTATAGATTCTACAGTTATTATGTTCCTAAAAATGGAGCTATGGAGATACTGACAACATCATCTACTGATCAAGGCCATATAAATGAAAAGTATGTATATACATATTAAGTAAACAAATAAATAAAATGTGTCTTCTATTTGTATTTTTTTCATTATTATTATATATATATTTTTTATCATGTACATTCCACACTTGTAAAATAATTTGTATTTTTATTTTTTGCTTCAACATCATCTTTGTTAGTTTGTTAAAATATTATTACTTAATCACCTAAAAAATGGGCCTTCACTGATCTAGAAATATTAGAAAATCGTCCCATATGCCCACAAAACTTGCTGTTTCAAAAGGAAATATGGCAACACAGGAAGAAAACTGTTTGTCAGACCATTCCATATAGGGTCTTTAATACCTTCAAACATTTTTCAGTCCTCCCTCAGTGGAAACCCCAACTGCCCACCACATTGCAGTGAAATTATTTACCCAACAACACCAAGGGACCTTCATTACATTCAAGTCTTTTGAAGTTAATCTGTAGCAACTTCTCACTGCTGAACAGCAAGTTTGGCAGCCAAAAACAACCACATAGCCACAAGCTCTAGGGCGAAGCAGATATTTAAAATCAGCTCCTATTAATATCAAGTGATCTCCTAAACTATTAACTCAAATACACTCTTAAAAATAAAGGTGCTTCAAAAGGTTCTTCAAGCGATTGCCCATAGAAGAACCATTTTTGTCCACAAGAACCATTTAGTCAAAGTTTCTTTAAAGAACTATCTCTTTCTTACCTTTTTATAATCTGAAGAACTTCTTTCGCCACAAAGACCTTTTGTGAAACAGAAAGGTTCTTCAGATGTTAAAGGTTCTTCAGATGTTAAAGGTTCTTTATGGAACCATTTAGACAAAAAGGTTCTTCTATGGCATCGTGAAGCACCTTTATTTTTAAGAGTGTAGAGAAAGACAGAACTCCTACAAACATGAAGTCCCTGGATGTTAAGAATTCAGCTTGGCTTTAATTAAAGGGATATTTAACCAGAGATCTCAGACTGAACCTCTGTAACTTGTGCAGACATTTGATTATGAGTTTTATGTAGTCTATCTCACACTTTGTTTTTTTATGATAGTCTGATTCACTTCAGAGTTTGGTACATTTTAAACTTGTTTTTAAACATTTCAACAAGGCTTTGTAAGGGCAACATTCAAAGTTTGTGTTTTATCAATTACAGATAAATTAATTATTTGACTTACAATTTGGATGTAATTAACAATAAATGAATTACAACTTAAAACGCATTCTCAATTTTCAATGATGCAAAACCCTGTTCTCCTCTTCAGTCTTTAGTTGGCTAGTGGTAAACAACTACTGCTGGTATCCTCACATATGATAATGATAATGCATACATACTACACTTTGAAGAGTGACAACTGCATTTAAATACAGTTGTGAATCCCCTGAATGATCGTTTTGTGTTTGTACAGAACAGAACTCACTCGAAATTCGGATGATTGATACAATAACAATAGCAAATTTCTAGCGTCTCATGTGTTCACTAATATCACAGCAACCAAGGACTCGTTATGTTCACGATTTTAACTAAACCTCCCTCGACAGAGCCATCGTGTTTTATGTTTGAAAATGCCTCGCAGAACCCCTTGAAGAGTTGCCATGTCCACTTATTATAAGTTACATTAATTAAGCATATTTGGGCTTGTTGATTGGGCTCGGCTCATAAAGCTATCCTTTTTATGGAGTTAATAAAGTAGTCAGGTGCAATATTATGTAGTGCATTTCCATGATAAACCATTTGGATTTAAGTTTATGGGCTTGTTCATTATTTTTTTTCCTTAGCAAGATCTGGCAGTAGCTAATGGCTAATGAGTACCTCGTTCCCTTTCCTTGCAACCCGCATACAGAAGAGAAACACAACTCTAATATTCATTTAAATACATAATTAACAACTAGTTGTTCAGTTCGGTTCCTCATACTGCATATAATCTTTGTAAACACAGTTGTCACCGCTGTCACACTGTTGTTTTTTCCGCGTTTTTGCAGAGTTGCACATTAAACCAATCACAGACGATTCTGTTGAGCTTATGAATGCAATGTCCAATCAGAAGCGTTCAGATGAGTCATCGATGAAACGCTGTGGAGGTTTGTTCAGTGCGCGCACTCGCTGACTGAATTCTGCACTCTCTCATCTCATTGCAAATTCTCTAATCATAAGCAACAGAGTGCATATCACAGTGCAGACAGTTTAACTGATTACAGGCAAACAGGAGTTTTTTGAGAGAGCTTAAACTTGCGCTAGATTTATGTCAATGAAAATGTTATTTGATAATGTAAATGTTCTTGTCTTACTTTCTGCACTAGGAAAGCATTATAATTAGTAACTTGCAATGTTTTTATTAAATTCACATTAAATACAAAATAAGTTGTATTAAAAATATTTGATTACATGACACTCATAAGTAAAGTACTTAAAGGGGTCATAGGATGCTACATGCACTTTTACAAGTAGTTTGAACTGAAATGTGTGTTGGCAGTGTGTGTACACAACCACCTTAAAATAATAAAAATCCACCAAGTGTTTTTTTTGTCTGCTCAAATCTTTACCCCTTTCTCAAATCGAGCCTATCTAAGATGCCTGTGTGACAGCACAAAAAACAGGCCCCTCCCACGATAGTTTGATTGACAGTAGCATTTCAGCACAGACGGACTGATGTCTTACCTGAGACCTACCCTGAGTGAGCGTGTGGTAATTTTTTTTTTTTTATGAATCTTTGCAAATCGCCTTTCCTAATAATGTGCTAATTAGCAAGTTTCACGATGAATGCAGCTAAAGTAAACAGTCCCTCAGAGAGCAGCTCGGAAGAGAGGGGTGGGGTCAGCATAGCTCATTAACATTTAAAGGAAAATGCTACGCAAACGGCTTGATCTGGAAAGAGTTGTTTTTGACAGGGTAAAAATGGTGTTTTTTTACACTACCATTGAGACATTTTAACAAAACTATGGTAATATTACAGAATTTTCATTAAGACCCTAAATAATCATATCAACTTGTGGAAAATGGGCATCCTATGACCCCTTTAAGTAACAAGATGGGTTTTATGCATAGCAAATAGATTACACTTACATTAGACTACTAGCCCCTCGCCCATTATATATGCAACATTCGTTTACTTACACATATTCGAGAATCAATATATTTCATGGTATAGTTAACAAGCTGTCTCTCTAACAACTTCCTGTTTGTTGCTGCCGTGTGTTTTGAGTTTGAGCTCCGTCAAGTTAATTCTTTGTCGTCTAATTTTTTATCTTAAAATCAATTTTATACACCATAATTTTCGTTTATAACGTGTGAATATATACCCTATCGTATTCTACAACAAAAACAATCAGAGCGCCTTGTTATCACTAGTTCTATTTTGACTTCCCGAGTCCGCTATTAGCATATAGCCCGCTAGCATCTCCAGCATGGTAATCTCGCTTACATTACTAATACTCTATTCACACACATTACCATTGTTTTACTCACTGTTACTTGCTTTAATGGCGGATGTGTGTCTACCTTTGAGTGCAGGCTGGAGGCCGTGGAGAAGCAGATCCGCGACCTGGTGGAGAGGCAGACCCAGCTGAGAGAGTGGAGAGCCGTGCTGGAATCATCCCGGGATGACGCTCACAAGTCAGAGGTAAGTATACAGCGCGCTGCTATCTCTCCCACCACCTCTACTCTGTGTGTTTTTCTGCACCCGCCCGGTGCACCCAGGGCGCGATCGTTCCAGATGTCCTTCACCCCGTCGCCGGACCCACGGACCCTGGGTTCAGCGCCGCCCCGGAAGACGCAGCCAGGGTTCCCTGGCGATCGACCTCTCCCCCTCCGCCGCCTCCGGTCTTCGAGATCATCCACCCGTAACGCTTCGCCTCCCCTCCCGCAGCCGAGTGCGGGCTGTGAGCTCGTAACTCCATCGTCGGCACATCTGTGCTAGTTAGCTAAGTTAAAGTGCACACTTCACTGTTTCCCTGGTCGCGTGTTTCTCAATGTTTCCTTCTTCTCTGTCCTGCGCAGATACCCGCGACCTGATGGGCACGAGAGCACCGGGACGTCTTCAGGAGCCATGCTCGAGACGGTGTGCCGCCTCGCCCGCGACGACGATCATCGTGTCAGGACCGCTTCCCACGTATCGACGAGGACACGAAAGTTTCAGTAGACTTTTTGCTTTAAATGAATGGTTATTGTCATGGTGTAAAGAACAGAAACTGCTCTTTGTTAATAATTGGAATCTTTTCTGGGAGCGTCCTAGGCTGTTTCGCGCTGATGGTTTGCATCCCAGCAGAGTCGGAGCGGAACTCTTGTCGGACAACATCTCCAGGACGCTACTCACCATATGACTAGTAAGTCAAATCTCAAATAACTGCCCTGATGATTTTTGTTCTACCTGCTTAAATGATAGAGTACTTGCGCTGTACAGTCTATAAAGACTGTGTCTGTTCCCCGAATAGTGAGGTCAAAATATAAATTTAATGCAGGATCTAGAAAAAATCTGATCGTGATTAAACCAGAAAAATGTTAAATAAATGAACAAAAATGATTTTTAATGTTTGGGCTTATAAACATTAGATCGCTCTCACCCAAAGCTTTTATTGTTAATGAAATGATCACAGATAATAGTTTGGATGTACTCTGCTTGACTGAAACCTGGCTAAAACCTAATGATTATATTGGTCTAAATGAGTCTACTCCACCAAGCTACTGTTATAAGCATGAGCCCCGTCTGACTGGTCGTGGTGGCGGTGTTGCAATAATATATAGTGATATTCTCAATGTTAATCAGAAGACAGGATACAGGTTTAACTCATTCGAAATACTAATGCTTAATGTTACACTGTCAGATATGCAAAATAAATCTATCGTATCTCTTGCTCTGGCTACTGTGTATAGACCACCAGGGCCGTATACAGATTTCCTAAAAGAATTTGCAGATTTCCTCTCAGACCTATTGGTTACTGTTGATAAAGCGTTAATTGTCTGAGATTTTGATATTCACGTTGATAATACAAATGATTCATTAGGACTTGCGTTTACTGACCTATTAAACTCTTTTGGAGTCAAGCAAAACAGCACCGGGCCTACTCATCGTTTTAATCATACGCTATATTTAATTATATCACATGGAATTGATTTTACTGATATAGATATCGTACCTCAAATTGATGATGTTACTGACCATTTCCTTGTGTTGTGCATGCTGCGTATTACTGATATTAACTATATGGCTCCGCGTTATCGTCTGGGCAGAACTATTGTTCCAGCCACCAAAGACAGATTCACAAATAACCTGCCTGATTTATCTCAACTGCTCTGTGTACCAATAAGTACACATGAACTAGACGAAATAACTAGCAACATGGGCACTATCTTCTCTAATACATTAGAAGCTGTTGCCCCCATCAAATTGAAGAAGGTTAGAGAAAAACATACTGTGCCATGGTACTACAGTAATACCTATTCTCTCAAGAAAAAAAAACGTGTAGTCTTGAGCGCAAATGGAGAAAAACTAACTTGGAAGTTTTTAGAATTGCGTGGAAAAACAGTATGTCCAGCTATAGACAGGCTCTAAAAGCTGCCAGGGCCGAGCATATCCACAAACTCATAGAAAATAACCAAAACAATCCTAGGTTTTTATTTAGCACAGTGGCTAGATTAACAAATAACCAGACGCCACCCGATCTAAATATTCCCTCACAGTTTAATAGTAATGACTTTATGAATTTCTTCACTGATAAAATAGATAACATCAGAAATACAATAACAAATGTATATTTTTTAGGGTATATTATTTCAGCTTCATTCATCGCACCAAAAGATAAACTCCAGTGCTTTACAACTATAGGACAGGAAGAGCTAAATAAACTTTTCACTGCATCTAAACCAGGGTTCTTCAAATCTTGCCCTGGAGGGCCACTGCCCTGCAGAGTTTAGCTCAAACCTTGATCAAACTCACCTGCCTGTAACTTTGTAGTGATCCTGAAGACCTTGATTAGCTGGCTCAGGTGTGCTTAATTAGGGTTGGAGCAAAACTCTGCAAGACAGTGGATTCTCGTGGCCGATTTGAGGATCCCTGATCTAAACCAACAACATGCCTGTTAGATCCTGTACCCATTAAATTATTGAAAGAGTTGTTACCTGTAGCAGAAGAACCGCTTCTCAATATTATTAACTTTGTAGTTGTCTTTAGGTCATGTCCCAAAACCATTCAAGCTGGCGGTTATTAAGCCTCTTATTAAGAAACCACAACTAGGTCCTAGTGAACTGGTCAATTACAGACCCATCTCAAATCTTCCTTTTATGTCTAACATTTTAGAAAATGTGTCTGCTCAATTGGGCTCCTTCCTGCAAAAAATGATCTCTGTGAAGAATAGTCGTTTCAGACACACTCTCTCTGTTTAATCTAGATTAAAGACACATCTCTTTGGCCAATCATTCAAATAATGCATCTCATAATTTTTTTACTGCAGTTATATCTGATCAAATTCAGCATTTATTATTCTTTAGTTTGGGTTAAACAAATAAATTTTGCTTGGTTGGAACAGCAGCTACGCTAATTATGTCTCTATTTGTTTCTCTGTTTTTTGCCACTAGGATTTACACAAGCTTCAGTCTGGATCCAGAACACCTGAGAAGAGATGATGCCAACCCCTCAGAGAACCTCAGATGATGCCAACCCTGAAACAACATACAGAACTACCACATTTTGCTATAAGTTTGATTGCATCATATAATAATTGCTGTTAATGGTGTTCATCGTCTGTTTTATTACGTCTGAAATAGATTTTTCCGTGCATTTCTGCCATATGTACATTAACTGACAGTCACCACTGATAAGTTACCACTAAATATTGTAGAAACTTAATTTGATGTAAAGTTGCTTTGCAATGATTTGTATTGTGAATAGCGCTTTACAAATATTAAAAAAAGAAAAGAAAAAAGAAGTATGGCAATATTTAAAGTAAAAAAAGGACAAATTAAATAAAACCAATAGGCCTTCATCAGTTATGCAGCACTATTGTGGCTGCTGTGTGTCACATGACCAACTCACTCTTCATCATGAGCGCTCTTGGAGTTTCCCACCATTATTGGTTGCCCTGCTATGTGCTATTGCAAGTCAAGGTGGTATTTACATTTTAGGGGACTAAACTGTCTTTGAACAAAATGTATTAAACAAAAATTAAAAACAAAACAAGAAAGACTGACAGATTCTAGAATACAGTAATCCTGCCAAAAATAATTTATAGTAAATGTATCACCCGCTCAAGCCACTGAAAGCTTTTTCCGGCATTCTACAAGTTCACTGTATCCCTCCATATTTTCTCTCTCTCTCGCTGTGTTTTCTTTTCGACCCTGCTTCCTCTGTTCCATTTTCTCAGTGTTTGGATTAGGGCAGACTTGAACTTCCCCCGTCTCCCAGCCAGTCATGAATCATAGTGTGGCAGAGACCGCAAGACCCAGGGGGGCTGTCAACCCCTCCTGTCGGGACCCAACCTCCACATGACAAGTGGCTGATGGCTACATTTTGACTAGCTCAAGCACTGCTTAGGGCCCAGGGATTAAATCGGGACACAGATAAGGAGAAGACACTTCTAGAAAAGACTGAAGTACCTAAAAGATGATGTTGGAATCTGTTGTGATTCAGATTTATTGACATTATCGAGTATACATGACAACAGCTCCTACTGATGATGCAAATGGTGATGACCTTTGAGATTTGACTCCATGGACCCTAAAGCCTAGTTCAGACTACACAACTTTAAACGGCAGATCACTGTGCTGTTACAGACTACATGACATGCTGTCTGTCTTGAAGTTGTTGTGGTGTTCACACCATGTGAAACTACGTAATTGATCCGCAACAGTGGGTCACACACTACACGAGCTGACAACTCTGTCACCCAACGACTCTATCCGGTCTCCAAACCACGTCTTGTCATGAAAACACATGCAAGAAAAAAAAAAAAACAAAAAAAACAAAATAAGTGAACGTAATGACGGCGAACTCGTGTAACAGAAGTTGTTTATTTGAAAATGGACGTCGGGAGGAAATTAGAGTTCACACATAGTGCGCAAAAAAGGGCTTCACACCCTACCTGTTTGTGAGCTCGTTGACTTGCACATCAGCCTTAAATCTGGCTTAAAATCCTGTAGTGTGAACTTGGCATAAGTTGCAAAGCAATTTTTCTCTCAATACAAACCAGAGATATTGGTTTCAATTTACTTTTAAGAGGGACACGTCTAGGGTGACTATACATCCCCTTTTTCTCGGACATGACCTGGCTGGGATTTATAAATTGCCTAAAATGTATATGTGTTGGCTTCATTTTCCTATTGTTTTCATACTTGCTGAAGGTATTGACTGAAAAGCAGTTTGTCCAATAGCGTGCTGGCATTGTATATAATCAACCAATCATCATGTGTGAGAAGGTGGTGTTACATTTTCTTTTTTATTTTCTCTCTCTTTCTCAAGTTGCTTTCTCTATCCGTCGCTCCAGGTTCCAGCTCCTAATTATCTGGGAAAGTGGATTGGCTCCCCAGTTGGAATTGCATCTGAAAGAGCGCTTCTTCTTCTCCTCTCGGAGAGGGAACATGGCTGTGTGTGATTTGTCGGGAGGATGCGGTTGTGACGGCGTCCTTCCGAATTGTTGTACTAAAGCTGATTGTTTGAGCCTGGTGCTCACAGTTAATTTTGCCCTGGTTGTGTGTTTCCCTTCCTTTTTCTCTTTTGTTACTGTTATTATTTTTGTGAGTATTGTACTGGTGCTGAACGGTAATCTAAAAACATAGGAATGTCACTCTTTTGTAGAATAAATATATATTTTTATCTTTCTTTTCTACTACTATTGTGTTGGTATTAAAAGGTAATCTGTAAGATTCAAATAGATAAGCACCACTATTTTTAAGAAATGGGTGACTGGATTATTTAAAAAAATTATTATTTTTTAAATAAGTTTTCTCCTGGTTTTATTAGACAGGGAGTTACAGGAGTGGGATGCATTTTTGTTTGTTTTTAGTTTGTTAGGTTATTGTAGCGGATAAAATAAGTTTGGAATACTATATATCAATTTCTGAAGCTCATGAAGTGGCTTTGTAATAGGAAATGATTGAATACTCCTAAAACAAATGAAAGAACATCTACGGTTTTCTGATGTGACGTTCCTTATTTATGTTACCCCACGTTATCCCTAGATTGGAACGTAACAGTGGGATCTACAGGGAATGGTAAAAGCAGTGCAAATTATGCATACATATATTGTAGAGAGCACGTTAATAGGAAAACAAAGCCAAAACTCTGACATTTTAGGTAATTTAGACTTTGTGGCCTGGGACAATGATAAGCATACAACAATTTATGTCATCCAAATGCTGTGACTGACTAATCAGAATCAAGTATTCTTGAGAGCTGTGAAATAAGATTGAACTCCATGAAAGGGATCACTATCATGCCACACCACCTGTATGAGTTAATGTTTGAAAGCACTCATGTCTTCGTGTGACTGTACATTTGACTCTGTGATATATTACAGGGGAGGAGGTATGTCTTTAGAGTGGCAATAAAACAAAACAAATGTTACATTGTAGAGACTGAACATGAAGTGTGCCGTTAGGAAAACTGTTCTTTTGTAATACCTCACATATATTTATACCAGCTTTCCCACAGGCACAAACACAGAATTTCAGTGTTAGCTGCAGGGTTAGTCTTTGCTTATTTTATTTGTATTTTTTACACAGGTCTCCAGAATAATAAACAACGCTAATAATTCACCACACACACGTTTGTTTTACTATATTAGTCAGGACATCTCAGAGTCTTCCTATCAGGTCAGTCGTATTTTATATGTCCTAATATTTGTAAGCCATAGTGAGTTCAATGATTTTCATTATATTAATGAAGACAATTTTGAATAGTGAGGACTTTTTGAACCTTACATAAATGATATAAAAATCGCATCTACAATTTTACATGATTTTTTTTTTTAATGAAAGATAAGTATTTGGATGTGTAGAACTGAACTTTGACATTAATTAGCTAACATTTTTTGTCCTCAAATTTTCAATTAACTTGAAAATAGCGTGACAACTATTTATTTATTTATTACAAGATATTACAAATTTATGAAGGGACTGGGAAATTTTGCATCCATTACCGTGATCGCATATTTCAGATGTAGGGTTTGGTTGAATATTCCATTGCAGTTCATTATTGCTTTTTGATCCAATTGATTTATTGTTATTATTGTTGTTATTATTATGATTATTATTTTCTTTTTTGGCAGAAATCCAACAGCTCACCACACAGCCAATACGCATTCTAAACAGTAAAGCATGGCATGTGTGATATCTCTGTTATTTTGCTGTGTTTTTCTCTGCATCACATGGACACTGTCTGTAGCACTTGTCAGGATAGAAGGAAAAATGGATGGGGAAAATACTTACTTATTGAGGAAAATCTGCTGCCCTCTGTCAGAAAGTTGTCAATGGGAAGAAGGTTTACCTTCCAACATGACAATGACCGAAAGAACACAGCAAAACTGAGCACACAGTGGTTGAAGGAGAAAAATGTGAATGTCCTCGCATGACCTAGTCAGAGCCCAGACTTAAACCCAACTGAAAATCTGTGGAATGACTTGAAAACCACAGTCCACAACACTCACCACCAAATTTTAAACTGTACTTGAGACATCTTTTTCTGCACAGATGATTTTGCTCGCAGATATTGCAAAAGATCCCAACATTCGAACTGGGGGGGGGGGGCACTGTTGTTGCCTGCCCGTGTCAGTCGGGGGGGGGGGGGGAAGGCTGTAGTTAAAGCAAAAGCTGGTTCACCAAAATACTGACACAAAGGGGGGGTGATCCTTTTTTCCAACTAGTGATTGTTTTTTGTTTTGTGTTTTTCGACATAGTGGTGTTATAGCTTTCACTTGGATAGAGAATTTCACGGATTAATTACACTGGTAAAACCAAAACTGTGTCCGTATTCATACTCACAGGCTGGTAGAGCCACAAATGGGTGAGTTATTTTAAAGGGGTGAGTATTTTCTAACCCACTGTAGTAAATGCGAGAGTGTTGGCAAATTTGCATTTAGTATTTGCGGCATTGCCAGGCACAAAATTTCAGGAGAGAATGGAACAAAATGCTGACAGAACAGAAACAACTTGCTGTACATTTATTATCTCCAGTTCTAGTAGCACGTCCTTATTTTCTCTTGCAAACGTTTCCCTCAGGGGTGATGTCCCAAAGTCTTCCTTTCACTCTGACCACGCCCACTCACTCTGCTGACCGTGATTGCAGTCTCGATCCATTCACATATAGTTCATGGCACAATCCTACCTAACCACTAACCCCCCGCACCCCGGTCCGAAATACCCACGAAACCTAACCCGACCACTCACAGGAGCCCCCAAGGTCAATTAATAACAACTGCAATGACATATTTAGACTAGACTACAATGTCTAAACACTGATTTGTTTGCATTGTGGATACCAAATCCAAAATATATCCCTTGTTTTAGCATCCATACATCTGCGATATACTGGTTTTGGCTACCAAAACCAGAACAACCTGACAGTGTTGACTAATATTATATAATCATAACTTTTTTATAATATTAGCTCTTTCTGTTATTTGTTTATTAATAAAAATATATAATTTATACTTCTCCGTTTGTTTTTTTATTAACTTTACAATTTTGAAATCTTTAATCATATTTATACATCTCATCTATATTTATAATCATAAATTTATCGCCACTTTTTTGTTTTTTCAACAAAATGCACAAGGTTCTTGAATGTAAAAAAATTCTATGCTTTTTCTCCTCATAGTTATGTTGCTGAAAAAATTCTTTTGAACACCTTTTTTTTTCCAGCCAGGCATGAAAAAGTTTGCTGCTCTTGTTGCTGAGGTAAACAGGCCACACCACTCTCTCGCTTTCTTTTTGTTTCATTACTCCTCCAAACGAGCGAAAAGGATAGTCACTCAGTGTAGTAACAGCTCCCTGGGCGGCCATCTCCATGCAGCACCTCGCCAAAAATCACCGGTTGGTGGTTTGCCCACGCACTGAGAGAGAGAGAGAGAGAAAAGAACAGCGCCGTTTCTGAGCTCACACCAAGTGGGAGGCGTCCGGAGGTCTTCTCCCTTTAGACCACTGAGATATTTGGGGTGGTGGAAACAGCTTTTCTCAACCTTGAATTGGCATATAAAGCTTATGTTACAAATACATTTTACTTCCAAAAATCAGGATGTAAAACATTCTGAGCTTGCAACAAAGAAAATTGACAAAATGGAGAGCAAACTGAGACTTTGATTGAAAGTTGATTGCATTTCAAAAACTGAATTGTTTTTAGACAGGTTTCCCAAATATTCCACACATCTGTCATTGGTTATACAGATAGTCCGCCACCAAACTTACACCATTGGTTGAGCTGTTGCTAGATGTTGGAACTGGCGTCGAAGATACTCAAAAAGGACCAATGTTTTGATAAGTCAGACAGATCATAGTGTAAACACTTTTCCAGAGGGAAACAACTCTACAAATAGTTACTTGTAGTTGATAAAAAGACACACTACTTTGGAATCAACTTGTGATGACCCTGGACCACGAACCATTCTTTAGAAAGGGAGGGTAAAAGAGCCGCTGGGGTATATTTGTAGCAATAGCCATAAATACATTGTATGGGTCAAAATTATCTTTATTTCTTTTATGCCAAAAATCATTAGGATGTTAAGTAAAGATCATGTTCCATGAAGATATTTTGTAAATTTCCTACTGTAAATATAGCAAAACTCATTTTGATTATTAATATGGCACTTGCTAAGAACTTCATTGGACAACTTATTAAAGGCGATTTTTTTGGCCCTCCATAGTAGATTTTTGCTCTTTTGCAACCCTCGAGATTCCAGATATTCACATAGGTTGTATAGGCGGTAGGACTAGACGGGGCCAAAATATTGTACCTAAATTTGAAAATGTTTCAAAAAAAAATTGAAAAATTGACACTTAAGACTTTTTTTTGTTAAGATCTTTTGTTTTCAAAGATCTTAACAATGTGTCAAACTGTGCTCAGATTTGCCAAGAAGTTTGCAATTGAAAGTAAAATATTTATTTCAAACAGAAAGTATTCCAAACCACATTATTTTATAGGTCCCTGTGCTCTGTACTTTTCTTATGTCTAATGTCAAACAATTGACTTGTCTCACGAATTCAGGAATTTTTTAATATTAAACTACCTTTACAGCCCACCATGCGTTACACGCCCACCCATTCCAGACTCTCATTATTTGCTAACCAATCCTCATTGAAATACCATTATTAAATGAACTAAATTGTATTAAATTAATAAAAATATATTCCTGGTACAATTTTATACTCGCAATAATGCAACATTAATACATTCTATAATGTTAAACATATCATTAATGAACCACATTTAAAAAACAAATTTCAAATATACAGAATATTTGTCTTAACAATCCTATATTTCCCATATGTATCCTGATTATCTGTCTTCATGCACCTGCAGTGTTCATGGACCCACAGGAGTCACTGGTTGAAAACAAGGTATTGTGGAAATTTAGGAAAAACACATTTTTAGAGACCTTTTTAATTTTCAGAGTTTTTAATACTAAGCTAAAGTAAGCTGTCTTTTCCCCCATACAATTTCTCCCAAAATTGCTTTTGACTTTTGCAACACATTCAAACCAATGAGTCTGGCTTTAGCCAACACAGAGGAAACAGGAATGGTAAACAGTTTAATAGTGTTCAAACTGTTCAATAGGGAATTGAGTTGAAGACCTTTGATATTTTAATATTCAAGAAGCAATCTCACACTTCTGTGCTTTCCAAAACTCACTGGTTATGGTTCAGAGCTCTTAATAGAGGGTAAAAGTGCAACATGATCTTTATCCATATTTGACATTGACTGAAGTCAAACTCTCTCTCTATATCTGCTTTAGTTATAAATGCGAAACACCTGCCAAATGATCCTCAGCTCATTTTCTCAAAGATCCTTTGTGCTGTCATGAAGTGACGGGTGTCTCTAAGGTTAATTGCAAACGCAATTCCCAAAGATAAGAACAGGAGCAGGCAGGATAACAAGGAATGAGCTTTTAGCCTTTTTCCCAGAGGTCACCATTCAAACCGCAGGTAACGCACTAACTACATCCTGTATGTGACAGCCTCACAATTCCCACTCTGGTTTAAGTGATTGGTGGGATTGTGGTCGAGTGTTGTGTTCATGTTCCATTCTCCAAGTCTTATCTCCAAGCACAAGACTCATTACTGTGAGCTGTGCCTCACATTCACTCCCTCTAAAATCCGCACCGAATCAGTTGGACATACCCAGTCAGCAGATTAGTAATCTATAGAGTCTACCAACAAAATAACACATTTTTTTGGAGATTTCATGCTACACCAGTGTAAACAAGCACTTGGAATGTGTAAATCTGAAACAGAAAAAGTCTGAATCAGCATTCTTGAAAATCAGCTGCCTATAAAAAGATGATCTGGAAGTATAACTGTGTTTTGGGGAGTAAATTCAGCATGATTTTTACAATATACTAAGAAAAACTGAACCAACTCAGTGTTAGAATGTTGTGAGTGGTTGTTATAGTGCTCTTGGTGATAGCTAGGTGGTTCCTTACAGGCTAAATGGTCCCATTCACAAAGCTTTCACAATTTTTTTTTCACCGTATTTAAAAAATTCAATAAATAAATAAATATATATATATATAATAAATAATATATATTAATATTATAAAAATAGAATATTACATAATAATTTTATCATAGCATACATCACAGTGTCGTCATTTAGGCAGATGCTTTTATGCAAAAGCGCCTTACAAATGAGGACACAAGTAGGCAATCAATCACCAAGTTAGCATTATATTCAAGTGCTTAACAAGTCCCAGTTAGCTAACGAGTAACACATAGCAAGTTTTTTTTTTTTTATATATAATAAATAAAAAGAAAACAGATAGAACAGAAAAAGAATAGATCAAGCTAGTGTTAGAGGCCTTTTTTTGCTTTTGTTCATTGTGTAATAAATAAAAAGAAAACAAATAGAATACAAAAAGAACAAAGCTATATGTATGTATTTATATAGGATATATATATTATATTATATACTATGATATATATATATATATATATTATATATGATATAGTATTTAAAACTGATGATCTTACCTTAGCACTGACCACTAATACATTTTGTGCAAACAATGAAATTGTGATACTGTGATACGCATCAAAAGCTGGCATTCTCTCATCTGCATTTAAATGACTCAATCTATTGTATTTTGAGTGCTAGAGCCAAAATAGAGCACTAAATTGAATCTTTCAAAATGTTATACTTTGCAATTTGAAGGTGAAATAAAAAGGAAACTTTGAGTTGCATTTAATCAGGCCATTTCACAGCAGGACACATATTTGAAAACTTCCCTACAGCTCAAACTAATGACCCCCATTCTCTCAATATTTGACTGGTTGCAAGCATGTGCTGTTGACTGCAGTGTAAATATATAGATATTAATACTTCTATTATTTTCTTTGGATTATTTTTTTCGTTTACCAATGATTCCTGCACAAAAGACCAGGAATGTGTTAAAGTGCTGTATTTTGACCATAAGCATCATGTCAATGAGCACAGAGAATACAATCCATCTGTCTCTCACAGATATGATGGAGCTCTATAGAAAAGGGTCCAATAAGAGTTGTATGAGTACTACAGATAGGATCAAATTAGGGGTATGGAGGTAAAGGAGTTTTTTTTTTTTGGCCCTGACTCCTTCAATTAGTCGGCTTTAAAAACATACTGCAATGTTTCCACATGAGTGGTGCAAAGCTTTTTCTCTGGCCCAGCTGAGGGAGCCAACACAGTTAAGCGCAATGTTCCAAGCCCACAGTTGCAGCCACTTTTACAACACTGTTTTCAAGATCTGAGGAAACTGAATATGTGAACTGATAGGCTGGATGCTTATTAAGCTCAGACTTTTGTAAAAAAAAATAAATAGACTTGTATCAGTAAGTCAGCTAGAGCCCAAAAAAATACAAAAATACAAACTTGATGACTGAAGCACAGAAGCAACTTAATCATCCAACACTGTTATTATAGATAGTAACCAAACAAATTATCTAATATATATATTATTTCTTTTTTTAGAAAACAACATTTATAATACCCTATAAATCTATTAAACATATAAATAACTATAGCGACTGGCCCTATACTAGCTAGCTTGCTAATTGTTTGCTAGCTAAATATTAGCTTGTTAAAAGTTAGCCTAGTCTAATGTTGCATTCCAGTCATGTCGTAAAAAAAAAAGAAAAAAAAAAAACATACTTATGACCACCACAAACGAGCGAAAAAAAAAATATTACGATGGAAAGTTTTTTCGAATCGGAGAAACGTTCAGTTCAGCTGACACATTTTTCCTTGAACGGATAAATTTGTTGAATTAATTAAATGATTTCTGTCATATACAATAACTATATAAATTGCACCTACAAATACGATACTATTGTACATTTACAATAGAATATATAATGATTCAATTTGCAGCACCTTCTTAAATTGAATAAAAACATAGAAGGCAAAAACACACTAAATCACATTTGTCATGTTGTACAAGTACAATAGTTTATTGAGCACATGTGACTCCATAATTACAACTCGTAAATACTCACTACCCAGGAGGACATGAATGCACCATCATTTTGTATATCTGTAACCTATTGTAATGTTGTATTTAATTGAAATTGTGTCTACTTAATATTGATGTCTTTTTAATGTTTATTGCTCAAAATCACTCATATCTTAGTATTAAAACTGTATTAAGACATGTCCCGATGCACAAGATCAGTGCTAACAGCTCATAGCAGCTTAACCTTTAACTAGCTACTTCAGTCAGTCTTCCAAAAGTGTTTCTGGAATCTAATTGGAACTTAGCTTGCGTACTCTGGAAAGAACAACATTGTGTTAGCTTGTTTGCATAGCTAATGATGAGGTATGGCTATATTTGTTGCACTTAGGGTGTCCGTTTCTTTGAAGCTGTAAAAACCAGTCTACAAATCATCCATTAAATACTAATTACTATGAGTTTGACTGTTCAAACTCATAAAGCCCTGTTTACCAACTGGAACGCCACAGTCAACATGTAAAGCCTCACTTCACTTCACTGTGAGCAAGCATGCCAACACAAACAGTTACATTTATGATGAAGGACCTTGAGTTTTACTGGCTCACGAGTCATGCTGTGCCTGCTGGTGATGTAATCTCACAGTTGTGAGTGTTTGGGTACAGAAAATGAGAAAAAATGAATAAAATTAAATAAAAAAAAACTTTTCCATTTCACATAACTTCCTTACTTCCTCTGTTAAAAGGGATTAGACACCGTGGGACTGCACCTGTGTAAATGCCCACATCAGAGCCATGTTTAAGGGGGTTGTTTTCACAATCCTCTCTGTAACAAGCTATGCAACCTGGTCCCCTACAGGCGATATGGAGTGAACGACCCGGGGTTCGTGCAGCGGGACTCTGGGGATGCTGGTTGGGGCTGTGTCAGCACCACATGTCTGTGGCCCGCAGGCTGTGAGATACCGCAAGGAGCTGGAGTCTGGTAGAATGAGGTCAGCTCTGATATACACAGGACTAGGGAATGAAACAATAAGGGTTGAGACAGAAAACAGCAGAGGGAAGCACATTGTGCATTCTCTGCATGGCTCGCGCAGTTTTGAAGTACCTGCCATGCGAGGGGATCCTGAGGGATTGTGTTTTGGTCTTGACTGTAGGTTTGCTTCGAAATTCCCACCTGTGCCCTTTGCCACTTCTTTAGTGTACCATTTAGAAGTGCTATCTCAAACCGCATGCAATGAATTATCTGCCCAGGAAGAGAGGCAGTTCTTGATTTGTGGCTGATTCTCTGCATTTAAGATGCCATAAAAGGTTTTAACCTTTCAGTTTAAAAGGTCAGACCCGACGCTGAGATCATGGATCTAACAGATATTTAGAGACTGATCAATACTACCCTAAATAATAAACTTTGGTGTGCCATTTGTCCTACACCATTTGTGATAATGATACCAATGTCTGTGGCTTGTTAAAGAGAGCTGTACTTTTACTTTTCTAAGCAATCAGGTTTTTTTTTTTTTAGCTACTCTCCATTTGGAGGCACCTAGCAACCATACAGCACATCCTAGCAACCACCTATTCATGCCATAGCAACCTACCAGAACATCCTAACAACACCATAGTAATGTGATAAAATCAACCCAGGCTCATAGAAAAAATGTAATGTGGTTATATTTCTGTAAAATTATATTTTGCTTTTTGCATGTTTCCGTCACTTTCAAAGTGAAATGTCCAGTGGGCGATAAAGAATTTGAGCTATATCTGAAACAGATAAAAATGTTATTTCAATGTTTGATTATGGTGGTTGTTGTAGTTATCGCAGCAGTTCAGAAATTAAAAGCCCAGTGCTAAAAGCTAATGCTCTATCGCATTTGAATATAATTAAACCACTTTAAACTAACCTAACCCAAGTGAACAACAGGCTGAATCAATCATTCCATTTTAGCTTATTTCGACACGTCTTTGAGATCCTTTATCATCAGTTTTTTTTTTCATGGGACTCGTATCTGAATGCTCCACATCGAAGGTACCATGTGCGCTTCCAAGCAAGTTTATATTGTCAGAAACCCTACCTATGTGCTTGTTGTGTGGATGCAATGTCCAAATGTATAATTTGATAAATCATGCACTATGGTACAAGGGGTTAGGGTACAGTATGGGCAAGGAACTGTGTGAAAGTCAGTCTTATTAACCACGATCTGCCCCGCAATCATAGTGTTTGGCTACAACAGAACAAAAGCTGTTGGTGTTTTACTGCATCTAGTGTTCGTTTCACCTGGAAACCTCAGTAAAAGGTACTGTATGTATATGTAGGGTTTTGTATTTTCGTAAAAAGGGCCTAGTACCCTTTGCAACCATCTAGCAACCAATCCTAGCACCCTAACATCCTAAATACGCTGATGTGGAACGCGGACGTGAGCGAGCATGGGTGTGCACTCACGTTTGTTCACGGTGCTCTGCGTGAGATGAAGTGAGGACTCAAGTGCAGGAGAAATGTTTTTTTGTTTTAATAATAAAAATGAAACAAAAACAAACTCAAACCATGAGTTTGAAAAACAGACAGGCAGGCCTAAAGCGGCACAGATGCAGACACGAAACACACACAATGATAAATGACGGATCAGCACAGGATGATAGACACAAGGAGAATAAATAGGAACCAAACGAGGAGGCTAACGACGGAGACACAGGTGGAGCAACTAAACTATTAAAAAGTACTTTTAAAATCAATCCTAAATGTAACTGTAAGCCAGTGTAAGGACCTGAGGACTGTGTAATATGCTCAGATTTTCTGGTTATAGTCAGAATCCTGGCAGCAGCATTCTGAATGAGCTGCAGCTGTCTAATGGTCTTCTTGGTAAGGCCGGTGAGGAGACCATTACAATAGTCCACCTGCTGGTGATAAAGGCATGAACAATTTTCTCCAAGTCTTGACTGGAAACAAAAACTCTAATTCTTGCAATGTTTTTGAGATGATAGTATGCTGATTTTGTTACTGCTTTGACATGACTACTGAAACTAAGGTCTGTTTCCAGAATTACACCAAGATTCTTGACTTGTTTTTAGTTGTTTGACCCCTAGAGTCAAGGAATGCATTCACCTTGAGAACTTCATCTTTGTTTCCAAATGCAATGCCTTCAGTTTTTTCCTTGTTTAACTGAAGAAAGTTCTCGCACAACCACGCACATCCAACTGTTAATTTCATCAATGCATCGGCAGAGTGAGTCAATGGGGCTGTATTCATTTGGAGATAAGGCTAGGTAAATCTGGGTATCTGCATAGCTGTGATAGGCGATTTGGTCCTTTCTCATTATTTTATTTAGTGGGAGCATATACAGGCTAAACAATAGCGGTGCAAGAATTGAGCCTTGTGGGTATCTGCATGTCATGGACGTCCACTTAGACATATGCTCTCCTATACTCACATAATAAACTCTCCCTTCTAAGACGTATACTGACCTTTAATAATTACCTGCCAGAACTCCCAACAACCCATTCTTTCCAGTCTCTCTAGAGTTGTTATGATCGCGCCGTATCAAACGCAGCCTGAGTCTATTAGTACCTTTATATCACAATGATTTTTGCCCAGAATTCAAATTTTAAGGAAGCACAGCGAATATCTTTTATTATCTTAATGAGTGCTGTCTCTGTGCTGTGATGCGTTCAAAAACCAGATTGAAAATTTTCCAGGTATCCATTTGAGTTTAAATATTTGTTCAGCTGATTAAAAACTACATTTTCAATAATCTTGCCTAAAAAAGGAAGATTTGATATTGGTCTAAAGTTGCTCAATATGGTTTTATCAAGATTTCTCTTTTTCAGAAGAGGTTTAACAACTGAAGTTTTCAGGGAGTTCTGGAAAAGTCCCAGAAAGAAGTGACTTCCCACTTCTAATAGTCTGCTTCCAACAGTTTAAGCACCCTTTTTAAAAAAATCTGGGGAAAGTTGTGTAAATAGCATGCGTTGACGATTTAAGGTGCTGTACTATTTCTTCCAAATTTTTGCTATCAATTGCTTCAAAAACAGGCATAGTAACTTCTTTTTGAAATTGTGGTTGATCTGTCTGACCTCTGCATAACTTGAGGGTGTGCTAATTGCCTTTCTGATATTATTGATCTTTTCAGAAAAGAAGGAAGCAGACTCATTGCATTTTCTGTCGGAGAGCATTTCACTGGCAATTTGATTTGGGGGGTTTGTCAGTCTCTCTACAGTAGCAAAAAGAGTGCGAGTGTTTTTGTTTAAGTTACTGTTTATAAGGTTTGGTAAGAATGACTGTCTAGCTTTGCCTAGTTTCACATTGAAAGTACGAAGGCTGTCTTAATATATGCTATAGTGTATTTCAAGTTTAGTCTTCCGCCACATCCGCTCAGTGTCCAGAGCTTTTCTGCTGGTCCTTTCATACTCGGACTGCTGTTTGATTTTCCATTTTCTCGCCAAGCGGCTTTTCGTGTTCTGTCTCCAGTCTTCCTGCTGACTTTCACAGAGAACTGTCAATATAATGAACTTTTAAACCTTTGAGTTAACGGAACAAGGAGAAGTTTCAACAGAGTCTGCCTAAATCTTGGGTGTTACAAGATATATGCCAGCCATAAATAGCAACTAGTGTTTTCGTTAATAGGCATCTCTTCTGACTGATACCGTCTAGATTCAATGTTAACAGAGATCAATATAGCCAATAAATAAACAGAAGGATCAGATATTGGCTACCTCCTTAATAAACAAATTGATGCATGTTAGACTCCTCGGATATTAACTCTAGAGTATGTCCCGACTGATTGTTTGTGGGTCCATGCACATGCTGAATCAGAACAAATTGTTTAAAACAGTTATAATTTATTTTGTTTTTTTGTTTTCTGCATTATCTATGTGAATTTTAAAATCCCCTGCAATAGCAAAACATTCAAACTCTGAGGAAATCATTGATAAAATTTCTGTGAATTCTTCAACAAAGGCTGGAGAGTTTTTTGGAGGCCTGTAAATAATGATAAACAGCACCTTGGAGCACCTTTCAACACAATCCCTCGATATTCAAAAGACCAATTCCACTGACCAAATGACACTTAGGCTTGCATTGTAAGCATATTAAACTCGAGCAGCTAACACCTCCACCTCTCCTACATTCCTGCAAACCCTCATAAAGTGAATGAATTAGGCGTTGGGCTGTTTCATTGAGACCGTTGCCACCTGCCGCTGCTTCTGCCATGTTTTTCCATTTAGAAACAACTACAACCAGTTTTCGTTTTGGTTATTAAGCCTCTTGATTAGATAATGATTAAAAACCCAACCTTCTGGGTAGTAAACCAACCGCTGGGTCTAAACAACCCAATTTTTTGGTTTGTCCATATTTTACCCAGCACTTGGTTGTATTTAACACAGCATTTTTTAGAGTGCATCATTCATTGTTTGAGTCCGGTAGCATTTTGAGATTTCGTGGAAGGCGGTAATATTCTGAAAAGAGTTTATATTGAAAAATACGCAGATTTCGCCTCAGAAATAGTCTTAACAGCCTCTTTTACAGAACGGAAGAGGTTATTTTAATATAACGTCAGTGAGTGTCTTATATTATATTTACATAAGATTTTACAATATTAATGTTTGTAGATAGAGGGTTTTACATATGTACATGTTAAGAAAGTCTGTCGTCCTTCCTTTTCGCGTAAACTGAATGTAGTTGTCCTAAAGGAAACACGAGTTTTATGTAATCAAAGTTTTAGCCTAATTCTTGTAGGCTGATTGAATGGATCCATTGTTAAAGTAAGTTTGTGGCATTCTATT
Organism: Sinocyclocheilus anophthalmus; assembly: GCA_018155175.1. NCBI lineage: Eukaryota > Metazoa > Chordata > Actinopteri > Cypriniformes > Cyprinidae > Sinocyclocheilus > Sinocyclocheilus anophthalmus. Next base: position 53,165 of record JADLZN010003341.1, read on the forward strand.
TCAATTGTTGAGCTTTGTGTCTTTCATTGTGCCCGGCCAGCGTGATGGACACGAGCCTCTTGTGTGAGAGGAGGCAATTTTCTCACTCTTCAGAATAGAGGAAGACAGTTTAAGGCAAGAAACTCAGAATTCATCATGTTCTCATTTTGTTTTTTACAAGAGGGAAAGAATGTTTGCTTTGTGCTAGATGTCGAGAAGCAAGGGCATAGGAAGACCATCATATCTTTTTGAGATTGATGTCGAGGCTTATTTTTAGAAATTGATGTTTCCATTGTCTCCTGCTGTTTACTAACTTCACTTTTGATGCAACAACATATGATACTGATCTATTTTATGTAAACCATATGCTGTCTGGTTTTCAGATTGCAGAACTCACACACTTTGCGTTTTCTGATTTGGAGAGTCATCATTCCTTGTCTTATTTCTTAAAGGAATGTTCACCACACAACCAAATTATGGTTACTTGCCCTCTGTCTTCCAACACCTAGTAAGACTTTTGGCCTCTCTTTAGAACACAAATGAAGATATTTTGTAATTTTTTTGTTAATCCATTGAGAGTCTAGATAATCAGTATTTTCAAGCTTCAAAAATACAGAGTTATTGTAGAAGTAATCCATGTCAATATTTATAAATGAATAAATCTTAAATTATATCATAGAGAATATGTCTGTTCACAATAAATATTGGTCTTCCAGACTTGCAATGGAGGACAACATTTAAGATAATATTAAATATATTTATTTGTGTTCCAAAAATTAGCAGAGTTTGTTTGGGTTTGGAACAACACGGGGGAGAATAAATTATGACAATTAAATTTTTTTTGGGGTGAACTAACCCTTTAAAGAGCAGCCCTCCACTTACATGAAAATTTGTCAGGTATGTGAATGTCATGTCTGTTTTAACGTTTCAGTAAAGAAGTAGCTTTTTGAAAGCAATATATTTATTTAAACAATATTACATGACCTCACACTAGTGCTGCCATTACAGAGACATTAAACAACCACACAAAGTGGTTGAAATTATAAAACAGACTATTTACCTATCATTACTGATGTGGATGCACCTCTATCTGGAAATGGATGGGTTTTAATTTAATTAATTCTTTTTTCAAATGTTTTTCTATTTTTAGGCCACTGATGAAGAACAGGTGGTGACTGGGATGAACGCTGGTCAAAGAGGAGAATGTTCTTTCCCCCAAACTGATGCAACAGTGGTTTTAAAGGAGGAGGCTGCCCTGGATAATGTAAAATATGCCTTTTCTCTGCTGATGGGGCTTCTTCATGACTACATCAATTATCTTAAAGAGATCATGGAAATTGGCAGTGATGCATGATCTGTATTCATGGACTATGAAACAAACTATAAGTGTATAATTTCTAAAAACAAAATGTTAAATGCTTGTTTTGTGTTGTGTCATTCATACACATGCTCACATTCTTTCACACGTTTCTGATAAATTTTATACCTTCAATGTTAATGTTGTTGTTTTTTTACTGTCATGCCAGAATAGTTTGTAAAGAACTTAACTATTAACTAATTGTACCATTATTGTATAAGTGTTTTTGTATAATATTTCTATACAATATATACAATGTACCCAAAAAGTTAAATTTGATCTTAAAAGTTATTTTCAACAAATGTTTATTTTTTTCATTTATAAACTCTGTATCTGTTAATGCCATACTTTTCTGCATTTGTTCTTACATGCATGTTACTTTTGACTGTTTTCTCATCTTGTTTTTAATAAATATTTACCTTTTGATAGTCATTCTGTGTGTGTAAAAGTGATTTTAAAATGAACATGATTTGTAGGTTTAATGTCTAGCTCAATTTGGGTTCATTTTAGCCTAGCAATGTAGTGATTTTAAACCCTAAAAAAGCAACCAGCGCTGGGTTGCCAAAATAACCCAAATTGGGTTGTTTTTAACCCAGCGGTTTTTAGAGTGTAGCAACCTCATAGCATGCTACTCATTAATACACTACTCTCATTTGTGATTTTTCTGTATGGTCAAAAAATCTTTATTTTCATTTTATCTGTCTTATTTTGTGTCATATGCACAGACAATTTTGCTCACAGTCAGTAAAGCACACTAGGGCTTATTATAGTGAAATAAGACTGCCCTCCATAATTTAATGCTCATAGGACCTGCATTTGGTTTTAAATTGTATGTGTGTGTTTGTGTGTGTGGTTGTGTCTTTGTGGGAAAATGACTGAGCGTGCATAGCAAACAACTAAAGTCTCATCAGATGACATTTGAGAACATTATGTCTCAGAGGCTTCAGCTACATTGACCTTCACAGTCTTCTCAATCCTGACATGCCTGTTTTTCCACAGGGGTTCCCACAAATGCTGGTTATGTTACCTGTTAGAGAGGATGTAACATCTCTTGTGATGGCTTTTGTGCTCTCATGAAGTGTCAGCATAGCTAAGATTGGTTTTGTTCAAATTGCATAGTATCATAATACTTGCTTCTTCATTGTATAATGTGTGTACTGTGCACATTTTCTATATGATACCAGGATCACATATTACAGAGATAAGCAGTATACAACGACTGAGCCAAATACTGTATCCTTGAGCTTAACTTGATTGCATATATATATTATTTCTAGATATAGATATCTATGCCATATAGACATATATATATTCTCTATATATATATAATCTCTATATGGTCAAGACCGTGATATACGGATAATACACTGAATGTATATAAAATATAAATTATCTGCTATAATTATATGTTTGTAGTAAGTTTTTAGATTTTTATGTGTTCTTTCCAATTAAAAAATAACATGTATTTATTTACTTCTTTCCTCCCTCCCTCCATCAATGTGATGACTAAACCAGGAGTAATATAAGTCACGATTTTTGGCAAGAGTTAAGCAATTTTTACTTTACAATTAAATCAAATTGGCTAAATAAATATTATTCCCAAGATCCTAAGTGAATGCTACATGCTGAGGTCATGTGACAACAGTTTAGCAAACTACTGTTTATCATGTATCATTACATATTGAATACATTAAATGCTTGTTATACAGTTTAATTTACTGTACTATTTTTCATACTAAAAATAGTAGGCAGTATATAGTGTATACTGTACAGTATAGTATTCCATTCCCAACTCAGCCTTTTACCTTCACACACCTCAGGATAGGAATAGTTTAACCTTTTCAATTATTCTTATTTGAGGATAGGAAGTGTATCCCAAATGTAATTGACACTGTGACAGCTAATCTTAATTTTTATAGACAAATGACAAAATCCTTACCAGTAGTATGACCTAATTCTACCTGCTTATGCAGGTATCATTGTAGACAAACATGTAAAAAAAAAAAGTAAGCGGAACAAAAAGTAGATTATTGTTCTTTGAGTTTTGCCTAATCCCGCCTTTTCCTTTTACAATATCCATTTTCAGGAAGAGATCAGGTGTCAACCCTCAAAGCAAAGAAACCTCGCTATTTTAGAGGCAACACGATCAGCCTTTTATGGAACATCATTGTCCATTCATAATGTCACAAACTTGATAGAAACGGCTGGAACGAAAGGAAGTCCAGACATCACACAAATAAATATATTACAGCTGCAGGGATGCTCAGGAAGGTTCCATCCCTGGAGGTCCGGATTACAAACACTGGATACAAAGTTTCCATTAGAAAACAAAATGGAAACCTTAAAGGTTATCCCAACGATAGATTGAGGTGATAAAGTGACGCTTTCGGGGCGGTGAAGGTGAGCTGAGGCAGGTGGTGAGCGCTCGGGCTGTAAGGGAATCTGAGGCACACCTGCTCCTGTCGGGTCGGCCCGTGAGAATCAAGCTTCTTTCATCAGCCTGTCGGTTTAGAGGGGCCAGACGGCTGTGCCCAGAAAACCCTTCACACTCACACTCACAATGGGTATGGGGACAGGAAAAAAGCAACTGATTTGCTATTATTCCCTCATTTGTTATTAGTTCATTTTTTTGTTTTTTTCTCATCAATTTCAACATAATTGGGGATTCCAACTACTAATACTTTCACATTACAACAACAGCAGAACGCATTTATGTATCACAGGCAGTGAAATCTTTAACATACTGTATCGTGGGACATTGTATCGGACTAATTATCAAGGAAAAAAATACATGATTAAGCATTGGTAAGAGGAGAAAATCCTGTGAGAACAGAAAACCCTTTGTCGCGTTCTTTTAGTGACGTCATTTTAGCTACTTAGTGTCCACCAAAAAAAAGGCAGCCTATCACGAGTGTTTTTGTTCACACTCAGATTTTACACAAAAGACACTGCAGTTTGTGAACATGGCCATGATAACATAGAATCATCAGTGGAGATCTGTTTCATATTTTTGAAGTGCTAAAACAAATTCTGTGCTCGTTCTACCGGTTGACAGAAGTCCACACCAAATACCTTTTGGCATAGCACATTGCAGAAACGTGCAAGAGTTGGTTACGTGGGACGCGTTCCACCAAAAAAATTAGAATTTATTATTATATTCACCACCCTCAGCACTTTGTCCAAACCATGTATGTGTCTCTTCATTTACGTTCTGTGAGGGAACACACAAAAAGAAAATAGTATAATTGTTGAAGATGGGTACGCAAATCTTTGACGGTTTAGCCACTTCTGAAATCCTAGGGAATCATATGTGCTATCCATCCACAGGTTTGGTTACCAATCATTTTTATTCAACACTTATGAAACTTTATATGAACTACGTCATTATATAAATGAATGACCACTTTGTTTTTGTGCCTAAATATCACACAAGAGCTTGACTGACTAGTTTCCCTCTTTTGTTTTATATGACATGCCATACCACAAAGCACAATGCATATGCAATAGAATTGTATGTACGCTGTCTTTGCTTCTGTGTACTGTAAAAACTTCATTATTTATTATAGAAACTTTGTAATATTTTATTTATTGATTGATTGGCTGGCAAAACATGGGCTGAACCCACATTGTACCAGAAATATTTTACCAGAAAGATGTTCAATTTGTATTTTACTTTTTTTTTTTGTAATGTTGGTAGTCAGAATAGGAAAATATATATATAATGTAAATAAAAAAGTAATATTTAACTCATTATTCTGAAAGCTATAGGTCATACCAACCAAATAGTTGCTACATTTTAGTCCAAGAACAAACATAATAATTTTAGAGTATGCTTAAAAAATAAATATATATCTACATATGTATATAGTCAGTAGGCCATATACCATACGTATATAGATATATAGAATATCGATATATGTCAGAACATTGAAACCATGTTGGTGTTATTCCATGGATAAATGTGGTAAAGTATAAATTCTATTGTTATTTAATTTTCGGTTTCCTAAAGTATTATACTTTTTATGTATGGTCAGAGAATTGTTTTTTTGATATTATCATCATACATTGGATCCACTCCTATCTACGTATAAAGCCTGGTGCTTTGTTCAATATTGGTCAGTTAACGTTACCAAAAATAAAATAAAATAAAATAAAAATCTATTGTTTCTTTACATTGACATGTATGGATTTTGGACACTCTTGGGGCTTGGGCACTGCTGCAAGTTTCATGCAGAGGTGTAAAGAGTACCTAAAAAACCTAAATTGAGTCTGATTTTTAGTAAAGTTACAAGACGTTACGCGTGCACACTTAATCCATAACTGGATTTAAAATACAGTTCTAAAGGGGTTCTCGTGGCCTCTGAAAAGAGTACCCAAGATTGGAAATGTGCGCACCCAAAACGCGATGGTTTGAGAAGTCCTCAGTCATCTACTCTATATGCGGGAGTGGCACAGTAAATCTGTTAGCTGAGGTAGCAAACACCATCTCTGTTCTGTTCAACTCCGCTGAAGGGAGCTTACGACCTAACAGTTACATGGTTCTCAATGTGATGGCTAACTAGCTAGCAGTATTTACAAGCTAGGGGGCAAACATCCAGTTCTCAATCGAGAGGGGGCTCGAACTTTCAGCATGTATCAAAAGCATGGCACAGGCAGCGATATTATGAACTTGGCTCTGAGCAGTGGAGCATTAACCCCGCTCTCCGAGATGGGAGGATCACCCCTAACAAGTTTTGTGATTGGTTAAAATCGTAACTTGTATGCGTTTTTCCGGCTTTGCTAGCAAACACACAGTGGGCATCAAGGTAGTCGGAGAGGAGGGCCGAATGCCTGATGCTGACTGGTTCTACAATGGTGCTCTAGTGAAAACAGAAGAACTCAATTTTACAAAAACAAATCCTATGTGACATGGAGAACGTTCTGAATGTCGAGGAATGTCTGTACATTGCTCAGTGGTTGACTCCAATAACCTTTTGATAAAAGGGGAGCATTGTCTCATTACTACCACGAGGACAGCCCATGGAGCCAGGAATCCAACTCCTCAAGAGAGAATGAAACGCTCGAAAGAAAACATCATGCTCACAATAACCCTCAATGGTGAGGGGAGCAATGCTTCCAGAGTGGGTCGATAGAGACACACCTTTGGTGATCCCAAGGTACCGGGGTCTAAAAAAACCAACTCAAGAAAGGGAACGAAGCTACCGCGCGTAACCCTTACCATAACAGGATTTTTAGAAAAGGCATAATAGTGCACACTTACCACTTATGTGGATTGTAGAAAGTGGGCAAAGCATAACGTGCCCACTTACCAGTATAACGAATCGCTCTGGTAAATACCAATAACTATATATTAACTATTATAATTATTATGCATATTTTAGATCGCTGTAGATTTAGCGGACCTCTCAGGGCCAACTGTCTTTCAATTCTAATAAACCGTTAATTTTCCTGGTAAGGGAAATAACCTTTCCTACGTACAAGTCCAAAGCTTGTACACATCTGCATGTTAAGTGACTTCCAGTTATGAAGCAAACTATGAACCCCCTCAATGTGAGTACACAAGATGTTTAATGTAACTACACATAAACACTTTTAATTCAACTGGCCCCACTACTACAGTACACACGTAACTATGTCCCATATATCAACATACTACATAACCCATTAAACCTGTGCAGTTCTAACACATGAACCTATGAATAAATCACATAAATTACAACTGGTCAAACCCCTACACATACACACACACCAGTTTGTATAGGAAAGGTTAAGCGTAACCTTTAAAGAGAAACCGTCAAAGAATGAATTAAGCCGGGGGGGGGGCACATACTAGTAACAATGTAGTAGTTAATAATGTTATAATTAACCAAGGTTATAAAGTTTATTAATTTATAAGTTACAAAATAGATTTAAACAATACATGAAAACAAGTATTCACGAGAAGAAAATAGACACATGAAGTTATTTGAACCATTGGCAATATTCCAGCAGATTTCCAAAACCCTGATGGGACACATCCTTGTTCTTAGTTCAACACATCCTTACGTAAAACAAGGGATTTAGCAAATGGATACCCCTATGTATTCCAATTAATAGAATAGAGTTTATTGAGATTACGTGCAATGTCTCGTTCCTTGATCTGCACGGGCTTGGATGCATATCCTGAAAGGGCCATTTGATTTCTGTTGGCCAGAAGTTGTTGAATGTCAAAAGAACCTAGTTTTGGCGATCTAGAGTAAACTTGATGGAATGGAAAGACAAGCCGAGCCTTGCACACAAACTTTGATGTCCTGTAGCATTGAGGCTCACATCTTCTCCAGAACCTAACAGAAACCACAAACCTGGGTGGGTCCCTAAGGTGTGAACCTTATGGCTGTAGAAGAGCCCTCCCCCTCCTCGTCAAAATGGGCTTTGTCAAATGAGGAAAGCGGAAATTCCCAGCGGGCTGGGTGGCGCAAATTTGCTAGTCGAGTGGATTATATTTAACTGACCTTTGTTTTGAGGGCAGGTACAGTTCCAAATGTAATTCGCTTTGGGGTGTGGATGCACAAACTCATAAAGATTCTTAGAACACTATATGTTGCCTATTATAACCATACAATAAATACACTCTCAAAGTAGCATCATACCGATTGAATACTAATCATGCATAGATACTTACCATGGTAGGTTTATATAACCATAATATGTAGCTGACGAGCTGAGGTGATGTTATGAACTCAATCATAATCCCGTTCTCTAAAACAGTTTATACATTCCTCAAAACTGACCAAATGACAATGAGAACTGCAATTAAATAATAACCATTGACCTGAATGGGAACACACACTGTTTTCTATTCCAAAAGAAGGATTTTCGCTCCTGAAGTATAATTGTAAAGTCATTTCACTGGCAGTGTGCTCTTGCTAGGAAAATCAGTGATAGTCTCTCTGCTGCACTGTTCCTCCTTTGGTAATAAACACCATGATAATATCGTGTTGGTTGCCATTGGAACCAGCGGCCTGCTCTTTCTTCCTTCGGGTTAGTCACGCATTTGTGGGTAAAAGGTCCCATCAGGGGTGCCTGCATTATGCTTCTATAAACTGAAATGGAGGTGAGAATATATCCAAAGGTTGTTATAACCAATTTCACATAGCGTATACAAAATATAATATTGTTGAAAATTTCGTTTTCTTTGAAAAGGATCCCACAGACGCTACTACCCCATCTCTTTGGGATTTAGTAAAGTGCGCCCTAACAATAGCATTCTAACGTGTCAACACTTACCACTGATATGTTTGGATGGTGTAGATAAAGGTGTGTGCATCTGGCTTTACAACGGATGTGCATTACCATAGTATTTTGGATTTTTTATATGTAGTTCCATGAGCATTCTGGTTTTTACAGATACCGCGGCATTACTTTCTGGCCAAACAGGAGAGGCAAGCCAATACACCCTCAAGGTGGGGGATCACTGCCTTATACAACAAACAACTTCCATTTACACAGGAAGTTCTCGTAATGCCACCTATACTACCCGCGTCGATGCCTCACCAATAGGGATATCCTAGTGATCGGGAAGCCCTCAGCGACCCCCAGATACGCTAAGAAGTCAGCGGGGGGGGTAACTTGAAAGTTGTAACACCCAACCCTGGACATCCAGGAAATGTTTTTCAGTGCCGTGCCGGGGGCCTGATGATTAAGAAGGCTCCCGCAGAAGCCTGTGATATGGCCGCATGATCCAGGAAGTATGAAGCCGAAACCCTGCTTTTCTTACTGTCTGGACATATATTGACGAGTGAAATAACACTGCAAGTCGAGTACCTGGTTTCTGAACCCAGCAGAGGGGGGTGTTCATCGAGGACCTACCCTAGAAAAGGGACATAATCACACAGGTCCCGGGAAACACTGCAAGAAACTAGCAGAAGGGTTATACACACAACCACAAGCTCATTTATATACAACTGCTCATAGATCTATAGATATCTATTATATATATGTAGTATAGAATTTATTTATTATATTTCATTATATTTATATATACATATATTTAGACGTGGATCGTACTCAACCACCATGGTTCCCGCGCCGGAGCCCTGTTCGGAAAAGCCTCTAGACCGGACCATCAGTAAGATGTCACTATGAAGCCATAGAACCAACCAAACCTAATTGGTCCAGTATAGGAGACTATAATGCAGGAAATTCCCACCTAACCTTGGTCAGGTGGAGAGATGGTGTTTACAGGGGAATTAGGAAGGTGAAGATCAGGGCAGATGTAAGACCCCCGAAGGAAAAGAGTAGATACTGAGGTATCACTCTGATCCGGACAAAGGCTCTGACGCCCTGTCTGGATGACATCCCTTAGGTCTTTTACTTACCTTTCTTTTGACCCACGATTCTTCCTACCCCTACCCACGGGAGGGGGAGGAGAGCGAGTCGAGACACTAGCCTTCTGAGCCAGTCTCTAATCCTCAAACCAAGACGGGCTAGGACCCCTGGGTTGTTCGTGCTCAGACCTGGACCTTCGTGGACGCCGTGCTACCCGGACTTTCAGCAGTAGCCTGATATGCGTTCGGCTTCACCTGTTTCCGTGTGCTATGAACGCGACCAGCCCGACCTCGCGCTCGCTGCGTAGGACCTGGCACTCCGAGCAGAGATGTCAAGGGGGGAGTCTGTAACTAAGCGGACGTCTCCCAGCGCGCTCTCTATAGGGGCATCTTCTCATAACCGCTTTCCCGCATCGCCTCGATGTTGGCATAACTAGTATGCTGGAACCGATGGATGAGTGAGGAAAACGGCCTCTTCCCTCTCTTCTCAACTTCTTTATAGGGAACACAGGAAGTCAAAGGAACGGCTCCAACCACGCGCTGAGGGTTTATTGGGGCAGGAAAAATAACGTATTCACTACGAGGATACGATATTCGTCATGACGGCACTTTCTTCACTACCGCATTTCACGCAAGTAAAGCCTCGCTCAGCTTCGCTCGAGCCATAATTTTTCCAAAAACTCTCATCATACGCAGGGCAGGTGGGTTGGGAAAGCTCAGCCTCAGCTTCTTTGCCCTCCTCAGACATTTCCTGCTTTTGCTGGGCTGAACCCAGCAGAGCACTGGTCCCTGGATCAGATGATGTTAATGAAATAACATCATTCTCCAGCGGCTCACTCTCATGCACAGCCTACGATCGCGAAAGGGAAACCCCTCTTCAAACTCATCGGACAGATCCACCTGCAATCCTTACGAGCTCATTCCCTTCCGTGCCTCAATGGCGGGTCCTGAATCGCCGGGAAGGCATCCGATGGCTCGCCCCGCTTTCCTCAACCGCGAGACAAAACGAGAGTCGGAACTTTGCCCTTTTGGAGAAAAAACGCTTCGTGCAGTGCACGGGGCCGTTGTTCCCCCGCTCGTCTGCATCGCATGTGTCGTGCTATGCTTCGCCAATCCCCAATAACGGTAGATCGTGTGGTCCTCAGATGTTACACAACTCAACACGGACGCACACATCCTTAACCGTTGCTAGTGCTCCCGCCATATTGAATAGGAATCAGAGATCGACTCCGCGTTTACCACAGACATTTTTACTGCAATCCGTCAAACACACAGGGTCAATGCCAGACCACGAAGAAATCAGAGAATGATGTGGCTCCCACGGCGCCCGTCCCGGCTCCGGCCTATTATACATAGTCGCACCGGTAGTGACCGTCATGGCTGTCGCCTCGGCCACGAGAGTTGGGTTTTTTCAATGTATGCGTCAGACAGACTGGTCTCAGCGGCCGAGCGTTTCCTCCATATCTCGACCACCACTAGAGGACGCGTTGGCCAAGTATCCCATTGAAAGGACCTACGGGCTATATAGACACACCAGGGCTAACAAGCTTAACAAGAGAATGACACCCCTGGGGGAGACCTACTTCAGAGGGGAACCCATGAACAAATGTGCCTACAAATGCCTGGGAGCATACCAACCACACCACGGGAGACAGGAAGTGGTATAAAAGTCTAGGGCAAGGCACAGAGAGCATGAAACTAAAACAAGAAAGAGTTGATTTGTGAGGCGAGCAATCACGTTTATTTTCTAAAACCAAAATAAAACGGAACACCTCAAAATTACAAAAAACTCGAACCAACAAAACTTTGCAAAAGGAATAAGGACCAAATACCAATTGTAAGTAAAATTAAAACCACCACTACAGCCTTCTTGCACTGTAGGCTGTGCTGGTTTTTGGGCCTCAGTGCTTGGCTGCAGTCATGCTCCCTCATACTCATTTATAACACACTCTTATTTCACATACTTTTGCTAAGCGAGACCTGCATTCACATAAAGTGCCCTTGTTTTGACCAATGCTTTGGGGAAGTAAGTGCCAAACGCACAGATGCAGTACTTTCATCTCACCTGTATTGCATCTCACGCTTTAGTAGCAGGAATAAAGTGCTGCAGAAAAGCTAGGTTCATGCTAAATGTAATGTGTAACTGCAACACTCAATTCAAATGTAGTGGAGTAAAGAGTACAGATACTCATTCAAAAATGTAGTGAAGTAAAGAGTAAAAGTTGCTAATATCTTTGATATTCAGTACAACAACAAAGTACCCAAAAAGATACTCAAGTACAGTAACTAATTACATTTACTCCACGATCTACTGGACTACAAACCAACAGACACCATCTGGTTTCAAGGGTCCTTCAATCTTGAGGAAGTGCACCCAGAAGGTAGGGCGCCTTCTTTTTCCAAGAGGAAAGATGAAAGAAGCATTTTGTATTAGTATTATCAGCGAAAGGTATTTCTCACAGATTCAAAAATGTATCTAATTAGATAAGGCAGTAGAAGGAAATGTAGTTTTAGTTTTCCATCATCATCATCATCATAGACTATAGATTAAATCCTGGTATCAGTTTCAGACAGGACAGAGGGGTTCAGTGACATCCTTTAATCCCTGCTAAGAGTCCGGCTGCAGCTGAGGAGAATCGATCATCTGGAAACTTTAGTGATCTTGACGTTGCTTGCAATCTCAGAGTTCCAGCACGATCACTTTGTGGCACAATTCAGGAGAGATGATGCCTAAAGCTGTTAGGCTCAACAAGCACCCAAGTGAGGTAATTAAATATTCCTTGTATTCCAATATGACAAGATGTTATCTGTGGTAAACAGCATCCTCTACAAATCATGAATACTAATTAGAGAACTAGCATTTAAAGTGCTCAACATAACTGAACTGAAATAGGATTAATCTGGTTGAATGCCACAGAAATAATTTCCTCCCAAATATTTAGAAATGTAGAGGTTTAGAGATTTTAATTTAATTTTATATTTTATTTTTGACCCACTTTAATAGGATTTAAGTCCATCTTCATGTTATTTCAGAATTATTTCCTTGAAATATGTTTAAAGTGTACTGTCAATGTGCTGATTAGATTCGCATCAATGATAAACTGAAATATACTTTAATGTAATTTCTACTGAAACTTGTATTTCATGTATTTAAATATATTGTAATTATACATTCATAAACTTTAAAGGTAATATAAAATAACACTACAGTTACAGGGTGTCTTTAACATAATGCATGATATGATATGTTTTAATATGGCAGTCAACACATAAAAAGTGTATTTATATTAAGAATAAAAAAAAAAATTAAAATGGACTTTAAAGTAACCTGATCTTATTACAAAGTTCCCATTTTCCAATGTGCTTAAGTGTTTTAAAAACATACATATTAAAGTGTCCTCTCTTTAAGTACACTTAAGTGGTCTTTTATTTCATGAATGTTATATTATTCTGCAAGTACAGTTTTTAAAATAAAATAAAAAATAAACACATTTCTTTTTCACAAATGGAAATGTATCATTTGTGCTGATTGTAATTTTAGATTGTTTTATAGAAGCATTGTGTTATTCACAAAATGATTTTCATTACTGCATTTTTCATTATTGTCATTATTATTATTACAATTATGTGAAATGCATTACAGTAATTAGTACTAGGGGGGGGTGGAATAATTATTATGCAAGTAATGTCACAGTGGATTATTGTGTATTTTCTCTTTCAGGCTGAAAATCAGCCTTTTATCATATTTTCGGCAGACAAATGTAATCGATCCATAAGTACCAGACAAAATGCAAACTGTGCATTTGTCAAATACTTATAGTGCTAAAAATAGGCTTAATTTTCTTCAAGCAAAATAGTTCAGTAACACTTTACAATAAGGTTTCATTTGTTAACTATATTTAATGCATTAATTAACAATGAGCAATACATTTGTTGCAGTATTTAATAACTGTTGTTAGTGTTAGTTAATACAAATACAGCTGTTCATTGTTACTCCAGTTTACCTCAGGTCCTTTAAATAACATTAATACATACAACTTTTGATTTTAATAATGTATTGGTAAATGTTAGAATCAGCATAACTAAGATTAATTAATACTTTCGGAATTATTTTTCCTGTGTAGGTTTATGTCAACTGAGGTGACAAATGAAACCTTATGTGTCAAAGATGTTATTCTTTTTCTTTTGATTTTGGGGTGAAATATGACACATACATTTATGAGATTCACCTAAATAACGTCAATAGGAAGGAGTGCGACAAACTACAGTTTGCGTGAGCAACGCTTTCCTTGTGTATTCATATCCTTTACTAGCAGTAGCCTGTTGCTTGCTTTCATTTCTCTGTCTCTCTCCCTCTCTCTCTAGCTTAAGAAAACAATTACCAATTCAGAGACATTGCTCTACTACTAACAATAAGCAGCCTCATTAGAAACCCCAAGGACAACAGGAAGAAATATACAAATGTCTACGTTTACCTAAATGTGGCATAACCGGAGCTGTCATTACACTCACTGACTCTGGCAAACGTGACAAAAGCCACACACACACACACACACACACACACACACACACACACACCCCCACCACACCACCAGAAACACACACACACACAGTTTAGTCTGGCCCTATCCAGTAAGTCACTCTCAGTTAGGCTGAATTGTCTCAATGTTAGAGCCCATACTTAATTGTCATATAAACTATTTGTCCAGAATTTTTCCTCATTGGCTCCAATTAGCCCAATGCGTTTTTGCTTGGAGTCAAAAAAAAAAAAAAAGTGGCCAAAGAAAGCACACTGGGGCTGTTTTCTTGTTAAAATGCACAGATTGGATGCAAGATTAAAACCCACTTCCAGTGTTTGTTTTTTTTTCTTCCTCGTTAAGTAAAAACCAAGCAGTGTTTGGGTTTGTACGGTTGTTCTTAATATGCTAAACACTGTTAGCCTGTTTTAACTGTGTGTTGCTAGCTCAGAAATCAGTCTTCTTGGCATGAAGCACGGATAGAATGTGACCTTGAGAAGTTTATAGCAAAAACAGAGACTGTCTTTGCTGAGTTAAACTTTTTTTTTCTCAATCAACACTATTCCTGTGGGCAGAAAGTCTGCTGTGAGAGTTGAGCTCATTAACAGTTGACCCCAGCTTGAAATAGCTGAGAATTAAGCAGTACTCCACATGTTTAGGCCTTCTCTCGCTGCCAAAACCACTCCTACTCCAAATCCAACTTGGGACACGGGTGGGGTGGAGTGGAGGATCTGGACTAGAAACCCCTCATCTAATTCCAAGCCAACCTTAATGTCCGTGAGTAAATAAAGGTGAAGTGTAGACCAACTGCCCTTGTGCCTTAATTTAAAGAGAGTGTAAAACAAGAACATATACACTCACTCTGCCTGATTCATTCCATTGATGCCTTTTTGACTGGCTTCCCCCTGTGAATGGCTCTGTGGAAGGAGAAAAGCAATGCCAACATCTGCATTACAATTCCCAGAGCCCCAATGCAGCATTTACTGCTCTCTTGACAACGTTTGTTAAATTTGCAGTGCTATGCAGTGTATCAAAAACAGAGCACACTTTATGGAAATGTGTGGTTTATATAGTATGAACGCATTGTGTAATTGTGTGAATATAAATTTCATATCAAATATATTGCAAGCAGCTATACAAGGCTAGGCACACCAGCGGCAAAACATTAGATTTGTGTGGTCATACAATTTGTATTATTATTTATTTCATTTATAATGACCCCTAACTCGAACTAGCCTTTTAACTATGGAAGCCTATGAAAGTCCCAAAAAAAAAAAAGTAATTGTGACTTTTTTCCTTGTAGTTCTGAGTTTATATCTCATAATTCTTACTTTTCTTCTAGCAATTCTAAGTTTATTTCTCAAAATTCTTACTTTTTTCCCCCTGCAATTATGAGAGAAATAAAAGTCAGAATTGCATGATAAAAACTCTCAGAATTGAGAGATATAAACTCTCAATTTTGACTTTTTTTCATGAAATTGTGAGATAGAAACTCTCAATTCTGACTTTGTTCATGGTATTGTGAGTTTATATCTTGGAATTCTGACTTTTTTTGAGAGTTTGTGCGTTCATATTCCCAACAATGACTTATTTTACACAATTGCGAGTTATAAAGTCCAATTTGAGGGGGGGGAACAGTCAGCCACAATGGGGACCCTGGACCACAAAACCAGTCTTAAGCTGCTGCGGGATATTTGTCGCAATAGCCAAAGATACACTGTATGGGTCAAAATTATTGATTTTTCTTTTATGCCAAAAATCATTAGGATATGAAGTAAAGATCATGTTCCATGAAGATATTTTGTAAATTTCCTATCATAATAATATATATATATATATAAAAAAAAAGTATTGTCATTAGTAATATGCATTGCTAAGGACTTAATTTGGACAACTTTAAAGGCGATTTTCTCAATATTTAGATTTTTTTGCACCCTCAGATTCCAAATTTTCAAATAGTGGTATCTTGGCCAAATATTGTCCTATCCTAATAAACCATACATCAATGGAAAGCTTATTTTTGGTTTTGTGGTCCAGGTTCACAATTCTGACATTTTCTTACAATTGTGAGTTAATATCAGAATTGTGAGACAAAAAGTCACGGTTACCTTTTCTTATTTTTTTATTCAGTGGCGGAAACAAGCTTCCAACTTACACATTTGCTGAAAAATAAAACTTTGAATCCAAGTACCAGTTTAATCTATCAGACTGCCATCGAAAGGGAGCTTGCTGCTATTGGAGACCTTGAGTCATCATAGAAGTTTCAGTCAACACTTTCATTGTCAAGTATCACATTCGGCAGACAATACAGACTTCATATATAATAAGGTAAGCAAATAAATGATGGTTAAACAATAAGAACATCCCTCAGAATCCATCAAGGTGAAGAAACACTGTTGGTGGACTATCACGTCTTTTCCATGTATAATGATGATGACATCTCTAAAGGGCGAATATTGCCTCTTTTCACTCATTGCCTTTTTGATGTGACAGGCACTAGAATGAAACTGGAGTTAGGTATCAGGCTGACCCGGATATGAGGTCAGTGTTTATATGAGTGAAGATGGGGTTGTACACCATGGGGATGTGCTCCATGTGAATGGTACATTGTGTGAAGAGGAAGTGGTTAGTGTAAAGTGGCCTCGGGCCCTTTCAAATGAGTTCAGGTAAGTTAACATACTGCTGAATCTGAGTTCATACTGACATTGAATCCATGTAATGCATAAACACACACACGCATACACACACACGCATACACCACACACACACACACACCACACACACACACACACACACACACACACACACCCACACACACACACGTCAAAAGATTCAGTGAAGGTTATCCCTGCTAAGCAGGTTCATTTGGCGCCCAGCTAAAAGGACACTGTATTGGTTGCCAATATAAATTACTCTGGTTACCCGTTTGTACTCAGAATCAAACCTAGTGGAGCACATTTTCATGCTGTGTATTTTAATATTCCTCAAACACAAATGGGATTTAAGATCAATATTATCAGTTAATAACAGTTAATAACAACAAATTTACTGTATGGCTTCAGATGATTTGGAATAAGCTGTATTGAAAACTTTTATGCTATTTTTTTATCATGCATTTTCTAATTTTCGGTGCTGTGGAGCAGTGTTGTTGATGTTAACTAAAGCTAAACTAAAAATAAAATAACTAAAAGCTAAACTAAATAAATAAAATACTAGATTAAAAATTGCAAAACTTGGAAATTAGAAATGTTTGAACTGTCAGCTTGAACTGATTGAAATAAATTTATGTTGAAGTACTAAAATTACTGAAACTAAAACAGCAAAATAAAAATATAAAAAAAACTAAAGCAAAAGCACACAACAAAATCACAAAAACTTACACTAATATTAAAATGAAAACTGAAAATATAAAAATAAAAGCTAATTCAAAATATTAATAAAAATGGTAAAAGTTTATAATTAATACTAAAATAACACTGTGCTACTGTGCAAAAAAAAAAACATCCACTTTCATTATATGGAACATAGTGGACATTAGTGAACATTCTTCACAAAAAGAAAATAAAAAGTAAACTTATGAATTCATGCTGGTCCAAAACAGCCTAAGTTATTTTTCACTAACAAAATAATATTCATAAATAATTACATCAAAATTCAAACTAATCCCACCCACATTACATTTTTAAGTCTTAAACATGAGCCATTAATGCTCAGTAGAGCATACAATGTCTTGCTTCCAAAGTGAGAGCTTGCAAATGTATCACATGGACTCCACATATAATCCACAAGTAATCCACTCCAGTCCATTAATTAACATCTTCTGAAGCAAATATGTTAAATGGTGGTCTTCTGATGCAGAAACAAACTCATCTGCATCTTGGATGGTCTGAGGGTAAGTTTTAAAAGTCATATTCCTTTAAAAACCAGAAGGTGCAAGTGTGTGTTCACCGCTAATCATTTATTCATGGCATCGTTTTCCACCATGTCCTTGACCATGAGTAGAATCCAGAGATACTGGAAACAACTGCTGTCGAACTGGTCTGTGTGTTTGTATTTGTATGTCCACATCTCACCAGGCGTCTGTGTTTCACTATGCCATCTTGCCTCGGGCTCTCTGCTAACCTCAGCTGTGACATCTGCATCCAACTGCTCACCGTTCAGGATTGGTGTGTGTGTGTGGTGTGTTTGACAGTGCTGATCTTTATGGGTGTGTGTGGAATTATTTTGGTGTGTGAATGCTTGAAAGCAGACAGTTGCTTGTGTTGACAGGGGGTCATAAACAGAGATGGTTGTGTGAAATAGAGAATACTGCACACGTGACAAGACTAGCAAACAGAAATAGCAGACTGATTCTTGAGACATGGGACAAAATGTGCCCTGCAACTTTATCTGTCAATAGTTGTGAAAATAGCAACTTTTCAGTGTTAAAATCATTCAGAAATGACTATGTCCCTAACATAAACTGACTATTTCATTTGAATTGTTGCTTCATTTTGTCATTATTATTCCCTCAAAATGATCTATACTTCATATATATAAATTAATATACAGTTGTGGTCAAAGGTTTACAGAATCTGCGAAATGTTAATTATTTTACCAAAATAAAGAGGGATCAACTTATTATATATTATATATATATATATATATATATCATTATATATCTATAATATATATATATTATTTATATTGTCAGGATTGGACCTGTTTTGTCATGTGTTTCATTCAGTTCCTGTTTTGCCTTATTTGGTCTTGTTCCTGTCCTTATTTCGTTTGATTTTGATTACCCGCCCCTTTCTGTCCCTCGTTATCTAGTCCTTATAAGCCCCGGACTGTTCAGTTTTGTATTTGTAAGTTCTATTTGTTTCTACATGTGTTTGCCCAGCTCCTATTGTGGATTATCCCGTGTTTTCGTCATTAAAGACTGTGAATGCTACTGTGTGTCTCCTACGATCTTCCCGCAGCAGCGTAACGTGACAGAAGAACTGACCAACACAGTTACCTCCGTGTTTTCCCCTCCGTTTGTTTTCTCGTTTTTCTCTCAATGTTTTTGTTTCCCGTTGTTCACTCATGGATGCCCTCCTTCGCCCGGAATATCTCCTCCTCCTGCTGGAGCAGGGGGAGAGATCGCTCGAGGACCATACTAGACTGTTCCAGCTGGTAGCAAGCACCACCAGCTACCCGGACGATGCACTCTGTGCGTTCTACGACGCCAGTCTAAATATCGTGTACAGAGTGTCGTCGTCCGAAGATGGTCCTCGAGCAGATTTCACCACCTTTGTGGAGTGGAAGAAAGGCAAGAAACGGATCCCCGCTCTCCGTCAGTTCTGAGGAGAATCTCGCCAGTACCACTCCCGACGCAGAGCCCAGCCCACCATCTCACCGCGATGGGAAGCATCAGCCCAAGCCCACCGTTGACGGAGAGCCATTTCCCACCACGATCAGCGAGTCAGCGCAAAGCCGAGCAACTGAGCAGAGGACACCCCGGAGATGCAAGTGACGTCAGTCCAGGTGCGAGAGCTGGCTCCCACGCCCGCCATGAGGGAGAAAGCTGTGGACGATGTGAGCGTGGAGAGGAGCCCCGCCCCCTGCACCGTGGCTGAGGGTGAGTTGAGTATGGCGCAGCGAAGAGGAGAGGGCTCCAGTCCCGGAGTCAGTCCAGAGCTCACTCCAGTGCCCGCTCCTCGAAAGCGCATTCTAATCTCCGCTCCTCCAGAGCGCCATCCTGTTCCCATATTCAGCCTAGAGAGGGCTCCCGATCCAGAGTTTAGCCCTTAATGCCCGGAGGCTCACAAATGCCCGCCCTCCCACCTGCTCCTGCCTCCTCCACCGCTGTCGTCTGGCAGCCCCTGTGCTTGTCCTCAGCCCACCATCATTACGGTGCGAACTCTGCGGGTCTGCCATTTTCCAGTGTCGCCTTGGCTGGAGAATCCCTCACCTCTGCCTCCAGCCTCCGAGGCCCGGACTCCGCCTTGGCCCATAGACCCAGCGGCTCCACCTTGGTTCCTAGCTCCCTCGCCTCCACCGTCAACCATCGATCTATCAGCTCCACCGGGCTCCCTCGTCCTTCCGGCTCTGCCTTGGTCGGGCGTCGACCCGCCATTGCCTCAGGAATCTGCTCCTCCGGCTGCACCTCGTTGCTCCATCCCACCGGCTCCATTGGGCTCCTTCCTCCCACCAGCTCAACCTTGGTCTACCAGTCACTCTGGCACCACCAGCGGAATCTCCGCCTCCGCATGGCGCCAATCCCTCCGCTTCACCCTGGCCCACCGCATCCTCGGCATAACACTGGCTCGTTGGATCTACGTCTCCGCACGGGCTCCTCTGCACCTGCTCGCCGCGTTGGTGCCCCATGGAGTCGCGGGACATACATATCCATGGCCTCTTCCCTCCTCAGCTCCACTGGGGGCGGAAATATGGCGTGGCATGGGTCAGCTGGATGGGCTCTCTGTTCACGAAAGCCCCTCCTGTCCCCTCCCTCCATCGTGCCCCCTGGTATCTGTCTCAGTCCTCCTTCCTGAGCCTCCACCAAGCTTCCACTATGGCCTCCCTCAGTGGTTGTTATGGTCAGAGGGTGCACTTCCGGTGAGGGGGTGAAATTGTTCAGGTGGACCTGTTTTGTCATGGTTCAGCTCCTGGTTTGCATTATTGGTCTTGGTTACTGTCCTTTGTTTGTTGGCTTATTAGTTGATTCTCCGCACCTGTCTGTCCCTCGTTATTCAGTCCTTATAAGTACCAGTCTGTTCAGTTTGCATTTGTCAGTTCTACTTGTTTCTACGTGTGTTTGCCGAGCTCCTATTGTGGATTATCCCGTGTTTTTGTCATTAAAGACTGTGAATTCTACTCCGTGTCTCCTACGTTCTTCCAGCAGCAGCGTAAGTGTATATATACTATAAGATATATACAGATGATATATATATTCCATATATATATATATATATAATATATATAATATATATATATATATATATCTATAGATCTTGTCCTGAATTAGATCTTTTAAGAAGTTTACCATTAGTCCACAAGACTAAAAATAGCTAATTGTATAAAAAATGACCCGTTCAAATGTTTATATATTTGGTGGAAGGTGGTCATGAGTCCCTTGTGTGTCCAGGAACAGTTTAAACTTACCACCGTTCTTCAGAAAAATCCTCCATTTCCTCGCAACAAATTATGGGTTACGCCATCGGGAACTCGAGCCCTTCGTAGGGGGAAAACGCTAGGGGAACGTCTTCAGCGATACCAAGCTCTGAATCACATGTGAAATCAATTCAATAGCTGGGTGAGATGTCACGGGCGGGTGACGTCATGGCCAGGAAGCTTTAAAAGCACGTGAGGTGCCACCGGCGCTAGCTTTCTGTCATTCAGCGAAGCTCTCTGTGTGTGTCGGTCACGATTTATGTTCTGTGAGTCTTATTTATTGTTGTCTGTCCAAAGTCTATAAGCTCCAGCTATGTCTAAGCTCATGCAAGGACAAAGCATTTCAAGGTCGAGAGCAAGCCAGGTTGTAGGTTTGTGTGTTCCTCCCTGCCCAAAGATAAAGTTATATTTCGAGTTGGGACACACACAGCCTGTGCATGGTTTGCTTGAGAGCGAAGCATAGTTGTTACAGCCTTGCTTCGCTCTCAGGGGATCTGCTTTCGCCGAGGCGGAGCGGGGTAGTGCTAGTGAGTGTAGCGTATGGATCTGCTAATAACACCAGATCCGGCACCCGCTCTCAGGGTTCGGAAGCCCACGCTGCGGTCTTCCCCACCGGGGACGAGGGCGCGACGCTCCGACTCTTACTGTCCTTGTTTTCTCGAGGGGGAGATTGATTACGGAGGGCTGGGGTTCAAAAGCTCGCCAGTTGCACAAGTATCAGTTACACAAGCATATTATGCCTTGTATTATAATGAGCAGCATTAATAAGGAGCGAAGCTCGCGCAGTCGGGGCGGATTGTGCTTTTTTCCCCCGCTATTAAACGCTCCGCTCTAGCCGGGCACACTCCGAGGAGTGTGTCCGTGCCTGTGATCTTGCGATTGCGGTCCCGCTGCCGCTGAGGCACGGCGGCGACTGAGAACGCGGAGATCGCTCATGATCTAGCAGACGGTTGGAGACGGCTCTTCCTATCTCCACCCGTGTTTGCTAGATTTAGAGCTCGTTTGTTTGTCAAGGAGATTGATGTTGATCATGTGACTGAATGGCTCGCGCAGCACATATATTACATCATTTCGGTTTTTGATGTGAATCTTACTACACTAGACCGTATTTACTCGTCTGGTTGTTTGATTGCATTTAATTCTGAGGAATAAAATTAAGTATTTATCTGACAATGAGAAGTTAGATATACAGGGGCACTTGGGATAAAAGTTCTCGGAGTGAGAGAACGCGTTAAACCTCTCTTCCTTTGAGGAGGTTGAGGCAGTTAGCAGGGGCTGCTGGGCGGGAGCAGTCCCAACTTACTGTGTTCCAGCCCCTCATTCTGGGGGCCTCACTTCTCGTACTCCGCAGAGTCTAGATTCAGAGTGGAGCTCCCAGGCCGAAGGCTTCTAGCAGAAGGCGGGTCTGCGGACCGTCATTCTCGCTGGATAGTCTTCATAGTAAATGTCCTGACGCCTAAGGCCTAGGACTTTTTGAGGGCCAACTCCCTCTGGGGAAGAGCGATCAAGCAGATTTGGGCGGAGCAGAGCAAGATTGGCGAGATGCGCACATGACGGCACGGAAGCGGACACGATGTACACCGCATTACACGTTGCCCGTCTCTCCTCAGTGCCCTCAGGTGGTCGGTCTGCCAACCCTGCCGTGTTCCAGGGCGCAGCGGTCTCCGGCGAGCGCTTCTCTCAGTTACCGCCCGGAAACGTAGCAGTACTAAGAGGCTCGCTACCTCTACGGAGGTATCTAGATGGTCCTGCCCCGAGCAGGCTGGTGTCTAGTCTTCCTAGCAGAAAGGAAGAAGGAAAGAAGAGGGGTTGAGGGCCCCCGTCGTTTTCGATAGGCAGACGTCAGTATGAGAGTCCTGATGCTGTGGCTCAGGAACTTGGAGGGCAGGCCCCTCTGGGGAAGAGAGGTTCACACCGCATTACACAGTGCCCATCTCTCCTCAGTGCCCTCATGAGATCAGTCTGCCAACCCTGCCGGTGCTCCAGGGTGCAGCGGTCTCCGGCGAGCGCTTCTCTCAGTTACCCGCCCGGAGGAGGAGGAGGAGAGGAAACGTAGCGGGGGGGGTTACTAAGAGGCTCGCTACCTTTACGGAGGTCTCTAGAGCAGCTAGTTTGGTCGTCCCCTGCCGGTGTGCTGCTTCAGGGCACTGAGCTTGCTGCTCTAAGCGCACCACAAGCCAGTCTCTCGAGACTGGTTCCCTTAGGAGGTCACTTGGTGGTGTGGGAGCCCCTGCCGAGTGTGCTTTATTGGGTCCTGCCCCGAGCAGGCTGTTGTTTAGTCTTCCTAGCAGACGACGTGGGTATGAGGGCCGTCGTTTTCAATAGGAGACATCAGCTATGAGAGTCCTGATGCTGTGGCTCAGGAACTTGGAGGGCAGGCCCCTCTGGGGAAGAGATGTTCACACCGCAATACACGGTGCCCATCTCTCCTCAGGGCCCTCAGGAGGTCGGTCTGCCAACCATGCCTGTTCCAGGGCGCAGCGGCCTCCGGCGAGCGCTTCTCTCAGTTACCGCCCGGCAACGTTCGCGTCCCCTGTCAGTTCGCAGCTTCAGGGCACCGAGCTAGCCGCTCTGATTACACTAGAGGTCAGTCTCGAGAGACTGATTCCCGTAGTAGATTTTTTAGCAGCGTGGAAGCTACTGCCAAAGTATCTCAATGGGTCCTGCGTACTGTAGAAAGAGGCTACGGAATCCAGTTCGCTTCTCGTCCGCCTCGATTCAACAGGGTCACCCCCATGCTAGTGGGTCCCAAGCAGGCTCTGGTAATTGAACAAGAAGTAAACACTATCTTGAGGAAGGAGGCCATCGAGGTGGTCCCTCAGCACGAGACAGACTCCGGGTTCTACAGCCAGTACTTCATTGTTCCGAAGAAGGATGGTGGGGGGGTTGCGTCCCATTTTAGATCTACATCATATGAACCGCTCAGTCATGTGACTGAAGTTCAGAATGCTCACACTCAAACAAGTTGTGTCTCAGATCAGGTCCGAGGACTGGTTTGTCACGATCGATCTAAAAGACGCATATTTCCATATCTCCATCCTTCCTCATCACAGGAAGTTCCTGAGGTTCGTTTTTGGGGGCAAAAGCCTACCAATACTGGTTTTTCCTTAGGCCTTGCACTCTCACCCCACACTTTCACGACTCAACCACATCGACGAGTGGTTGATATTAGATCAGTCAGATCGGATTGCGGTTCGACATCGAGATGTCGTTCTCGCCAACATGAAACGGTTGGGGTTAAGACTAAATGCAAAGAAAAGTGTGCTTTCTCCAGTACAGAGAACTAATTATCTGGGCGTGGTGTGTGATTCGACCACGATGCAGGCATGTATGTCTCCTGCTCGGATCGAGTTGATCCTCACCTCAGTCGCGAGAGTAAGAGAAGGCCGGTCACTCACTGTCAAGCAGTTTCAGACTGCTTGGGCTGATGACAGCTGCGTCCAACGTGATAACTCTTGGCCGGCTGTACATGAGACCCCTACAGTGGTGGCACAAGAACAAGGGGTTCTCCCCGAGGGGAAACCCGCTTCGCATGCTTAAGGTCACGCGGAGGTGCCTACGTGCCTTAGACATGTGGAGGAAACCTTGGTTCTTGTCTCAGGGCCCAGTGCTGGGAGCTCCTTGTCACCGCGTAACGCTAGCGACGGACGCATCCCTCACCGGTCAGGGTGCGGTCATGAGTGGCCACCCTGCCCTGCGGTCTGTGGAGTGGTCGCCATCTGACATGGCATTCAATTGTCGGGAGATGCTGGCCCTGTTTCGAGTTCTCCCAGACCTAAGAGGTCACCATATGTTGGTAACAACACAACGGTGGTCTCTTACATCAACCACCAGGGAGATCTGCGTTCGCCCCCCTTTACAATCAGGCACACCAGATCCTTGTGTGGCCCCAGGGCAAACTCCTCTCGCTGAGAGCAGTTTACATTCCTGGGCATCTCAAGAAGGGAGCAGATATCCTGTCGAGGCAGGGGCTGAGGCCCGGGGAATGGATGCTTCACCCCATGGTGGTGAAGCAGATATGGAGAGTTTTTTGGCCAGGCAGGTGGACCTGTTTGTGACTCTTATGACATCGCACTGTCCCCTCTGTTTTCTCTGACTCATCCAGCTCCACTGGGTGCCATGGTACAGACGTGGCCGAGGCTTCGTCTGTACGCCTTTCCTCTGATTTTTCTGCTCCCGGGAGTTCTGGAGAGAGTGCGCCGGGACAGGCCCGTCTGTTGTGAGTATCCCCGTTCCGGCCGGGCCGAGTTGGGTCTCAGGCCTGATTTCTCTCCTCAAAGGAGCTCTATGGGAGATTCCCGTCAGGAGAGATCTCCTCTCACAGGCGGAGGGCACGCCCCCGCCAGGAGCTGTGGGTGTGGCCTCTGAGGAGGCACAACTCATAACTTCCGGTCTCTCAACCGAGGTTGTTGAGACCATCCTACATCCAGAGCTCCCTCTAGGAGGAAACTGTATTTCTGCGGAGACCGCCAGCCCAACCCAGCTAACTGCCCGTTTGGTACAGTTATGGAGTTCCTGCAGGCCTGATTATCCACAGGGTTGACCCACTCCACCCTAGAGGGCTTTGTGGCGGCCATTGCGGCCTACCACGCCCCTCTCGGTGGCCATTCAGTGGGAAGACACCCTCTTCTTACACATTTCCTCTGCAGTATGCTGAGGCCGAGGCCTCTGGCCAGAGAAGCTTAGGCTAAGTGGTGGATCAGGATGCTATTCCATAGCCTCGAGTCCTCTGATCTCCCCTCTCCGTTGGGGGTCAAGACTCACTCCTTCTGAATTTGGCCTCGATGGCGAGCCCGCCTACTTTAGCCAACTCGGCTCTTTGTTCTCCTGACATAGCCGTGCCCTTTCACACCAGGGCAGGGATTTGCCAAGTCTGGCGGAGTGGGACATCTGTTTCCCTAGCGGTTCCGAACGAGCTCGAGTTCCCGAAGGGGAAGTCCAGATTAAAGTATGTAACCTGGGTCCCCGAGGAACGAGATGCTTGCGTCGCACGGGCCATACAATACTTCCGATCCTACTGGAGCTTGCTTCATCATAAGAAGAGCTAGCGGGTGGCACCTCATGTGATTTTAAAGTTACTGTCATGACGTCACCCGCCGGGACGTCGCCCATCGGTCGAATGATTCAATATTGATTAGAGCTGGTATCGCTGGAAGGCATTCCCTAGGCAATTTCCGAAGCAGGGTCTCGTTCCCTCGGGGAACCATGGTTACATACGTAACCTGGGACGTTTTCCAGCAGCTTTTTATTATTTGAACCCTTTCCAGCAGTGACTGATTAGTGATATGTTTAGATTATAGTGTAGCTTTTTAAAATATCAAAAATATCATTCAAGATTGCTGCATGAGACCAGAACAGTCATATTTTATTTTCTTGCTCACATTCTGCATCGTAACTACGCATCAACACAACTCTCTAACTCTTAAAGCAGATGTGTCAAATATGCATGTGTGTGTATATCGGTGATGTGTGAATTATGGATCAGTGATGTGTGGATTGCTTGTATCTGCCCCTACAATAGATTATTATTATTTTTTATACTTTAACATTTATATTCGTAACTAACAACATCAGGGGGGGAATGGCAACTTTAATTAATGCATGTGTGATATCATAAATAATAAAAAAAAAATGTGAAATACTTTTTGTAACCCATTTGACTGATGTAATGCTGCATGATGTTCAGTTATCATGATTGAAACAGAACATTCAACAAGATTAATGTAGGTTTGGACATGATTTTACCCAATGAGGAATACATTTGATCATGAAAAGTGAGTGTAGAATGAAGAATGAAGTCAGATGGTTGGAATGGAAGATTAAAAATTAAGAGAGATTTGTGACAGAGGTGTACAAGTAAAGTTATTTCAAAAGTTGTTATTATTATTATTATCTAGCAACCTGCTGCTTTCCTCTCAGTTCTAAGCTTAAATCACTTCAGAAAACTCAACAGTGGTGTTATGAATGAAGTTAGATCCTGGCAAACAGCACTTTAAACATCACCATAACTTAGTGCTAGGTCAAATTCCACTCATTAAGACATCCCGTCTTGTAAAACTGCACTGGGCACAATTCCCAACCATATTCACCTTTATTTAACCTCTGTAATCCAGTAGTAGTCACATGAAACCATAATACACAAGTGATACAATTATTAACTGAGCTCTAATCACAAACTGTTACCATGCAGTGCAGTCTGGGTATTTGTAGAGCTGTGTCAGTTGGAGTATAATTTTAAGAAGTTTTAATTGGCATCTGGTGGTCAGCTGGGCTTCATTAGATGATCCCCGTGGCTGTACCTAGACACACTGTCAATCCTGTGGTCATTAAACAATGAGCAGCAGTCTCTCCTGTGAGGGAAAAAGACACTTCATAGAGTCCATTGTGTTTGTGGCAGTGTTATACGAGGCTGTGAGTATGAATGTGTAGTGGGGCGTTCCACAGGCATTACACCAGACTTCAGGGACCGCAGTTGCAGTATGAGTTGCCAGATAATTTCCTTTTGCTTTTATACAGTTTCATGTAATATTCCTTATTTCACAGATGCTAAAATATGGCAGATGTTGAGACCCTCAAATACTCCCCTGACCCTGTATTTCCTCATAGTCTACTGCCACAAGAAGTGTTCATTACCCAAACAGTCTGACACACAAGGTGCCGACTTACCGAACCAAACACAATGCTCTTCCAAATTGCCAAACTGCCAAGTGTCCAAATGTGATGTGACATGTCTGAAGTGATGTTATGGAACAGGAAATTACACATTTGGGGTCCCACAAGGGTTGTGGCTTGCTTTAAAGAACAGTGTGAATTTTCAATTTGATGCTGGTTTGGTGCTAGTCTAGCTGGTGGACCAGCATATCCATTCGGAAGCTAGGAACAGTTACTATTGCTCATTCTTCCAGGGATAGTGTAAGAAAGTCCATAGATCGGGAAGGAGGCAGGAACCGGAGAACATTTAAACATAAAACTTTAATAAACAAATGAACGAACACAAAATGAAAATAAAAGCGGCAGCCCCTCACGGACGACTGCCGTATAAAACAACAACAACATAAAATCCAGGCCTGGTCCTCTCTCGTCCTTCACTGTTGTTACTCTTCCTTTTATCCTTTCGGAGCTCCTCTGTGGGACTCGAGACCGGTGAGTGGCGCAGGTGTCGCTCCTTCTCATTTACTCCACTGGCCTCGCTCTGTTCCCACGGCTCTCGGCCCCGCCCCACTCGTCACATACCCCCATTGTCCCTCGTAGTCCAGGGGGTACCTTCGAGGCTGCGCTCTACTCCCACCTCCCCACCTCCGGGGTGGGAGCCGATCACGGCGGCTGTGGTGTACCTGGGGGTAAGGACAGACGAGGTGAGAGAAAAGGAGACGGAAGGATGAGGAGAGACAGAGATGAGAGGGGAGAGAGGAAAAAAAAAAATTCTCGCTCCAGTTCCCTGACACACTGCCACTTGGTCCTCATCCAGCTGAGAGGCTTTCACTCGCGGTGCCATGCGATGGTACTGGACATCGTTGGTGGACGGCCCACCGCTCCTCCACCCCCTGGCGGACGGCGATGGCTCCTCCTATTGAGTCCCCCCTTCCCTGCTCCTCCCAATCATGGTGGACGGCAGCAGGCTCCGGCCTCCTGGCGAACGGGCAGACTCCTCCGCTCCCTCTCGGATGGCAGCCACCTTTCCTCGACCCAGGAGCACGGCAGCAAGCTCTTCGTCCCACCTCGTCTTCCATCGTTCCAGCACGACTGCCTCGGGCAGCAACTGGCAGTCTCCGCTCCTTCATACTGCTCGACCTCCTCAGCACCGCGTAACATTTAAACATGAAACTTTAATAAACAAATGAATGAACACAAAAGGAAAGTAAATGATGACCACGAACGACTGCCGTGCACAAACAGAAACAAAACAACATAAATCCAGGCCTGGTCTTCTCTCGTCCTTCACTTTCGTTACTCCTCCTTTTATCCTCTAGGAGCTCCTCCGTGGGACTCGAGACCGGTGAGTGGCGCAGGTGTTGCTCATTATCATTTACTCCACCGGCCTCGCTCTGTTCATAAGACCTCAATGAATCGTCAGGAGCCACAGGTTTTTATTTGGTTTTGTCTGTATGTTTTTTTTGTTTGTTTTGACACTCAAAAACCGGCAGACACAGACGTGCAGTTTATGAATTGTCAAGGACAACAGTTACACCTAAACATCTTCCTTACTGTTCTACTGAAGAACAAGAAGTCACCTACATCATGGATGCCTGATGAGTACATTAACATCACATTTTCATTTCTGGTGACTAATCCCATTTAACCTTTATACTGTCCACTCTCTTAAAACCATATGTTTAAACAAGATATGTTCCAAATTTGAAGTTGATTTCACAAACATTGAGTTTTCTGTGAGATTTTATTTAGGTGCTGTACCAAAAATAGTCGACACCCAAACTCCATTTAATTTTTGTGATGCATTTTCTTGTCACAAATGTATACATTTGTCATGTAATTAATTATATCACAAAATATCCACCAAATATGGAAACCTTAAAAAGGATTTAAAGTACCATTACTATTGTAATGCAATGGCCTATGTCAAAAGGAATTTCACAGGATGAGTGTTTAAGCTTTCAAATGATATCCAGTTTTTACGATGATTACTAAAATATGTGATGGGGGGAAAAAAGGCAAAAGGCAAAAAAAAATTGAGACGCTGACAGTTGACAGGTTAAAGTGTGTTGACACATTTTCATGTGAGGGAAAAATAGAACATGCATATTTCACAATTAGATCAAGATGGTCATGCAAATTTGCCACGTTAACCAACAGAAAGCTGCTGAAGAAGCTTGCTGATTAAGCTAATGAAAAAGACATCACCATCATCACATGCTTGTGTTGTTAGCAGACATCTTCCAGTTTAAAGGTTTCGGCTTCAGTGACTAGTAGAGGATGGTCAGTGCACTCATGAAGAAATGCTATCACTTCATCATTCCTGCAGGATTTAGATGGACTATCTCAAGGGATCTTTCAAGGTTCCTCAAGAATTTTCATGATGCTTCACCGATTGTTTCCTGATGTGTCTAAAATTTTGATCAGGTACTTGTGATTGGAGTTGAAAGGTTGCTCAGGCTGAAATTTACGCTCACAACCTTGGGAATGTGAATATCTGAATACGGAATAATGGTCTAGGCTTTGAGTGATTCAGGAATATAAAACAATAAAATAAGCCTGAGAAAAAGAAAAACAGAATCTCAATTGGATTTTGAATTTGTACATTTCAATCATGTTGTCAAAGCAAAACATGATGAAAGGTGTTTAACTTTTTCAAAGAGGCAGGTTAGATAGCAGAGGGGAGGAGAGAGATAGATTCAAAGATAGAGAGAGAGAAGCGGAGGTGAAGGGGCCGTGAGGGAGTCCCATTCAGGAAATAGTTGAGCAGTTTGGGCAGATTTCCAGCAGGCTGTCCGCTGAGTCTGTCAAACAGACAAATTAACACAGTGTATGGGAACAGGCCCCAGCGGGGGGCAGCCCGCTGCCACCTCTAGCTGGCCCCATGACCTGTTTCTTCATGTTTTTCCTACGTGGCCCAGGTTTCTTTTTCTCTTTCTTGCCTTCTCCCACTTCTTTCCTTCTCACTTTATTTCAACAATGTATCATTTGCTTGTAATTTGATGTATTTGCTTTCCTATTTCAACATGACCAATGCATTCCTTACAGAGGACTGTTTTTTTTTCCTTTTTCATGATTTTGGCACAGTGTAGAGAGTTAGTATGGTAATCATATTAATTTAGCTGTGCAGAGATATGATTGACATCTATGACTTCCAAGTGCATGTTCTTATTTTGCACCCGGAGCACCAGCAGGATACAATGCATTGAGGTCAGAGTTCAATGGGAAATAATTTATTTCCCAGGCAAACATGAGCTAGTAAATTATGTAAAACTTTAGAGACAGCTTCTCTCATGCATTACCACAAGTCAACATGAAATCAAATTTTACCCCATTTTAATATATGTTGCAGGTCTTATTGTGCACAATTTATCAGCCTAGACACAACAAAAAAATCAACCAAAGCATCCAATCAACCACCACCAACAAACACCTGCAAAACAACACAGAACTCTGTATTAACCACCTAGCAACCAGCTACAACATCTTAGCAACACCCTAGCATCCACATTTCAGCATCTTTTCAACTTCCAACAACCATCCTGAACTCCCTAACAACTGCTTACCAATCAGCCAGGACATCCTAGTAACTGCCTGACTGCACTATAGAAACTAGCCAGAACCACCTAGCAGCCAGCTAGAACACATTAGCAACACCCTAGCAACCATGTAGCAACACCCTGGCACCAAACTGACAATGACTTAGCAGCCATCCAAAAACAGTTGTAAAAAAACCCTCCCTAACAACTGCATAGAAACCAGCCAAAAAACCCTAGCAATCACTTAGCAACACCTTATCAACATTCCAAAACACTATAGACACCTAACTGACAATGCCTTAACAGCCATCCAAAAATATTTGTAAAAAAAAACTCCCAAACAATTGCCTAAAATTCAGCCTAAACATCCTAGTAACTGTCTGACTGCACCATAGCAACCAACTAGAACACCTTAACAACATCCTAGAAACAAGCCAGAACACTGAACATATAGCATGTAACACCTTAGCAGCCTTCCAAAACAACCTAGCATCCAACTTACAATGCCTTTGCAGCCACCCAAAAAAAAAAACTCCCTAGCCAGCTAGACTAGAAACCAGCCAGAACACCTTAGCAACCTCCTAAATTGCCCTAGCACCCAACTGGCAATGCCTTAGTAGACACCCAAAAACAGTTTGTAAAAATACTCCCTAACTGATGAGAAACCATCCAAAACATTCTAGTATCTGCCTGACTGCACCATAGCAACCAGCAAGAACCACCTAGCAATCCCCTTAGCAACGCCCCTAGCAACCAGCCAGGGCACCCTAGCAACCATGTAGCAACACATTAGCAACCAAAACACCCAAGCACTGAACTGAAAATGCCTTAGCAGCCAACCAACAGTTGTAAATAATAAAACTCCCTAACAACTGACTAAAACCCATCTAAAACACCTTAGCAACTCATTTGCAACCTTCCAAAACACCTAATCACCCAACTGACAATGCCTTAGCAACCACCCATTAACCGCTGTAAAATAAAATAAAAACATCCAAAAAACCAGCTGAAACATTCTAGAACTGCCTGGCAACACAATAACAACTAGTTAGCAACCACCAGAAAACCATAGCAACCCTAATAACTACCTAGCAACCAAGTAGCAGCCACTGAAAAACTATGTCAAATAGATTCAAGTCATTTCTAAGGCAGGGGTTCAAGAGAGACGGAGATTCATTCTGACCCCTACTCCCACCGGATAAATCCCTGTCCTCCTTCCAGAGAGGGCAGATGACTGAAATATTGCCTTCTGGGACCTGCACAGTTCTTTATTGCCTCCTGGAATTGCTGAGTGACAAGTCCATTCCAATATGGATCAGTTTTACGGAACCAAGATCAGTGCCAATATAGTCTGAATTCTCAGAGCTCAACTGAGTGTCTTAGACTAGAAGAATTACAATGCAAAACAAATCTAACTGTAAAAATACAGCTAAGGTTACAGAACCAGAGCAATCTTAGACAGTCTAGTTTAGTCTAAAGTTAAAATGACATCATGCATGTAGAGGAGTTTTGCTGGAATCTTCTCTTGAGAGCAGCACATGGGTCATTTGGTGTCATTATTGGAGTTGTTGAGAAGCTGAAGCTGAAGCTGTTGAGAAGCTCTCTATGCCAACAGATTGGATGGCTGTATTGAAAGTGAAAATCTCATTTTTAAAAATAGATTTGCAAACCTTTCTGAAACGTTTATAAATATAACTGGGGGAAAACTGAGATTTTTGGATTTCCACCACTGTATGCCCCATGGACACCCACTGAAGTGGACATGTTAAAGGGGTCCTATTATGCCCTATTGCAAATTCTTGATTTAGTTTTTGGGGTGTACTAGAATGTTTTCATGCCTGATTGCCCAAAAAAAAAATATATATATAAATATAAATTTCACATATTTTATATTATTGCAGCACCTCTCTTCCCAGACTGTAACAAACACCCTGGGATGCGTTTTCCCAAAGGCAACCATAGTTGCAAGTTCCATTGTTACCTATAGAGTTCAATTTAACTTACAACCATAGTTAGCAAACAATGCGGTTACACTTTATTTCGATAGTCCTCTTTAGACATTCTACTAACTATAAGTAACTTTGTAACTGCATGTCAACTACATGTCAACAAATTCTAATTAATTTGCAACTACATGTCTACTAACTCTCAGAGTAGACTGTTAGGGTAGGTTTAGGGTTAGTAGAATAAGTTGACATATACTTGCAAAGTTTCTGATAGTCAGTATGTTGTATGTTGTTGACCCATCAACATAAAGTGTTAGAAGATATTAAGCAGACAGTCTACTAATACTCTAATTACTGCTAGTTGACATGTAGTTGCAAAGTTATTTACTGTTAGTCAAATGTCTAAAGTGGACTATCGAAATAAAGTGTTACCAACAATGCTTTTGGGAAATGCACCCTTATTTAGTTCCTGTTTCGATGAATCCCCTCCTTCCCAAATATGAAATATGCTCTGATTGGTTAGCTGGCCCATTGCTATGTGATTGGTGAACTGCTTAGAGCGTGTTCTGGAAATGACATGCCCCTTACCACAACCCTGTGTTTCATCTGCTCAGCTGTAAATATTAAAGATGGTATCAATTTTGCCATACCAATTTGAACCTGATTGAATGTTTACAAACTAGAGAACCTTTGCAAGAACAGATTTTATAGGATGTTTCAGAGTGCTTTGTTTGTTTGTATTTTTATTGTTGTTTTTTAACCCAGGCTCATTGAAAATATGTACTTGTGGCGACGGACCTTATTGCACATTTCACGGCAGTTTCAAAGTGAAATCTTGAGTGATTAGCACTAAAGCGCGCATTCAATATGCGACCTTTGCCACGTTTTTATTATTTTAGTGCAGGCATGTATTGCTGCATTTTGACCTGGCACATATTGTGGCGGTTCAGAATTTAAATGTCTAAGGAGTGTCGCTAAAAGGTTAATGCTCTATCGTGTTGGAAAATAACATACTCCCTACACCAAACCCAACCCTAAACCTACCCGATAGTGTTAAAGAAAGCAAAAGTGATATAAAAACGCATTCGCTGATGCAACTGAGCTTTATTAACCTCCTTCTATGCAGGTTTGAGGGTTTTTTTTGAACCATAGTTTCACATGATTCATACCGGAGCGTTTCACCTCATAAATGTATATCATGTGCTAATGAGCAAACCTACTGCATTTGAAAACCCATACATATGAAGCCGTATTTATGATGTTAACGTTCAAAAGTATCAGTTGTCCAATCTCACAGCATGTTTAAAATGTTTTGAGGTCATTTAAGAAACTGTGTGAAAATTAGGATTTCTTAATTAAAACTAAGTAATAAAAGATTGTACCACCTCTAGTGTTCATTTCAACTGGAATATGCAGCGATGCTTATGTATAGGTATGTTTCAATACCTAGTCGCAATTACCGCTTTTATTTTTTATTCAGTGGCGGAAACGGGCTTCCATATTTCTCAGATATTTTCAAGTGTTTGATAATACTAATTGATTAAACT
This sequence comes from Sinocyclocheilus anophthalmus, assembly GCA_018155175.1. Taxonomy (NCBI): domain Eukaryota; kingdom Metazoa; phylum Chordata; class Actinopteri; order Cypriniformes; family Cyprinidae; genus Sinocyclocheilus; species Sinocyclocheilus anophthalmus. Next base: position 88,144 of record JADLZN010003341.1, read on the forward strand.
AGAATTAAAACCATTTCAAAATAATAAATAAATAAAAATGCTGAAGAACAGAGATAAGGAATCTCCTTTCAGAGTGGCATTTTGATCTTTGTACCACCTGCTTTTTTATTTGCATACTCTAAAGTTGAAAAAGTGAAAAAGCATAATAAGAACCCTTTAAGAGTAAAGACTCAGGAAACAAAGGTAGAGAGTGACACATTCTAAGTGTGGAGAAATGTTACAGGCATTTTGGGCAAGGGGAATATCTATCAACGGCTGGAATGTTCCAAAGAAAATAAACAATTGCTGCTGCCTCAATGTGTCTTTTGTGTCCTTTTCTTATGTGGAAAACAGGAGTAGTGAAGGTAAATCAGTTTTATATTTGCTCAAGGTTAAAAGAAGTCAACTCTGGCCCTGAGAGTGCCATCTTTCAGCTCCTCAGCAAAAACATGTGTTCAAGGTATGGTTACAGCGCTCAGACCAGCCAGTCAACGACGGTATTCATCACTTTCAGCAAGACACTTCTGTGTTCTCTTTCTTTCAATAGAGGACCAGGGAAAGCAGACCTGCATTCATTCATATGTCAAAATCCTGGTTAATAATGAAATTACTGATGAAAATGTTCATTGACAATGCTTTTTTTTTTTCTTGCTTTTTTTTCTGGTGGTTGCTAACTATTTTGTCAGTGATAAAGATGATTGAGGAAAAAAGTGCATTGTGCATTTTAAAATTATTATAAAATTTATATTTTATATCATATATTATTATTATATATAATTCTTATAAAATTAACAATAACTTAAATAAAATGAATAGAACGGACTATCAGCCATGTATGAATATAAACATTGGTGGCGTATTTTCCGTATGGGTGGCGGAAATACCCACAATTCCAAAGAGAAGAATAAGAAGATACTGTTGATGCCCTGTCAGGCCGGAGCGACAAAACAAAAACATTAAAACCATTATAAACGAGCATTTGTTGCATTCCAGTGGGGACATAATTATGGATTATATTGACTTATACTGTCTTTTTACGCGTTGCGTTGTATCGCGCCACGTAAACATAAAACCATTTGTCTGCATTTGTGATCAGAGAAATCACAAACAACAAGTGCTACTCTACACTGCCACTAATCGTCAGTGGCAAATCCTTTAAATGAAAAACGTACTTACAGTCTGTGAGTCAGAACTGCCGGCATTTTAGTCTAACGTTTCTCTCCCAGGATCAGTAAACAGTCTTTCATAAAATGTGCTGCACACATCTGATATTTGGGTTGAACTGTTCTGGACCAGTGGTGTAGATACAACTTAACCACTTATTTCTAGCTTATTGTCCCTCTTTTGGAAGGCCAAACAAAGTATTTCGCTTTCACAACGAAACACACATCGACACACACGGTGGGCTTGAGAGCGAGGCCGGCGGCCTAGAGTGAGGCGCGTCGGCCTTTCGCAACCACATGTGACTACCCCGGGCTGGACTCCGCTTCATCCACGGTTGAAAGCCGATCCGGCGATCCACAGCTAAAAGTTGTAGTATTTCCTCAGCAACCAGCACGGACCAGCTCTAGGCATTAAGAAAAGGTGATATCTTCCTCTTTTGGAAGGCCAAACAAAATTGTTTTGCTTTCACAACGAAGCACACATCATCTTCACGACATGTCAGCAGCGGCAACAACAATACTACAGCGAGAATAAAAGTTACGCCTTCTTTCTTTGCCTGAACATTTGGGCGGCGTTATGCAAATCTTCCCACATCGTGATGTAGACATGTGGGGGCGTGTTAGAACGAGCCGTTTTAGGTAGGCGTGGCTGACTCCTAACTTTTATAAAGAATATCTCTTTGGATTTGAGACTTTAATCTTTGCAACTTTTACAAGATCTTCTTTATGCACCAAGAGCTTGTAACACTCCAAAGAGAAAGGAAAAATGGAAATCGCATCATATGACCCCTTTAATGAATTTAATTTCTCCAATCCCATCTTGGATGACCTGAGGTTGAGTACATTTTAAGCAAATTCTCATTTTTGGGTGAGCTATTCCTTTAAATATCTGAATTCCTCTGTTGATTTTAGGATAAATTAATGTATTAAATGTGATGAAGGACAAATAATGAGGAGAAAATAAAAAGACAATAATTAGACAACACTTTTTCTTGTTGGTTGTAAACAAGCAGAAATAAAGTATACAGCGCGATAAGTGCATTCCAACTTGTGATTATAATGATGTTAACCAGAGTCCTAAGTGTGTCTGCGATTAGCATTTAGTTGCCTGGAGTGAAAACGATGTGAATGTCATACCTTTGTAACTGGAGCAGCATTCTTTGAAGATGTGTTGGCACTGCTCCAATAGGTTTGGAAAATATCTCCTCATGCAGTTTATGATCCGACTGGACTGTGATGGGAACACCATAATCATACTGGTGAAATTTCCTCAGAGCAAACACTATGGCCAGCAGTTATTTTTCTATCTGAGAATAGTTTTTTTCAGCTGCAGATGCTCTTGAAGCATATGCTATTGGTTGCTGTTTCTGCATCAGTGTGTCTTTTGAGGCATCTGCCTGCACCTCCGTGGGCTCTTTTGGATCAAAGTGTCTGAGAACAGGTGCTGTTGTTATGGCTGTTTTAAGCTGTTCAAGTGCTTTCTGTTGTTCAGGGTGACATTGTCAGTCTACATATATCTTTCCTTAGCAACAGCCTGAGTGGTGCAGTGAGGGAGGCTTTGTTGAGTATTTATTGCGACAGGTAGCATGTCATACCTAGCAGACACTGAAGTGCCTTTCTGTCAGTGGGAGGAAGAAGCTGCAATATTGCTGATACCTTTGATTCATCAGGTTTCGCTCTATCTGATGTAATGACATTACCTAGGTAAGTCACCTCGTTGACCATATATTGCAGCTTGTCTTTATTGAACTTGACATTGAGACTCTCTGCTCTGTTCATCATCTTTTCTAGAATGGCATCATGCTCTGCTTTCGTGGATGCCATTATGTTCATGTTGTCGGCCACCATGAAGACACCTTCAATGTTCCCAAAACTCTAGTTCAAGCTCGACTCGAGTTCAAGCGCTGAAAGACTTCCCTCGCTGACTTTATTCCAAAAGGCATATGATGAAAGTGATACCTGCCCCATGGCATGTTGAAAGCTCACAGATCTGCTGATTTCTCATTAAGTTTAATCTGCCAATAACCATCCATCTTATCCAGGATGGTAAACAGCTTTTGGGCAGCTAACTTACACCGCATGTCCTCTAAGGTGGGTATGTTGTAAGGCTGACGGAATGTGGCCCTGTTTAAGTCTCTTGGGTCCAAGGAGACTCCGAGTGTGCTGGTTTTCATTTCTGTGATGCACAGACTCCTCACCCATGGAGTAGGCTTAGAAACTTTATTTATCACACCCCTTTTCTCCAGTTCATCCAGCGTCACATGGAGTCGGCCATATACTGCATACGGGATCTTCCTGCAGCCATGTATGACAGGAGGAACATTAGGGTCAGTGTGGATATGAGGCAATCCTGAACAATGGCCTAATCCTTTAAACACTGATGCATAACGGCTGAGGATCTCAGGTTTATTTTATTTTTTTTGTGGTGGTGAAGGTATGAGTGTCTCTACTTTTCTTACGAGGTCCAACTGCAGACATTCCTGTCTCTCAAGCAGGGCTGAATCCGATACTGTGGTCACAAAGAACATTATCTTAGTTGTTATATTTCTAGCCTGCACAGGTAGTTCAATGACACCTGGTTTGATGCGGGTGCCTCCATACGATACAAGCACTGTGTTTGTCTTTTGGATGTTTACAGGGTCACACAGGTTTACAGATCAATGATTTTCTTCGGAATGGCATTCACTTCAGCACCCGTGTCAAGCTTGAAGTTAACAATCATGCCTGCCATGCGCAGATTTGTGTGCCAGCCTGTGTCAGCATAGTTTGACTGAACCACTGTACCGATAAACAGTGTGTCTACTTCAGATAGCTCAGTGTCTATATCAAGTGTGTTCATTTTAGCTTTCGATTTGCAAACAACTGCAAAATTTTTATTTTTGTGACACATTTTTTACATATCTCATTAAAGGCAGGGCACTGTTTTGGGAGATTAATAAGTCCTTATTTGCCACAATTGTTTGCAGGTCCTTTCGAGGACTTTGGAGTTTGTTTATTCGCTGCAGGCTTGCTTGATCTGCATGCAGCCTGCAACCCATTTTTTGTAATGGCGTGCACAAAAAATCACTGTAACTTATGCTTCTGTGACTTTTTTAGCTCTGCATATGTCGATAGCTTTTAAAAGTGTCAAATTGAATATGGACAGCATTCGTTCACAAAGCCCAGAGTAATTTATGCTGAATACTATTTTGTGTCGTATCATGAGATCTTCAGTTTCTCCGAATTTGCATGTGCATGCTTTCTTTCTTAACTCTGTGACAAATTTGTCTATGCCTGCTTGCTCAGAGAATGTGTGGGTCCAGAACTGATGCCGTTCAAAGACAGTATTATTTCGCAGGGCACAGTATTTCCGAAAAGTCATTTTTTACGTTGTGGATCATTGTATTCAATCTCTAGTGAGTTATAAATGTCTAGCACCTCTTCTCCTGTGCAACGCAGCACAGCGATCGGTCTCGACTCAGATTTACCCACTAGCACTGAGGCGGTAAGGTACAGATTAAATCTTTGTTCACACTTAATCCAATTTTCAGCAAAGTTCCTTGTCAGAGATAATGGAGAGGCGGATGGAGCATTTCCATTTTGTCCGTCATATTAGCATGCCAGGCTCGTTCTGATAATCTGGCATTGAGGCTTTGTCACCGTTCACTCGTGCAGCAGTGATCTTCAGTCACTACTTGAGGAGCATAGTGTTAATAACTGGATACCTCCGCTTCTGACACCATGTTGTGTTCTTTGTTAAACTCTTTGTTAAAAAGAATGCACACACAGGAGTTATCACGTGGAGCTTATCTTTTAAAATACAGATATAATACAGATAAACAAATGATAAAGCTTGGCATAATGAATATTAGATCCCTTTCTACAAAAGTGCTTTTTGAATTAGGATCACAGCTAATAAACATAGATGTGCCCATTGACAGAAACCTGGCTAAAACCAGATGATTACATTACTTTAAATGAGTCTATCTCCCAAGATTAATGGTACAAACATGAGCCTTGTTCAAAAGATAAAGGGCCAGTGTTGCTACAATTTATAGCAATATTTTCAGTATTTCTCAGAGGTTTGGCTTCAAGTAATGGTGCTCATTTAAAAATGATCGTGTAAACGTGTTAATGTATAACAGTAGCGGAGGACAAAACATCACAAGGAAGTGTTAATTTGTAATGGTTACGTATACAGGCACCAGGGCACCACAGACTAAAATTTGCTGATTTTTATCTGAGCTAGTGCTGGGTGCAGATAAAGTATTAATTGTTGACAATTTAATATACATGTCAGATATGCGAAAACATGAGTAGGATCGCATTTAAGACAGTTCAACCCTATTGGGGTTTAGACAACACGTGTCAGGGCCCACTCATTGTCATAATCATACTTTCGATTTAATACTATCACATCAAATTGACGTCAAAGGCATTGCAGCAGAGCAATGATATCTCAGATCATTATCTAGTCTTTGGATAACAGAACGATAAAAAAATGAAAGGAACCAATCTGAAACCATGGTATAAAGAGCACACTTGCAGCCTAAAGAGAGCAGCCCGGAAAATGGAGCACAGCTGGAAGAAAACAAAACTAGAGGTATTTCGTATTGCATGGAGGGAAAGTACTTCTACTAAAGAACAAGCTTGGAAACTGCCTAGATATGCTTACTTTCGTCAAGTTTGAGAAGCAAAACAAACACACCCTCGGTATGATTCAATACAGTGCAAAATTACAACAAACAAAAAAAAGCATTCAGCAAGGCACAGAAGTAGCCGAAAAGACACGCACGTAATGGACTTTATACACTTCTTACTCCCAAGGTCGATACTGCTCGATATAACTGATAACAATGTAGCCATCAGGACAGTATCGCAGCAGACAGTGCATATAGTTCCGAAGGCAATTCCACTCATCTGTGCGTATAGGCAGAAGAATTGAATAAGGTATAAGTCATCGAAATCAACAACATTATTGAGATATAACAATATAATTACTAAAAAGAGTGCTTCCAGAAGTCATAGATCTCTCTTATGAAAAAATTACTCATCAGGCATAGGTAGAAGTCCCAAAACCTTCAAAGTTGTGTTAAAAGCCTCTCATAAAACCCCAACTTAAAAAAACTGACCGGAGAACTAGTTCATTACAGACAGATCGCAATTTTCCTTTTCTGTCAACGTACTAGAAAATGTTAGTCTCCTCACAACTTATGTTCTCAAAATGGTTACTGTGGTTTCCAGCGGATGAGACTGTAGCATATACAGAGTCCTTTTCTCTAGATTATAAATGACCTGCTCGTATCAGCCGACAGGTGGTACTCTCTATTAGTGCTACTGAACGCACAACCATTATTTGAATAGATAAAAAAATGAGGTTGGATTCGTGGAAGGCATTGCGTGGTTTAAATCAACTTTACTTTGACATCAATTAATAGCAAGTGGCATGAAGAATATCATATCTTCAAAGTGCAGTGGGGAGACAACAAGGCCGTACGGAAATTGCTTTTACCTTAAACATGCTACCTTGGGAGATCATCAGAAAAACAGGTGTTAGCTTCACGTTATGTTGATGATACTCTGCTCTATATTTCTTCGCGGCCTGATGAAACATAAAAATTTGCAAAACTATTGGAATGCATAGCTGATATAAAAAAACTGGAAGACTAGTAATGTCCTACTCCTAAATTCTGAAAAAACAAAAAAACAAAACGAAACAAAACAGAGGTGTTAATTATCGGACCAAAATTATCTTCATGTAATAATGGAGAACACTGTCTAACACTTGATGGCTGTGCTGTCAATTCTTTGCCATCAGTTAGCAACCTTGGCGTGCTATCTGATAGCTACCTTAACTTTGAAAGTCATGTTTCTAGCCTTTGTAAAATCCTTTGCTTGCTCAGTTGGTGACACAATTTCTGGCAACGTTGTTGACTTGACTGCACAGACACTATTGAAAGAGAACCCAAATGAGTTGGACGATGACATCACCGACAGCAACAATGGACTGACTATATAAATATACTGTATAAATAAAGGTGACTTGACTTTTACTGGTGGTATGCACTCAGCTCGCACAGGTAAGAGGCACATGTGCAGTACATTCTTGGAGTATACCCACTACCCAAACTGTGTGGGGTGACCTGGGCTAAACCATTCACTGCATATACTCATTATTATTTACAAGCCCTTGAAAAACAGCTTTCCATTAACCATCATTTACAATGTTTACATCTCTAGAGATCCAGGTTTTTTTTTTTCTCAACTCCCTCTTGGCAGTGAGTCCTCCCTCAGGGCCGTTATTAGGACTGAATGCAGCATAGTGTGACTTAATTTAAATTAATTTATTTATTTCCCTGGAAGCACAGGATGGAGCTTTTGAAGTGGGCTGTTGATGAAAGCATTGTCTGGCACTGCAAGAACAGAAACCTATACAGCAATCATGTACTTTACGTACAGAGCTTTACTGAGTAACTTAAGCATACAATGTGAAAATGATATACTGTCACTTTAAAAGGCCGGAGACCATCCACTGAAGTGCTAAACTGATTGATACTATACCCTACGAAGCCTGTAAAAACAATGTAGACATTTTCCTTGTTTTGCACTGTTGTGTTTTAGGGTTGAAAGGAAAATGTGATGGAAAATTACCAGTACCTCTTCCATTTTTCTAAGGACTTTTTCTTTCACTGTAGCATTGAGTAAATTAACCTCACCATCCAAAAGTGGAATAACTCTCATTTAGAAAAGGATGTTCAGACTGGACACAACCAATGAAAGGATAACCGTGAGCAAGCTTGGCTGGTCGATGGCATCTGAGCTGACTTGTCAGACTTATAGATAAGGCTGAGACAGCAATGAAACAGGATTGTTCCTTATCTTGTGAGCAAGAGAAATCTTCAACCACAGTCAGGCATTCTTTGGTTGCAGTACCTTGTTCCAGATATCACTGCAGCCATGAACTTCTCATGGCCCATGTTGTCAGGGGAATTTGCAGAGTGAGCAAGAAAGTATGCCTGCACTCATAAAGCATTTACAGGGCACTTGTTGACTATGTGCTTAGGCCTGGACCTGATAGAAGTTCACCAGAGGAGGTCCTCAGCTTTATTGCGAGGGATGCTAAAGGTTGTCCCAGTCAAACCATGTCTGCCCATTTTTTCTCCATCTGTTCGCTCTATACTGTCCACTTGTGACTTTTCTGGCAAATAAAAAAAAGAAATACCTCTGTGCTGTAGGTTACATCAGTTTTAATGCCATGCAGAAGTTTAGAAAAAAAAGCAAGGGATACTGTACAGTCAGCCAGTCATTATCCAGTAAGCCAGTGATCAGGATTCAGGACCTTGATGCAAAGCAAATTTATTTTGTTTCAGGTAAAGGGGTTTAAACTGCAAACTAAATTGAATAAATGTACATGAAATATTGATTTGAGTAAAAATTATTTTATGATGTAAAATATTAAATAGTATTTTAGAAACAAATACTGGAACTATATTTTGATTTTACATGTTTTATATTGTCTACTAATTATATTTAAAAGGCCATCTCATTATTATATTATATTATTATTATTATAGTCATAATATCAATCATCATCATACATGGGAAAATAAATAACATAAAAATACAATAGTAAAAAAAATAAAATAATATTACATTATGCAAATTAATACTAATTGTTATTAGTATTAATTTATATTTTTTAAAATATATATTTAATATAATTTTATGTTAGATTTGACACTGGTTAAGTTTCTCTATGGCATACAGACGCTTGACCACAACTTGTCTTTGACATTTAAGTTTGAGCTTAAGATTCGCTCAAACTAGATAATGGTCAGAGCCAACATCTGCCACCCTGTTGAGCCATGTGTTGCGGAGAGATGATGCCATCTGGCGCATACCATGTCTTCTTGTGAATATGATGATGTTGAAAGGTGTTACTGATGCAAAGTTCGTTATGGTTGCAAAACGAGATGAGCCGCTCACTGTTATCCCTCAGATGTTCAGATGATGCAAATGGACCAACAGTGAGTTCAAGACCGTTTCAATCACCGCCCAGCTAGCGTTGAAATCACCAAGGACAATCTTGAGATAAGAATGAGGTATTTCATCAAGGGTATCTTGTAGTTGGCCTCATCCTTCTCAGTGTCGTCGGCATTGTCAGTCGGTGCATAGACTTTAGCAATCTTAATTCAGATGTTGTTGGTCTGGAGGCACGTGTTGATTACCCTATCACTCACAGGTTTCTCTCCGATGAGGGATTCAGCTGCTCATTTGCTCAAGATGATTCTGACACCTCGTTGGTGGCATTCTGCAGTACCGGAGAACAGGATGTTCTTGCCGTCACTGGTCAATTGTCCACTGCCAGTCCACCGTACTTCACTAATTCCCAGTGCACCGAGACAATATTTGTCGAAATCCCGGAGAATTTGGATAAGGCAGCCGGGTTGATGAAGCGTGCGGACGTTCCAGGGGGCAAGTCTCGTAATCGTTCTTGCCTAGAAAATCGCATCCTTCTTCAGGCGTCAGACTTCATTGTTTGTGGCAGGGACCCGATTCACTCGCATGGTTAATAGTGGCTGAGGAGATATTCGTTGTTTCTTTAGCAGTATGGGTTTTACAGGGAAGGGTCACTAGCCTGACACCCAACCCTCCTTTCTCATCCGGGCTTGGGACCAGCAATGGCAGAGTTACTTAAAACTTAAAAAACAAGATATGTCCATAGGTGTTGCACTTGACCTTCAAAATTGGGTCGAGATCCTCACTGACATAGACAACATCGAAGACAGTTGGAAGGCAATTAATCCATCATCCGGAGCTGTGCAGATTGGATGCTTGCTTGATTGACAGGAAAGATTAAAGAAAGATGGATCCAAGACCCAACATGGCAACTGTTTGATGAAAGACGAAGAGCAAAACAGCAAAGGGATCAGGCTGATACCGGGAATGAACGAGCCCTCGTGACCAAACAATACACTGACCTCGACCGTAGAGTCAAACGATCATGTCGTTGAGATAAGAGAGACTGGCTTCTACGGAAGGGGGTGGAGTCCCAGGGCGAAGCAGACCATGTCGACTTCAGAATGCTCTACCAAATTGTCAATGATCTCACAGGATCGCAGAGCTATTCGAGCATCCCAATTAAAGGCAAACATGGAAAACTTGACCACAGCAGAACAGGATGAAAGGTGGATGGAACACTTTCGAGACATCCTTAACAACGATTTCACTGTGGAAGAGGCGAATATCGATCTACATGCAACATGGCTATATTTCATCAGGAGATGAAGATGGCATCACAGGACTTCGGAATAGGATAATAATAATAATAAGAATAATAATAATAATAAGAAGAAGAAGAAGGCGACTGGACTCAATTATATCAACCCAGAACTTCTGAAAGCATGTGGTCAGCCCCTGGTTGTGCATCTGACCCGCCTATTTAATATCTGCTAGTGCCAGGAGAAAGTCCTAGAGGTTTGGAGTAAAAGAGTCATTGTTCTGCTACGCAAGAAAGGCAATCTCACCGACTGCACAGATTGGCGAGGCATTGCGGGGAAGGCTTTCTGCACTGTTCTATTACGTTGTCTGTGCCGTGCCATCGACCAAACTCTGCGAGAAGAGCAGGCAGGCTTTCGTAATGGCTGCTACTGATGCGAGCACTTTACTGTATGAAATATCTTTGAGCAATGTGTCGAATATTGCCATGGCTATATTGCTAATTTATATAAATTTTATTGATTTCAAAAAAGCGTTTGACAGTATACATTGAGACTCACTATGGGCAATCCTCCAGCTCTATGGTATCCCAAAAGTTAGAGATCGACCGATATATCGATTTACCGATAATTTTCCCGATATTTAAGCATTTTACAATAATCGGACATCGGCTTTGTAATATCGGATTCACCGATAAACGCCGCCATCTTGTGAATGTTTTGAGAATTGCGCACAGGATCACTGCCAGCGTGATTGAGGTGAAATAAGGCACCCACAACGGCCTGCCAGGTCCTTGAATTTAACTTGTATTCATAAACTTTTTAACATAACAGCCTTAATGCACAATAGATTGTCTGTACAATAATGCCCTGAATGCAGTTTATGCAGCTTGGCTCGAAGAAACAGAGATGAACGTAAAATAATCCGCCAAGTCCTGTCCCAATAAAGACATAACTTTGCATGAATTAAATAATAAGCAGCCACGAATGGGCGCATGTTGGAAATACAAAAACATTATTAGTAATTCTGATATAACATGCCAGTTGAGAAATGCAATAAAATACGATGTTTTGTTTGTTATATGATGTTATATATAGCTGATATGAATCCTTTCCTTTATTTATTTTCTCAATTTGAAAACATTAGACCTTCTACATTTATTTAACTTATTGTTTTCGTTATTGCTCATCGTCTCATGAAGTCGGAGTCACGTAAGATAATCCGTCAAGTCCTCTCCCAATAAAGACGTAATTTTGCATGAGTTAAATAATACAGCCACGATGATCGCATGTTTGGAAATAAAAACGCTAAATTAATCTCTGTCCTGTTGTCTATGCTCAATCATTAAATCTCCTGACGCGCGTTCATATTGCGTTCCACTATCACCATATTGATGCTCAGGAAATGCTCCAGCACGGCCACCGCATGTAACTTTTAACAAGATTCACATGTTTAAAACACCCTAAATTGTATTAAAATATACTATATATCCATTATTTAGCTAATAAACATCTAAATAAATACAAATCCATGGAAATTAATTATCTCCACGAGCGATCGCAGTTTGAGTATAGTTCTGTGTAAATGCATAGATAAATCGCGCTGTCAGCAGACATTTCATAATCTAGAACGACAAAAACATTATTAGTAATTCTGATATAACATGCCAGTTGAGAAATGCAAAAAATACGATGTTTTGTTTGTTATATTTAAATATTCCAGAGATATTATTCAGTGAAATTTACAGTATCATTTAATTATTCTTCACTCATGTAGCCTATGGTAAAGCAGCTTATAAACTCCTACAATGGTAGTTTAAATGAATTTGTATGAATCATTCCTTATTTATTTTCTCTCCATTTGAAAACATTAGACCTTCTACATTTATTTAGCTTATTGTTAATAGTGTTGCTGCTGATGCTTTAAATAAAATGTTTTTTATTGTTGTAATATGAAGATTAAATTTAACATTGAAAGACTGCTAATTTTCAACACTTTTTTTTTAAGATGACTGAAATGAGGAAAAACCAAAGTGAAGCATGGACTTACTTTACTCAGTCATTTATTTACTTTATAATAGTAAATAAATATCGGTTCTGCATATCGGTATCGGGCACATAAACGCGCAAATAATTGCTATCGGTATCGGTTATAAAATATCAATATCAGTCAATCACTACCCAAAAGGGCCTTTGTCATCGTCTTTAAAATTAGTATCTTTAAACGCTGCATTCTGTGTTAAGAACCAACACCGATACAGAGACGCGTTTTTTAGATCATTACTGGCGTTGTCATTGCTGCATATCTTTTCGACAATCCTCTTTCTTATCACCCTTGACTTTGTCATGAAGAAGCTTGCTGGCGTGTCCTGGGACAAAGCTGAAGTGCTAGCAGAGGACCGACACGATACGGATACCGGCGTCACCGCTGTCCAACAGTACGGCCAGTATCTAAGTATCTAAGTTATTTCAACAAAACATAGTAGTAGTATATAAAATAACATAAATAAAATACAAATCATTACAATTACAAATGACTGAAAAAATTCTGCAAAATATACATGTAAAATAAATATTTCTCAATTCAAAACATTATTGTTACTATTATTATTCTTCTTTTTTAATTGCTGATAAATGTTAATATAATGTCATATAATTAGCAAATATAAATATAAATAATGTAATTAAAACTGTTATAAAACGAATACATTTGAATACATTACGAATAAAACACACAGGCCAACACAATTATTAATAAAATATTGTTACATGTTTCATTGTTACCAGAGAGCAATATAATAATGTTAAATAAGTCTTATGTTGTTGCCATGTCACATGCTCATGCTTGACCCTGATAACTAAACTAAAATAAAAAGTAATGGACCCTGCGCTCAATGGATTCCAAAGCAAATATTACTCTTTGAAATATACCAGGCATTTGCTTATTTTCCTTTCAAATATAACTCAATTATTACCGTTGGGTTTTTCACTCATGTGTGAGTGGCATTTTTTCTCTCCTCCTACGTCACTGTAAACAGACCACACATATTTCGTAAACAGTCATGTAATTAAGGAGACAGCAGTTAAAGTCAGGTCAAAAGGCTAATTTGGATGGCTTTATGAACTAATTCCAACAAATCTGCGTGCAAACACATTCAGCCACTTTAAAGTGTCACTGCCATGTTAAACGTGGTTCTAATTGAGCATCTCATGACTTTATGCATTTTTAAAGACTGGAGATCTGAGTCAATGCTTATCAATTTGAGCCCGATTGAGAAGCAGAGGATGTTATTGAAGAGGATCGCGCAGAACCTGTGCAAGCACAGCTCTTAATGGTATGTTTTTTTTGTTGGTTGTTGTCTTATACTTTTAGACACGCTGTTATTTGTAAATGCTACTGCTTCTGTTAGCTTTTAATATATGGTTTTATCCTGATTAAAGCTTTAATACAGTATGGCAACTGCACGCGGGTCCATGTATAATGCTTCTCATAGTGTTCTCATAGCGTCATAGCTTCTCATGTGAAAATAAATGTATAGATGGAACAGTTTGTTTGAGCATTGCTTGAGCTGAGCTGGTGGTCTGAATGAGAGATTGAGAGAGAGAGATGCAGAGCATGTGCAAAGCAGGGCAACGCGAGGAACAGGATTGAGAACGTCTCGGTTACGTATGTAACCCTCGTTCCCTGAAGGAGGGAACGGAGACGTCACGTTGGTGACCGACGATTTGGGATCTCGCTTAGAGGGACCAATTTACTTTGAGTGTAAACTAAACGAGCCATTGCACATTGGCATGCGATTATTGCATTCAGCCGCCTCTGATTACAGCGTGAGTATAAGTAGGCAACAGGTGCAGCGCATATTCAGGTTTCGCTGAGGAGCCAAACTGGTGACCCGGCCGCTCAGCGGTGGCACAGGAGCTGTGGCGACAGGACGTGACGTCTCCGTTCCCTCCTTAAGGGAACGAGGGTTACATACGTAACCGGGACGTTCCTTTTCAGTCGGTCACTCTTGACGTCACTTCGGAGGACCGACGAATTGGGATCCTACCAAAGGGCCACAGCTACTGCCCCTTCCAGTGTCCTGTGGAAGCCACCTGCGCCCCTATTTTTTGTCGTAGGCCAGGGCTTCTTCACAAGAGAACCAGCTACTGCTGCAATGGCACTACCCAATGAGTAAGACTGGAACACTAGGAAAACGTACCCGTTCTACTTGGAACAGGGGCGTTACAGAATCTCGAACCTTCCCGAAGGAGGTTTCGGAAGCGATACACATATGAACATCCCTTAGGTGCGTATGGAAGATTGGAGGTGATTGTAACCCTTTTGGAATGGCAGAAGTCTGCCGGGGAAACAGGGGCTCAAGGCTATACCGTGGACTTTACACATTTGGGATCCACTTAGGTCTTGTATATGGAACCCAGCCTTCTACCGGTTTTGAGGATTCAGCGAGTGAAGGCCTGGAGCCGGACGCTCCACCACGTCTGGATGCCGAGGGGACTGAGGAACTCAACAGGGTCTACTGTATTAACTCTCTGGAGTGATTTTGCAAGCCGACCCGAAACCGGGGCCTCTCAGTGCTTCTACCCGTTGAGGTGAGAACACAGGGAGACCGGCTCCACACGAAGGCTATAGAATCTAGCGATTGTGTTAGGGGTAGCCCAGCCCGCAGCTCTACAGATATCCGCCAGCTAGGCTCCACGAGCCAGCGCCCAGGAGGATGCTACCTTTCTAGTAGAGTGAGCATCGTAACCTGAGCGGGCAGGGCACACCCTGGGCCTGATAAGCCAGGGTGATGGCATCCACTATCCAGTGGACCATCCTCTGCTTTGAGACGGCATTCCCCTTCTGCCGCCTCCATGACAGACAAAGAGCTGGTCTTAGGTCCTGAAGCGTTTGGCGTCCGTCTACGTCTCACCTTAAAAGGCTCGCGGGACATAGAACGCAGGGCTTGGGTCTGACCTCCCCTCCAAAAACAAGAAGTTCAATCGCTTTGGAGTTCACACACCACCTGAAATCCCTGAGGGAGTAATCCGGGAACCTTGGCACGATAAGCCGGGCCCGGGGCGCTCAGGGGTACCTGAAGCAGCCGGCCCGACTCTAGGCACGAATCGTGACCAAAAATGCTTGCAGGTCCCCACCCTCTTGATAGAGGCCATGCAGCAGGAAGCAAAGTCTCATTGAGAGCACTTCAGCTCCACTGCCTGTAACGGCTCAAACGGGGCCTGCTGTAGTGCCGTGAGCACTAGAGTCAGGTCCTAAGAGGGTATAGAGGGGGGCCGTGGAAGTTTTAACCTTCTCGCCCCCCTAAGGAATCTGACGACCAGGTCATGCTTCCCCAACGACCTCCTTCTACGGGGTCGTGGTTAGCAGCAGTCGCGGCGACATGAACTTTAAGGGTGGGGGGAGACAGCCTTCGGCCATCCCCGGCTGAAGCGGACGCACAACCGCAATCGGGCATCTCCGGGGTCTTCTCGGCGAGAAGAACACCAATCAACGAACAGGTTCCACTTCAAAGCGTAGGCGATGGCTCGTAGACGTTGCTCTCGCTGAAGTGATGGTGTCAACTACCCCCTGGGGTAGGCCACCTAGAACCTCCGCGTCCCATCCAGGGACCAAACATGAAGTTTCCAGAAGTCTGGACGCGGGTGCCAAAGGGTGCCTCCAGTTCGGAGTCAGTAATCTCTCAATGGACTCGCCAGGGAGGTGCTGTCCGCGAGGAGCATTAGTTCCGGAACCAGGTCCGGGTAGTCCCAATATGGCGCCACAGCCAGGACGCTGTCGGTGGCTCGGTGCGGGGGTCCGGTCCCTGACTTTGCCCAGAACCGGGTGCCAGAAGGCTCCCTGGGAGGGGAAGGCGGGGCATAGCTTGCGAAGGCCCGGCGGCTGCCATCTGTTAGCCAGATCGTCCCCGTGCGGTGGGGGGCCGATTTTTCCTTGGCGCGGTCCGGGCGAAGTAAGGCAACTGGGTGGCGTGTGGAGAGTTTTTCGTGGCAGAGTCAACCGGTCTATGACCTGAGCTTCTTCCGAAACTGTCCCCAAACCATCTCTACCCGTCTGAGGATGGAGTCGCCATTCTCCCGGGCGCAAAGCTCGGGACAGCTCGTCGGCTGCCCAGATGAGCAGCCCAGGAATGTGAACAGCAAAAAGCGACCTCAGATGCTTCTGACTCCAGAGGAGGAGGAGGTGGCGGGCGAGTTGTGACATGCGACGGGAGTGCAGACCACCTTGTCTGTTGATGTACGCAACGGCCGCTGTATGGTCCGTGCGGACCAGTACATGCTTGCATCGTAAGCGCCCTTTGAGACGGCTCAGGGCAAAGTGCACTGCCAGCAACTCGAGGCAGTTGATGTGCCTGTGCAGTTGGGGCCCCGTCCAAACCCTGACACTGCAAGCCCGTTGTACGTGGCCCCCCAGCCGTTGGTTGAGGCATCCATGCAAACCACAGAATGTCTGTAGAACTGCTCCAGGGGCATTCCTGCCCGGAGGAATGCAAGGTCTGACCACGGGGTGAAGGTTTGGCGGCAGGCCGGTGTCACCTGGACCCGGAAGGTGCCGCGTTGCCACGCCCACCTCGGGACTCGGCCATGGAGCCAGGCGGTCTCATATGGAACAGCCCCAGCGGTGTGACTGCCGCCGCGGCTGCCATATGCCCCAGGAGCCTCTGAAACAATGTCAGTGGGACCGCCATCCTGCTCTTTAATGTATTCAAGCAGTTCAACACTGACTGAGCACTTTCCTGCGTGAGGCGTGTTGTCTGCTTGACCGAGTCCAACTCCATACTGAGAAAAGAGATCCTCTGCGTCGGGGCGAGTTTGCTCTTTTCCCAGTTGACCCGAAGGCCCAACAGGCTGAGGTGTGAAAGCACCAAGTCCCTGTGCTCGCACAACTGATCCTGAGACTGGGCGAGTATGAGCCAATCGTCGAGGTAGTTGAGGATGCGAATGCCCTGCTCTCTCGTGGGAACAAGGGCTGCCTCCGTAACTTTCGTAAAGACATTGGGCGACAGGGACAGCCCGAAGGGCAAGACCTTGTACTGGTATGCCCGCCCCTCGATCGCAAACCGCAGGAATAGCCTGTGGCACGGAAGGATCGACACATGAAAGTAAGCATCCTTCAGGTCAACCGCTGCAAACCAATCTCAGGGACGGATGCACCCGAAGATGCATTTCTGCGTTAACATCTTGAACGGTAGCCTGTGAAGGGCCCGGTTCAAGACACGCAGGTCCAGGAAGAATGGTCAAACCCACCGCCTTTCTTGGGTACAATAAAGTAAGGGCTGTAAAACCCCGACCTCATATCGGCTGGAGGGACCGGCTCTATCGCGTCCTTCGCCAGTAGGACTGCGATCTCTGCACGCAAGACAGGGGTATCTGCTGCTTTCACTGAAGTAAAGTAGACGCCCCTGAACTTGGGAGGGCACTGGGCGAACTGAACCGCATAGCCGAGCCTGACGGTTCAACGGAGCCATCGAGACGGGCTGGGTAACTCAAGCCAGGCTCCCAGACACCGCGCAAATGGCATCAACGGAACTACAGGCTACCCTCAGCGTGTTCAGGGGGGCGGTTTGAAAATGAGACGCGAGGGACCACCGCCCCGGGCGTCTCTTTGCCGGTCCCGTGCGGGGGGGTGCGGGGTGAAGGGTGTGTGCCACACTGACCTGCGGGGTTTGGCGAGGATGTCTAGGTTTGCTCTTGTCGAGATTTAAGGTACCACCAGACGGGGAGGTCTTGGGGGGGTGTGAAAAGATAGGAATCTCCGCCCGGCCCCCTCCTCAGTGAGGAGTGGTTGTCTTACCATTCTCCTGAGAGCAACGTCCCTCCAACCTCTGGTCTCCCGTGCCTGGCCTCTTGCTCTTCGTCTCGCTTGCCCCAACCAGGTTTGGCGGGGCCCTGGACGGCGCGGGCAGCTGCCCTGCGACTGGTCTCCACGCACAGCTTTGCTGGGCCGCAGGAGCTTGCTTTGTTTGGGGACGGTGGCAGGGGCCGCCCTCGGCCGACTGCAGCAGCCTGCACCCGGCAGATTACCTGATTGCCTCAGTCTGCCTGTCGGCGATACCGCTGGGCACTCTCCACCGTGTCCCCGCGACAGACCGTGCCTGGTACCCTTTTGGCTTTCAAGAATTGTGTCTTGTCCGTCTCGCTCATGTCAGCCAGTCATAGCCAGAAATGGCGCTCCTGGACCACCGTAGTGGACATCGCACGACCCAGAGACGCGCCGTAACCTTCGTCGCTCGTGGCGCGAGATCCGCCGCTGTGCGGAGTTCTCTCTGAACTTCCAGCTCGTGACCACCCTCGTGCAAGTCCCTAAGTGCCTTGGCCTGGTGCACTTGCAAACACGCCGTAGCGTGTAATGCTAATGCCGTTCTCCCCCTACTCGTGGGAGAGGAACATAGGCGCAGGGGTGCGCTGGCCATCGGCGCGTACTACATAGCGGGAGCCGGGGGGTCGTGGGGAAGAGGGAGGCACGGTGGTTTCTCCCATCCGTTGAGGTGGTATTAAGACACAACTGCATCGCAACCGACCGCTCCTCCGGGGGGACCATTGTAACCCCCTAGCTGCCCCACCATCAAAGGTGGTGAGGGAGGAGGATCCAGCAAATCAGTTTCCGGCAGTAAAAAGGTGCCGTCCACGACCTGTTGAGCTCCTCATGCACCTCCGGGAGGAAAGGCACCGAGGCGGGGCGCTGAGCCAGCGCGGACCACACCGAGAACCAATTGTGCAACCTTGAGGGCTCGGGACACGTTGAAAGTCTTCACTCGAGCCCTACCCTACGGTGGCCCGGGAAAGCATAGCTATTATTTCTGGATCCGATTCAGGCATTGCTACGGTCCCGGAGGAGAGCAGCGCAGCCGAATCTTCCTCTCCAGAAAGCTCTGGCTCACCCTCCGATGCTGCAATCGACATCCGATCGTCGGGGGGAGCCTTGGAAGAAACAGGTGGTACCCCCCGGGAGGGTCCAGCCTGCTCTTTTTGAGAGCTCCGTTGGTTTCGAAGTGCCGGCGGGCTTGGGCATCCCCGGAGGGGAATTCCTCACCTTGACCGTAAGACCAGTCCGCCCACCACAAGAAAAAGGACGCTCCCGGCTGCCACCAGAGGGAACCCTAGGTCTGGGCAGTGGCATGGGCATTCCGCCCCCTTGCAGGTAACGGAGTCTTGTCCGCAACTCCGAGATGGTCATGCCCCTGCAATGGGAGCATGAGTCATCCATGAAAGTCACCTCAGCGTGCTTCATGCCCAGACATGTGAGTCAGCGATCGTGACCATCACCCAGCGCTAGGTAACGACCGCATCCAAAAACGCCGGGGTGATACGTTGTCTATAGCAAGACCCACATCGTCTTTATAAAGACGTAACGTCAAGATTGCCAAGCAACGTCTTCTTTAGAAAGACGCACCCGAAATTGTTCTTTTAGGGGAAAAAGCTATTTTAGTGTGCTGAGGCGCACAGGGGAGATGGCCGCTTGCAATACAAACAGGGGGCAGTGCAGCCTAATGTGTGCACCCACTCGACACGGGAAACCACCACCGCTGAAGCGCCGTCCGCCAACACGAAGAGCTCTCCAAGAGCGTGCTGAACTCGTTCAGTCTTCTCTCCGTAGAGTAGTCAGGAGCGGAACGATGTGATCGCTTGGCTCCGAAGCAAAAAGCTGAATATGCACTACACCGGCTGCCTACTTATACTCACGCTGTGATCAGCAGCAGCTGGCTGCAATTATTGCATGCCAATGTGCATTGGCTTGTTTAGTTTGCACTCGAAGTGGATTGGTTTCTCTAAGCGAGATCCCAATTTCGTCGTTCCTCCGACGTGACGTCGATAGTGACCGACTGAAAGGGAACGGCTGCTTTTAAACATTGATTTTGAAATTGTGGATCCCTTAGAATAGTTAGAAAACAGACAATCGCGTTTTCATATATAATAGATTTACATGCACCCCTTTTTTGTTCCTCTTCTATAAGCCGCGCAGCATGGCCTCGCCACCCCTTTGTTGCATGTATCCCGGTGGCGGGGTTTGTCTGGGTTGTGTGCACAAACCTGGGGGAAGTACCCTATCTGTAGTCCCTCCCGCCATGTTTGTAGGCATTATACTGCCAGGATCTCAGTTTGTATTACTTTCAGCTTCGTACTTGCAGATAGTGTTATTCTCAACAGCAAGATTTCACACTATTATTGTTACATCAGTGCAATTGCAATCCACCAACCCCAGTTAAACAAACAAACAACAAACCCTACGTTACCATTTGGTGCACAAAGCTATTACAGACTTGTCTAGTATTGATAACTAAGAAAGAAGAACAAAAAAATCGACGAACAATTAACCATCTATGGGTAGGTTCACCCAACAATTGTAAATTCTGTCTCTAAGAATGTTTTGCTGACATTTCCATTAAGTTATGCAAACGCTATTTCTGAATATTATCTGAAAGTTCAAAATGTAATTTTTTTTTAAATGTTAAGTTAATTAATTTATTTATTTGTTTGCAAGTTTTACGAACGTTAAAGGAACATTCATTTTGCAAACATTATGGAAATGTTACTTTTGAATGTTCCCTGAATGTACTGAAACAAGTAAAAATAAAAAAGAAGACAAGATAACTTTGAATGAGCATAACATTACTGGAAGAATAGTTCATAACTTGAAAGAACCTTTTCAGAACTTGCTGAAGTTCTGAGAATGTTCCCTGTTAGCAGTTTATGTTCTAGAGATTAGGCAGAAAGTCCCTGTGGATATTTGCATTCAGAATGTTTTTTTTTCCCCTTTCCGGAGATGGGAAGAACGTGGCTGAAAATTGTTTTGGTCACTGAGCAGACATTACAAGCTTATAAATATTTACACAACTTCATCTTCCTTTATTTGGCCAGAGTAATCCAAATACAGACAGCAGAAAGTACAGATGGGAATGTGGTGACTGACCACTACAGCCTTACAACATTAACCCCTAATGTTAAATTATAAACATGCGCTGTAAATTTGCCAAAATTTGTTAAATTAGACATTGTTTTTTTTAGTTCGAGGCACTTCGAAGCAAGTCATTTAGAAAGTGCATATTCCACTTTTTTCTTAGTTATATCGGTAAAGTATTATGTAATCAGATTTTTTTTGTCAATTCAAACATAAGGCAGCAAGTGAACTCAAGTTTTAAGCTGAAGTAGGTTGGAAATGGGTTGTGGGTTCAGTTATTTCACATAGGCCACCTCTAAACACGTAAAACAAAACAAAACACAAATTAACTGTAGTTAGTCACTTTACAAATCAGTCAAACAATTCAAGTAGGTGCTTCTTTGCCAGTATAAACTGCACAGTGAACATTATGCCTTTAATCAAAAGTCTAAACTAGCATATAATTAATGTAAGATGTGAAGGGAGTTTGCCAAACATTGTGGTGTTCCTGGATGTGGGGTCGCACCACCAGCTTTGCATAAAGAAACAAGAGGCTGAAGTTTATAGTTAACAAGGTCCCTGATGATGTCAGTCCAACCTCAACTGTTTCTGTAGCACATTTCTGAGCAGATTGTTTTGTGATCCTTTCATAATGCAATGCAGCTTGCAAGGAAGCTGTTATGGACGGGGCAGCACAGGTTATAATTGACCCAACAGGAAATCGAGAGCCCATACTAAATGCTGTTACTCATTTCACATGCACAGATTCCGTTTACTAGAGAAAACAAAAAAAAAAAAAAAAAATATATATATATATATTATATATACACCCTAATCCTAACTGTACTGACAATACTTATTATAAATCAATATTAAGACGTACTTAAAAAATAATCATAAATTAATAATTTAGAAATTAATTAATCATTTTATCTAATGTTGTTAATCAGTACATCACAGTTATGTATTTTAAATGTCAGAATTGCTGACAAACATTTACATACACACACAGTACGTTTCAGTTTTAATGACTTAAAATCTATTTTAAACTTTAAATGTTACTGTGAATTTTAAATGTTGCATTCAACAGTACACTGTCATCACTTTTTAATTCTGAAATTGCATACAATGCATAAATAAATAAATACACTTTTGAAAAAAAAATATCACTAGAGTACATTTTACAAGAAAATACTATTTCAGTTTATCTACTTCAAAATTTCACATATAGTTCAATTTATGTATATATCTATGATCTATCTAATCTCTCTATCTATCTATCTATCTATCTATCTATCTATCTATCTTATCTATCTATCTATCTATCTATCTATTCATTATTCATTCGTTATGATTTTAGTTGCTTCATAAAACTTACATATACCATTTTAAATGTAAGCACACAGCACAAACTAGCACTGTTTTTCCTACATCTTCATTCATTGTCGAGAAGTGGAAACCTGCAGTGGGGTGGACCCTTCATCTCAAGGTCAGGTTGATTTTCCTTGTCACCTCTTTTACCAGGCATGAAACACGCCGCCCATGTCATATAATGGAGTGACAGAAAGTATTGGGCCAGGCCTGCTCAGACGGCCTTGATCCTGGTCACTGGTACGGAATGCTCACGACACGGCCCCATCAAGCAGCCGGCAGGCCTCCTCCATTTCAATACGCCGCCTGGCATGTGCGGTTTGCGCAGTGGTACGTCTAATAGGGGCTGTCATTGAGTGACCTGAGCTGATGCTTGCTGATAGGTCACAATGCTCTAATTTGCCACTCCTTTGCTTAAGTCACCAGGCGTCTGTTTCATCAGTTAGCTCCACACGTCTTACTGCATTTCAGCCCCAGGCTCACTTCAAACGCCATTAGACCATCAGTCCAATCAAATTACCGCCATACTGGCTACACGCTGACTGGAGTTTAGCGGTTACTGTTTGAGAAGCTTCTTGTGGCTAGTTTTTCTCTCTTCCTAAAGTTCAGCTGTTTCACTTCCCCTGCAATAAGAAAGAACACAGCTGGAATAACATTCCTCACATCTCTTCTATCCCCTTTTCAGTGTCTTGGCTGTGCAAAGAGAGCCCCCAATTTATAATCTCCAACAGTAAAATAATAACCCAACACCAATCTGTTTTTGTGCAAAGTCAGTAATAAAGTCATGTTAGAGTTTAAAGTTCACTTTACACAAAATCATTTTTAAAAGGGTACTGTATGTTCTTAATCAAAACAAAATGAACAAAATGGATGGTTGCATGACAGAAAAAAACATGCAAAATGAAGTGGAAAGACACCTTTAATTTTTTTTTTCAGAGTGATCCATTTATGTTCTAATGCTGAGTAACATGAATAATTATTAATACAGTATATTCATTAAAAATGTGCTCATTCATTTTGTGTTTAGCTAGCTGGCCTGGCCTTGTTAGCCCCTGCTGGTAGTTAATAGAACTTCATCTGACTGCAAAAGAAATCCTTCTGACCCTTGAAAGTTTTAAATATATATTTGATTTTGAACACCTGGGAAATAGGTCATATTTCATTAGTAAGGTGTTTACCGCCATTTGCTCTTAATACAGCTTCCGACCTTCTTAGAATAGACTAGAATAGACAACTTTGGAATAGTTTCCAGTTGAATGCTGCCTATCAAAACATCTGGCAGTTGAATCACAGATATTGGAAGATGGAATCTGCTTCTCTCTCTTCTCTCCAACACTGTCCACAGTGGTTTGATAATATTCAACTCAGGTGACTTGTCTGGCCAGAGCAGATGCTTATAAAAAAGAGTGGGGCTTTTAAAGGCGCTCATGCTAAATGGGCTTCTACGCTTTTTGGAAGTCCAGCATGTCATCCAGAGTTTGTACTAAACACTGCTGAACACAACTTATACTACAATGATGAACAACCAAGAGAATATTGACAACGAATATTATTTTTTACTGTATTCTACATATATTTAGTGGAAAATTGACTTTTCATTTTCACTCTAATGGATTCCGAGTAACTTAAAAAATGTATAGATCCATGCAAAATTCCCTTGACTAATCTAGCAATTTACCACTCATACATTACCATCTCTTCATTATATTTCAGTAGCCCGTTTGCCTCACTGAAAGGTCCAAAAGTTCAATGTTGATGGAGGCTTTTGAGGGTAAAAGGTTTGCCGTAAACCACTAACAGGGGTGGAGAAAGAGGCTTCACTCATGTGCAAGAAGTCATCACTCAAACATATATTTATATCATCCATCAGCACTGCTGTGTCATTTTGTTTGCATAGTTTGACCCTGGTGGGCTACATTAATGCCAAAAGACAAAAAAACGGGGAGATAGAAACTACAAATTTGAGATCATTTAGATGACAAGATCTCTGTTGCGCCATCAAGCCATGCTAATATTTGTGTTCACTGTTTGTCTTACAAGTGGAGACACAGTTGGCAAATACATACATCTGTTTAATGGAGGACATTATTCTGTGTAAGCTTCTGTCTCTGGTTAAGGTCTGTTTGGATTAGAGGCATACTGACTGATGATACCCGGTCTGGGAAAGCACACCTGTGTGTGTGTGTGTGTGTGTGTGTGTGTAATGCTAACAGACGTAACCTTGTCTCCCCAACTCAAAGCTGAATGATAAAGGCATTTTTAATCCAACAGATCTTTTTAAAAAAAGCTTGCTTAAAAATGGCAAAATTTGAAAACGATTGTTTAAGAGCTCAAACAGCTCAAACAGAATTGAGCTACTCTAAACCCAAACCACATTTTTTACATTTTCTGAAGAAACAGTTAGCTATGCTGTTTGTCTGCGTTAAAGTGCAGTGCTAGGTGTTGTTATACGGCTTCTTCTTCTTCTTCATTTTTTTTTGTAGCTTTTTATACCGTTTCAAGTGTGTTCTGGGTGGTTGTTACGGGAATGTTAAGGGAACATTATTTATTACATCATTATTTAAGTGTTACAAAAACATTTCATACAACATTCTATTCTTACAACTCTATTTTTTACCCAAAAATATAATGTTATTTGAATGTTTATTTTTTTAATATTCTAAGAATGTTAAAACATTGTGATAATCATTTTAAAAATGTAAGCGTGTATGATATACTATCTTAGTTTGTGCACAATAAAACAAGATATTTTCTCATTATTTGGTAGAATTCCTTATTGGTTAGCAAAGCCATTATTTGTGCCTTATAAATGTTAGGACAATCATTCTTAAAATAATGTTTATGGAACGTACGTATAACTTTATTAATGTGTGATGTATATTCTCATAATTGTGAGGAACAACATTCTCTGAAACGCCCTTATAATGTTGTTTGTACCTGATGAACATTCTCATAACACTTAGAGAAAACATTCTTATAATATTAAAAATAAATGTTCAAATAATGTCATATTTTGGGTGAAAATAAAGTCAGTATAACATTGTTAGAAACGTTTTAGTAACCTTTAAATAATGTTCTAATCACAACAAGAAAACTTGGCATTTTAAAGCTTCCAAGGTTGATATACAACACCATGTTTCTGTCTCTCGGCCAGGCTGTGCGCTGTAGTGGTGTTTCGCTTGTGAATTAAAAATGTAAGATCTGATTTGTTGTCAGTTGCGGAATGCATAAATGTTCTTTAGAGTCTCTTGATAGATTTGTTCACACACAAAATAATCTTGTTTTAATTGTGAATGACTGTGGATGACTGTTATTTATAAATTGATTTAGTGAAGAGTACTGGGTAGTAACTGATTACATGTAATCTGGATTACATAATCAGATTCCAAAAATGAAGTACTTGCAATTAGATTGCATTACATTTTAAAGTTTTCATAATCAGACTACATTTACTACAGTTACACTACTTTTTATTGATTACATGATTACATATTCACACAATGGTAATGAAATTATTCATACACCTAACAAATATGCATCAGATACGTTTATTTTATATGCAATTCAAATATCCCTATACTCTTAACACAAATTAAGAAATGATTGTCGCTGTAACATTTGTATCATAAAACAGTGCATAAAGCTTGGCGCTTCTCAATCAATGTGCGACCCTCTTGAGCAGGACTTATAGTGGTGCTTGTTTCAGCAAGTTACGTTTTAACACATCTCAGGCCCAGTAAGACCACTTTATAACTGTGTCACGGTGTTCTCCTCCTTTGTTTGAGTTTCTCAAGAATGAACTCAGGAAAGAAAGATTGTGAACGTACACATGCTTGGCTCAGAGCAATGCTGCTAGACTCTCAGTGCACAGGCATGTAAAGTCTTGAAGGAAACGTTTGTCTTGTTAATGAAAGGCAGACAAAACTCTTTTTTGCTTGATAGCATCTGTTTGCCGAATGGGGCTGTCTTAAATGGACTTGAAGAGCCAAGCCAATGCATAAAATGGAGGGGAGTGCGAATGTGACACATCTCAGACAAGTGCTAATGAATGTAAACACAGAGCCGATAAAAGCAAAGCACCATGGAGAAGCTATGTAGCCTTGCAGAGGGTAATTCAAGCCATTTTCCAAGCATCTCGTGCCTGACACATTAGCCTAATCTCATTCATCACATGAGTTTCACCGTGCGAATGGATGAACCCGTTGGGGTGAAGGGAGGACAAGTCAAAGAGGGAGCTCACACTGCGGAAATAAATGATGATGTTTTCACAACAGGAACGTGAAGGACAGCTCTCTGTGGTGCTCTTATTACGCTAATGAAATAAATGAGCACTAACAGATTTGACTGCACGCTCCAAGTTTTGATGAAAGGCGCTGTGGTGGTGTTGATTGTTTGCCACGGTGGGGAATGTCTTGGTCTTGGAAAGTTTGGTCAGCCTTGCAGAAAAACAAAAGATCAGGGAGACCATTTCCACAAATAATACAAGTTGGAAAGCGCTAGACAAAGCGCTATATTTTACACACTCTATTGTCAACTGTTGAAGCTGAAGCTTTCCAATCTAAAATACATTTAAGTTGTTAGACTAGAGTGAAGCTAACCTTTTGAAAAATAGTAATCTACACAAACGATACTAACAAAAAGTAGTTGAATATATAAGCTACTTAGGAGGCAATACATAAAAAAAGAAGTGCAATTTAGCATACTTTTAAAAAGAGTATTACATAAATATTATACTTTAAAATAATATACTTAGTGCAAAGTGAATATAATGTTTTCAGATCCTTAATTAGATGTTAAATTGTATGAAGATGTATTTGTTTAAATTGATATTAAACGCAATTAGCTTATTTAGGACTTAAGCACACCTTTATATGTAATTTCATAATTACTTCTGCCTTTGAAATTTGGTTAAAGTATACTGAAAGTACTGACAAACTTTTATACTTTAATGTCATTTTTTACTGAAACTTGCATGTCATGTATTTTAAAATATACTACACATTTGTAATGATGAAGTTGGAAGAAAATTAATTTTAGATGTTATATTGAATAACACACTATAGTTACAATTATAATCAAGTTCTTTACATGTGGTTTAGTATGTTAGTCAACACATCAAAATGAGTGTACTTATTTAAAGCATGACAAAATATTATAAAAACATAAGTAAAACTTTATTTAGCGATTAAAATTATGAAGGGCACTTTTAAAAAATGTGCATAATTCAATTCAATTCAAGTTTACTTGTATAGCGCTTTTCACGATCCAAATCGTTGCAAAGCAAATTTACAGAAAATTAAATTTCTACAATATATTTAGTAGTAGCTAGTCAGTGGTGACTATGTCAAATTGATATACATATGGCAGAAATGTATGGTAAAAATCAATTAAAGACGTAATCAAACACGATGAACACTATTTACTGCAATTATTATATGATGCAATCAAACTTATAGCAAGATTTGGTAGTTCTGTATGTTGTTTTATGGTTGGCATCATCTGAGGTCCTCTTAGGGGTTGCATCATCTCTTCTCAGGTTTTCTGGATCCAGACTGAACTTGTGTACATCCTAGTTACCACGGGATGTCAAATAGAGACATAATTAGCATAGCTTCTTTTCCAACCAACGCAAAATGTATTTGTTAACCCGTCTAAAGATAATACTGTGTATTTGATCAGAGAGCACTGAGTAAAAGATTATGAATGCAGTATTTGATGCCTTGGCCAAAAGAGATGTGTCTTTACTCTAGATTAAGAGGAGAGGTGTGTCGGAACCCCGACGGTATCCAGAAGGCTATTCCAGATTTTTGGGAGCCAAATGCGAAAATGACTACCTCCTTAGTGACTTTGCTACAATACCTACCTACTACCAAAGTCCGATTTTTGGACGTAGGTCGCATGATTGATTGTAGCACTTGGTAGACGGACTAGTTTAGGTTACCAGGAGCTAACCTAAGGGCCGATTAGAGGCAAGTATAATATTTGTAACCGATACAGACCTATAATAGGTAGGCCGTGCAGAAACTGGTAAAATTGGGGTAATATGATCTTTTTTTTTTTGACCTGGTAAGAACTCTAGCAGCTGCGTTTTGGACTAACTGTAGCTTGTTTATTGAGGATGCAGGAAAACCACCTAGCAGTGCATTACAATAGTCCAGTCTAGATGTCATGAATGCATGAACTAGCTTTTCCGAATCAGAAACAGGTAACATGTTTCATAGCTTGGTAATGTTTCTAAGATGGAAGAATGCTGTTTTTGTAACATGGGAAATATGATTTTCAAAAGACAAGTTGCTATGTAATATAACACCCAGATTTTTGACTGTAGAGGAAGTAGCAGTACATCCGTCTAGTTGCAAATTGTAATCCAAGAGATTCTGTCTTTTGGTTCAATAAGTAATATTTCTTTCTTATCCGAATTTAATAGGAGAAATTTATTGGTCATCCATTCTTTTACATTTTAAACACACTCTGTTAGCTTAGATAATTTAGAAGTTTCATCTGGTCTTTGAGATATATAGTTGAGTATCATCGGCATTACAGTGGAAATTAATCCCGTATTTTCTAATAATATTACCAAGTGGCAACATGTATATTGAAAATAGCAGTGGACCTAGGACACATCCTTGTGGCACTCCATACTTTACTAGTGATAATTGAGGTTACTCCCTGTTTAAATAAACAAAGTGGTAGCGATAGGAGAGGTATGATCTAAACCATCTTAAAGCCTTTTTTAATCAATCTATGAGTATGTCATGATCTATAGCCCTATTCGGGCGGGGGACGGGGGGGGGTATTAGTATTATCTGGGGACCTTGTGTGATTTTGAAATTACCCCCCCCCCCCACATCTGAATTTTGTCTGGTGCATTCGCAAGGGATAAGCGAAGCCTGTGATTTTACTCGAATTTACTGACTTATCTCCCGTATACCCGGATGTCAAGGCTTTGAGAGTCCCGTTTTATGGTCCAGATGGATTTAAAAAAAGAAAGAAACTATTATAGTTTTGTGCGCTGTGTCATTTACATTTCACCAGGTTAAAATAATATCTCAAGCTTTGTGCTTGATTTATTTTTTAACACATTAACCTCAAAACCTTTTCAGCTTTCTCTTTCTGCAAATTGTATGGTGTAGCGATATGATGACAGCACCCAAAATACTATCAAACACTCCAACGCAGCTCCATTCTTCGCGGAAGATGGATAAAAAGGCGCACTGCAAACAAAAACCTTGAAAAATGATATGCGACCCGCCAAATGCAGGCCAAATCACAGATATGCCGATTCGCACAGGACTAATATTATAACAGGACCTCGGTGTTCGGTGTAATATGGTAGGTCTTTTGCGGGGGAATTTTTACTTTACAATTTACAGACATGGCCGATTCGCACGGGATTAAGATCACAGACAACCTCCGCAATTATTACAAATGACTGGAGGTCACCAGGTAATACTAATCCTGTGCGAATAGGGCTTATGGCAGTGATCCTCAAATCTGCCTCGCGAGATCCACTTTCCTGCAGAGATTAGATCCAACCCTACTCAAACCATCTTGACTGAAGTCTTCATAGAGATAAAACAAAAAGATATAGAATTTGTACAATTACGACGGAGTACACGAAAATTGTAGTTGCTGGAACCACAAAAAGAAAGAGACTTTTGTGCAAAAATTGAGGAAAAACTAACGTGATAATGGTTTGCAAAGGGGAATGGGGTGTCTGGGAAATGGGGGTGGGGGTTGCCAGATGTCACTAGTGTAGTGCTGAGTTGGTGGTGTTGTTCTTATAAGGGGCTTTAAGTCACCGCTAGCGTATGTGAGAGTGTTGAGGTTATAAGTTCCACGAGGTGACCTAAGGACAACAGCACGAATTAAAACATTCGGGGTCGGTGGTGGTATAACGGAAAAAAAAAAAAGGAAATATCATGCTGGCTAACAGGTACACCATACTTAAGCAAGGTATAAACATACTAACTAGTGGGGTAAGGAAAGTGCATACACTACCTGGGTGCATGTTGTTGGTTTAGATGCAGTGAAAAGTTTTTTTTAGCTCTTCCTGTCCAAAAGAGTTTATTAGGTCAGTAAAAGCAAGTCCTAAAGCATCATTTATATTATCAACGTGAATGTTAAAATCTCCGAAAATTAGCGCTTTATCAACAGTAACCAATAGGTCTGAGTGGAAATCTGCAAATTCTTTTAGGAAAGCTGTATACGGCCCTGGTGGTCTATACATAGTAGCCAGAGCAAGAGATACGATAGATTTCTTTTGCTTATCTGACAGTGTAACATTAAGCATAATTATTTAGAATGAGTTAAACCTGTATCCCGTTTTCTGAGTAACATTGATAATATCACTTTATATTGTTGCAACACCGCCACCACGTCCAGTCTGACTGGGCTCATGCTTATAATAGTAGTTTGGTGGAGTAGACTCATTTAGGCCAATATAATCATTTGGTTTTAGCCATGTTTCAGTCAAGCAGAGTACATCAAATCTATTATCTGTGATCATTTAATTTACAATAACTGCTTTGGGTGCGAGAGATCTTATGTTTAGGAGCCCAAACTTTAAAATGTTTTTTGTTCATTTATTTTATTTTTTTTCTGGTTTAATCACGATCAGAATTTTTTTTCTAGGTCCTGTATTAGATTTATATTTTGACCTCACTATTTGGGGAAAAGACACAGTCTTTATAGATTGTACAGAGCAAGTACTTCTATAATTTAAGTGGGTAGAACAAAAGCCATCATAGCAGTTATTTGACAATTGGCTTACTAGTCATATGGAGTGCAGCGCCCTGGAGATGCTGTCCAACAGGACTTTTTTCCGTGCCGATCTGCTGGTGCAGTCCATCAGCGGAAAAAAGCCAATGGGGTGCGTGGGTCGGGAGGGGCCAGAAAAGATTCCAATTATTAACAAAGATCAGTTTCTGTTCTTTACACCATGACATTAACCATTCATTTAAAGCAAAAAGTCTATTGAACCTTTCGTGTCCTCGTCGATACATTGGAAGCGGTCCTGACACGATGATCGTCATCACGGGCGATGTTCTGCGCACCGTCTCGATCAGGCTCCTGATGTCCCTCTTCAGAGTCTCCGTCTGCCACAGCTTGCTGTCGTTAACCCCATCGTGAAGCACGACCGCACCGATGATCTCGTCGCCCTTTAGGATCGTGGGTATCTGCGCAGAAACATCGAGAACACAAGCAACAGGGAAACAGTGAGTGTGCCCATTACCGTCAGGTAATGTAGCAGGACGTCCCCGGGGGGGGGGACGATCACAGCATCGCGTTCAGTCTCGCGGAGGGGAGCGAAGCGGTTCCGTGTGGAGATCTCGAAGACCGGAGGCGGCGGAGGGGGAGAGGTCGTCGCCCGTGACCTGGCTCGCGTCTTCCGCTGCGGCGCCCAGGGTCCGTGGTGTCCCGGTGCCGGGGTGAAGGACATCTGGGAAGATCGCATCCTGTGTGCACAGGGCCTGTGCAGAGAAACACACGGAGTACAGGTGGTGGGAGAGTTAGCAGTGCGCTGTATACTTACCCAGGACTTGTGAGTGTCAGCCCGGGATGTTTCCAGGGTGGCTCTCCGCTCTCTAAGCTGGGTCTGCTTCTCCACCAGGTCGTGGATCTGCTTCTCCATGGCCTCCAGCTCGAGCTGCATTTGGTGAACGTGTCCTCACCTGCACTCAAATGTAGACAAACATCCGCCATTAATTCAAGTAACAGTTTTGAGGAGTAGCTAGCTACAAGTAGCATACTAGCTTAACTAAATTTTTCAGTAGCTTTGGCAGTAGCGCGCGACCTTTTTAAAGAACAGTGGTACTTTTCCTGTATCTACATTTTTCCACGGTACATGTTAGGGTCCCAATGCGCACATTCCAATGGGGTGCATTCTGACGAGTCACGACCTTAATGCCTTGAGCAGCACAGCACTCCTTCTGACTAAGATCACAAACTAAATTGTGTCATTACCGCATCTCTTTTGATGGAGGGCCAGGAGGGGATATCAAGCATCGCACGGCTTTACAGTTTTTCCACCGACAAGAGATCGTCTGATGATATTGCAAAGGATGTACAGGAGTGGATATTTCACATGAATCAACTGTAATTTACGCAAAACAAAGATTAAAATGCTGTCTACGTCGAAGACGGTCATAATATAATCTGCCCCCCACAGTTTTGTAATGAACACTGATCGAACAGAAAATGAAATCGTGATATAGTAGTGTGCTTATCATTTGTCAAAGGATAGTTGTGGCGGGATTCACGCAAAGCGCAGTGTTCACGCGCAGCTGGGATGTCGGTTCCCCCCCCCCCCCCTTCCAGTCACAGTCAGTCAATAACTGCATGTTCTGTGACTTAACCTGCTTATTTTATGACTCTCCGTATCCGTTTAAGTTGCTACAACTTGTTCTTTCCATTGGTGTTTTTTTTTTTTTTTTTTTTTTTTTTTTTTTTTTTTTTTTTTTTTTTTTTTTTGTTTTTTTTTTTTTTTTTTTTTTTTTTTTTTTTTTTTTTTTTTTTTTTTTTTTTTTTTTTTTTTTATTGGGTTTTTGTGTTTTTTTTTTTTTTTTGTTTTTTTTTTTTTTTTTTTTTTTTTTTTTTTTTTTTTTTTTTTTTGTTTTTTTTTTGTTTTTTTTTTTTTTTTTGTTTTTTTTTTTTTTTTTATTGTTTTTTTTTTTTTTTTTTTTTTTTTTTTGTTGTTTTTTTTTTTTTTTTTTGTTGTTTTGTTTTTTTTTTTTTTTTTTTTTTTTTTTTTTTTTTTTTTTTTTTTTTTTTTTTTTTTTTGTTTTTTTTTTTTTTTTTTTTTTTTTTTTTTGGTAAGTGGGTATTGTTTTTTTTTTTTTTTTTTTTTGGGTTTTTGTGGGGTTGAAGCATTGTAGCAATATACTAATTCCACTAAATAACTATTGAACTATACAGTATTTTATTATTGTGTGTATCGAATAGTTTACAAAATCAAATGATTGGGACATTTTTTGTCATTGAAATGGCTTGAAAAGGTGTCCCAATCCACCTGAATTCACCCTAGTCCTTGAAATCATGATTGCATTACAGTATGTTGTTTTAAACCCAAAATAATTTACTTATAACTTCATTATATTTTACTTAACTTCATTATAATTCTCCATTAATAATTATCTAGTTATTTGTAATGTTAATTGTAAAAAAATTGAAAATTGAAAGTAGTTTCAATGTAGCTAGCTACTTTTTGACAGTAACTTGTAGTGTAGCTAGCTACTTATTCAGAAGGTTAGCTTGAATGTAGCTTAACTACTTTAATTTACGAGTAGCTTGTAGCTGGTCAAGCTACAGTTTCAGAGTAGCTTCCCTAACACAGAGTAACAGTGAGTAAAACAATGGTAATGTGTGTGAATAGAGTATTAGCAATGTAAGCGAGATTAGCGGCAAACACGTTGGTGATGCTAATGGGCTATAAGCTAATAGCGGACTCAGGAAATCAAAATAAAACTAGTGATAACAAGGCGCTCTGATTGTTTTTTTTCTAGAATACGATAAGGGATATATTCACATACTATAGAAACAAAAATTATGGTTTATAAAATTGATTTTAAGATTTTAAAAAAATAGACGATAAATAATTAACTTGACTGAGCTCAAACTCAAAACACACGTCAGCAACAAACAGGAAGTGACGAATATCTTATTTTCTATCATCAAATATTTTATTTATGTTATCTGCAAATACAGTCATTTAAATAATAATTTTACGATTTGAAGTGCACTACAAAGGCATAATCAATACAATTAAGCTTTTTTTTTCCCCAGAAAGGATGATATACTAAAGTAATATGACACATATTTTTTTTCTGACAAGAAAAAAAGTATTTGAATGACAGCAGTAAATTTGAAAATATTAATTTACACTAAATACAACTGAAATACTAGTAATGCTCAACTATTATAAAAAAAAAAAAATGGTTTTATCTGTTTCAAGCTGAATTAAGCCAGTTTAAGATAAACTCTCAGCCTGGCCAAGCTTCTGTTTAGCTTGTTGACCCTATTTTCTTCCTTAATCTGTTTTATTTAATTGTTATGTTATTCCGAAGTTAAAAGTTTATATTTGTAATTTTACTTATTGAATCATCCTCTTTAAACATCTATGTCTGTCTTAGTATATAGTGCTCAGTTTTCCAAATTCAATCAGTTCTTGGTGGATTTGGTCCCAAACATGTATTTCTCATTGGCTATTCTGAAGTAAAACTGGCCTTTCTTGTTAACGTTGTTAACGTACATCACGTTCTTCACATAACGACAGCTCAAACGTTGTACGAATAGGCACTGGAGCTCCACCCTTTGACCTTTGAGACCCATCATTTGTCAGACCACACAGTGGTTGGGCGTGAAATAATCAGCAGATCTTGGGGCCGCTCCAATCCATCTAGGAGCTGTTGGGCGGGGGGGTCTCCCACAGCCCCTGCAGGCCCATTCGACCGGAGGGTAAGCAAGCTTGGAATCTCACTAACATCCGTCTTGGGTTTGGTTGATGTGAAAAGCCCGTTGTCCCTGGCAACAGCTGGGCTGACCACATTTCCTCCAAATGAGCTTGGCCTTTTCCTCGGAGCAATCTGTTAGCCCTGTGGCACGTCTCTTTCTGAGTCGGTGTGGTGAAAGCAAAGCCTGATGAAAGGATTGAGACACGTGAGACAGGAAACCGTGCCCTTCCACTTCACTAATATCATATTTCATACATCTCCTGGCTCGTGCAAGCTCCAGGTTTGTGTCAAGTGGGTACAAAGATGAATCTATGAATCTATGAGCCTATACATTAAGTAAAGGTGCACAAAAATACTTTAGAGGTAATGTTTAGGTTGTTTTAATTCATTTATAGGCCTTCAAGAAGTGAAATAAAGGTGTCAAAGTTTGAATGGTCACTCAAAACCTGGAAATAATAGGAAATTTAAGGTTGGAAAAAAAATACTGGAAATTAAAAAAAAGTAATGACAGAAAAATTTTAAATAGATAGATAAACAATCTATATAGTTGTTATTTTTACTTTACTCTGTTTTTCTGTAATTTAGGTTTTCCTTACTGTGGGTTTCAGAGTTTTTCTTACTCTAACTACAAACAAATAAATCAATATGTATAATATGTATATACATACATACATATATATATATCTATATATAATATATATATAATATACTAATATATTAGTATATATATATATATATTAAATAAATATCTGGGGTACAAGACGTTGAGCTTATACACAAGCAGTAGCAAGAAAGACAAGTGTTTTGTTGGGAATGTTCATCATCGTCGACATACACATTTCATGCAATTTAAAGGCAAACTGGACAGGAGTGATTGCTCATTTCCTGACATGTCAATCAGTTTGAGAGAGTCCTGTGGTGACCTGTCAGCAGAAGCATTCAAGTGTTCCTCAGGAGAGGCCTGACGCCTGCTCGCGGACCTCCCGTATTCTCGGGGGAAGTAATTTCTCATGCCCTCTTGATAAACAAAATATACAATCCAACCATGACGCAGGACCACCAAGTGAGAAAGCATAAGCAGGACTTACAATGCCTTTCATTCACATATTTGTGAAGTATATCCAAAATAAGCACAAGAGTGCATGATAGCAATCTATGGGCTGAACGCAAAAATCAAACAAATGTCTATAGAGACAAACAGTAGCTATATTATATATATATAAAGAAAAACTCATCAATGAAGCATTTGAAAATGTTAAATAACACAATATAATATACTGTTCTATTAAATATTTTGAATTAAATAGAAAGAAAGAAAGACAAAGAAGGAAATAAACCTTTTCCACATCATGACACTGTGTTGCTTTTTAAGGCAGACACATGCTTGCAGTCATTCATGTCTTGGTCATTGCTCTGATGTGGATCGCTATGTAGTGAACTGAGATAACGTGAATTTTCCTTCAGCAAGCTCTGACAAGATGGCGAGGTTTAGACTGTGGTGTAAGGTTGCGTGACAGTGCTGTCATGTACACCTGATGAGATGATTAGTCTGTCAAACTAATCAAACAAAAAGCCTTGAGAGACTCGAGGGCTCATTGGCTCACTTGCACTGATACTTCTGAGGGCTTTTAGGAAAAGGAAATTTAGATTTCAGACCAGTCATGACCTAAAGGGATAAGAAAAAAAGTGTTGGTAACACTTTATAATAACTTTCATTTATAAACATTAACAGACATTATACTGTATATAATAACTATCATTCATAACGGTTACGACCTGCATTTCTTGTATTTGCCGTGTTTGTGTGTGTGTGTGTGTGTGCATGTGTTCCTTCTCCTCCCTCTCTTGTTCTGTCTGATCTCTGATAGGATGTCTGCTGATGGGGTGTACGATCGCCATTAGTGGTTGAGACGAGGTGTGGTCTTTATAAGGACGCCGCCAGCATTCAACGGGGAGCTCATTGTTGGTTCAGACGTGGTTAGGTTGAGAGCTCCTGGATCCCTTCTCTGGCCCATGATCAAATTTGTTACTTTCAAGTGTAGTGTAAAATCTGTTGATCAAAGCAAAGGGGAGTCCTGCCGAGTTGTTTTGGCTATCTTGTTTGGGTTCTGTTTTGCATTAGGCAGTTAGGGAAGTAAAATGTGTTTTTATTTTGTTATTCGATTAGGTTATTATCCATTTTTCCTTTCTAGATTTGTTTTGTTTGTTATTTTGGCCTTTGGGACATCCTGGAGAGATGCTCTCTATTTCACTTGTTTGTTTTAAAATAAATCTATTAATTTATTCTGACTAACATCATGTATTTGTTTGATTATCGACCGGAGTGATTCGTACTTGGGATTCCATTACCACAACCCAGTTTTATTATGACCTGTTAAGGTTTTTTTTTGACTGACCCCTAGGTGGGGTAGATCTAAAAAAAAAATATTTTAGAAATTAATTAAATTGACACATTAAATTGATAAAAAAGTAAAAAGTCCTCTGTTTAAAGTGACACCGATTAAAGCAAAAAGAAATGTATGTGTCAGTGTCATTATATTTTTTTATAGGTCCTCCTTTTCTTGTCATCCCAAGTGCAATCAATTCAGTTCAATTCATGTTTATTTGTATAGCGCTTTTCACGATACAATTCGTTGCAATCTTGTGGTTCCATGTGAACAAGCTTAGTGCGGTGGCCATCCTTCCGTATAATAGTAACACTTCTTTGCACTCTAAATGTGTGGTTTGAGTTACACAGCCACATGTTATCAGATCATCATTATTTGCTCTTATTTGTCTACCAGGTTAATTATGTTTTCACAACCAAAGCAGTGGATCAGGGATGGGATCCCCTCTAGCAAAGACGTAATGAACCACTTCCTGTCCTCACAAGTCCTGACACAAAGGCTGATTAAGACGAGTGCCTCTGTGATTCAATGAATTAATCTCATTTCCTCTTGCGGTTTATTATACATCTGTTTGAATCCCAAATCGTGGAGCTTTCAAACTGTATCCTACAGTTATTCTTTACCTCAATAGATGCCACTACGTAGACATTAGACATTAAATTACTAAGGGATATAGAGCCAAAAAGGTTGATTTGTTCAAACCATTATATATTTTAGATGTTTTGTTCTTACGGTGTTCCATACTGAAGGGCTCATCCCTATGCCCTAATCCAGGGGTGTCCAATCCTGTTCCTGGGGGGCCAACGTCCTGCAGATTTTAGCTCGCGTTTCCCAAAAGTATATTTGGGATATAGTCGCAAGTTCCTTTGTTACCAATAGAGTTCAGTGGAACTTGTGACCATAGTTAGCTAACGATGCTTTTGGGAAACTCACCACAGAGTGAGAGCTTTGAAGGGATGAAGGTTTGAAGCTTAATGGTTAGAGAGTCGGACTTGTGACCAAAAGGTTGCGGGTTCGAGTCTGCGTACCGGCAGGGATTGTAGGTGATGGGAGTGAATGACCAGCGCTCTCTTCCACCCTCAGTACTGTGACCTTGAGCAAGGCACTGAACCCCCAACTGCTCCCCAGGTGCTGCAGCACATGGCTGCCCACTGTTCCGGGTGTATGTTCATGGTGTTTGTGTGTGTGTGTTCACTACTCACTGCTGTGTGTGTGCACTTGGATGGGATATGTGCAGAGCACAGATTCAGAGTATGGGACACCATACATGGCTACATGTCACATCATTTTCACTTTTATTTACACTAAGTACAAATAGCGATATATTCTATTTACACTATGTAAAATTATCAGTATTTTCTTTGCAATAATATTAGTTAGATTATGTTTATACTACTTAGTGCAAGTGGCAGATATTTGCACCTCAGTATTGTAGTACATTATAAAACAGAATGCAATAATAATGTATTGAGTGTAAATGAACATTTTTATTAAAATTATTAAATGGATGCCTCTTTATTGGTACAATAAAGCCCTCCCTACTCAGCTTTGGTTGAAAAGGAAGTAAAAACAGAGTGATTTGCAATTGACACACATGAAATTATAATACAAGCTTTTGCTTTCTGCACCATCTTTCAAGGCTCAAAATACATAAAACTTCAGCATGACTCCACTGGGCTGAGCCTTCATCTTCCATTGCACCATTGAAACGTGTCATGTGATCGCGGTTAGTGAGTTGATGTAATTTGCCTCCATCGTATTTTCAGTGAAGTGCGACTTGTATTGACAGGAGAATATCTGAGATGTCTGCTTTCATGGGAGATGCAAATGCATGTATCCGATTCATATCAGATTTATTTCCACAAATGAATGAGGCCTGAAACTGACCTGATATATCAAATCCATGCTATTTTTTTCCTGCTTACAATTCTTGAGTCATATCCGATCTGTGCCATATGGGTGGA
Source organism: Sinocyclocheilus anophthalmus (assembly GCA_018155175.1). Taxonomy (NCBI): domain Eukaryota; kingdom Metazoa; phylum Chordata; class Actinopteri; order Cypriniformes; family Cyprinidae; genus Sinocyclocheilus; species Sinocyclocheilus anophthalmus. The sequence continues at coordinate 127,536 of JADLZN010003341.1, forward strand.
AAATCGGCCTCAGACACACACTCCATATTCTGGGCAGTTTCACAAGATTGCGCACCCTCTCCATTCTGCTCTTCCCTCTCATTGAAAATTAATTTTAACCTTGCTGGTAACTATTTCCAAGCTGTTCCCTGTGCTTTACTTCACCGCCCTCCCTTCTGGGCTTCAGTCTGTCTGCACCATAGAAATAGGATAAGCAGTCTGACCATAGAAAAATTCTCTTTACCTGCTCAAGTCGAAAATGTAGTAGATTGATAATAGTGGCACTCAGGACAGGTAAAGTTAATCAAATCACAAGATAGAATGCGCCCCTACGGCCATCATACATCTACGGAGCCCCTAAGAGGGGAAAGGAACACTGTATTTCAGTGCTTTTGCGCTTCCCCAATAATCCTTGCAATCCCTTGTAAAGTCATGTGAGCAAACATAAACCTGATAGAAATAACTGGTGATGGTTCTCTTGAAAGAATGCAAAAGGACAAAAAATAAATTGTCCCTTATATTCTCCTAAGAAACTTATTTTGGGAGCAAATGCAAAACTGGCGATGTATGCATTTACAAGCAAATGTAAAGTTTTGCACGGGAATGCAATACTTGTGCAAGTGAAAAAAAAAATGCATTTGCAAGAAAAATTACAAAGTTTTACAGTATATTTTTTTTTGCTAGAGAATGCAAAAGTTTGCGAGCAAGGACACGTTTCTCTAGGAAATGCCAAACATTTGCAAGCCAATGCAAAGTGATAAAAAAAAATTCCCTTCTCATCTCATATTTTTTTCCCTTATGGGCTTTATGGATGTGCTTGGAGTGGGGTCAAATTTAATTTCTTGATACAAACACATACATCAATCAGTGTTAATGTTAGCATAATTAGCATTTATTCGCTGTAAGCGCAACCATGTGCCTCATTCTGACATTGCATACTTGATTTGAGCAATACACAATAATGTGTGTGAATTACTACTCTATCAAATGTTTTATGCTCACCATAAAAATCCTCCTGTTACTATACTATACTCTACTGACTGATCGAGTTCCAGAAGAGGAATTATCCATAATATAATATCAACTTAATACATATAAGATTGTGCCTTATACTGCGTTACAGTTATTTTAGTATCATTAAAAATATACTAAACTTTACACATGTATCAGTGTTTTATTCATACTACATCTATGCCTGCAGCCCCCTCATCTCTCAAATAACACAAGATTTAATCATATTAAAGATCCAATGGACTGTTTTCCGTTAAGTAATTTTCAGCGCAACAAGCCCTTCTCAACAATGCATCAATAATGTGAATAAAAAATGATATTTACTGCCAATCATAAGCCGATGTTGGGCTGGTTTATGTTGCCTATGTGAAATATTAATATGGGAGATGCAAAAACCTAGACGGGGCACACGCTGGCACCAGAAGCAAGGCCACAGTTTGACAAGGCAAACAAGCCACCATAAATAAGTGATGAGCAATGGTTTGGAGAGAGGTTTCTGAACATTAAATAAAAAGCCTTTGCATCAACATACCCCAAGTTGCAGACTCCCCAACGCACTGTTTCTCCAACAAGATAAAAGTTGTTAAAAATTAACCTGTTCATTGGCAGAAAGTGAGAAGCGCTGTGCTTGCTATGCATGTGGTTTGGTTGTCACATATTAAATAATTTCTGCAGGGTTAATGTGAGATCCTGATGCAGTGCACGGAGAAAAAGACCTCCAAGCTAGAGGCGCACGGACTCTGAAACTGTACGCGAGAGAAAAAACGTTAATAAAAGCAGCGTTCCCACTAATGCCACACATATTTCCTAGAGGGATTGGGTATGTGTGTGTGTGTGTGTGTGTGTGTGTGTGTATGTGTGTATGGCATGTCTACAAATTGATGTCAAGCTGAGACTGACAGTTGCAGAAGTTATTCCCAAATGTATTTTACCTCACCTGTGAGGAAAGAGGCTTTTTCTAGAGAACGAGGGCTATGCGTGTGTGTGCATGTGCACGTGCTGAACGCTTGGTAATACAGGAATCAGCTACTTGCTTACTCAATGTCAACCGGATGATAGTACTATCCATCCCCCCTGCATCAGAGGTCGATGTTTGAGGTGGTGGGTTTGGTACAGCTGGTGTACTCATTTGGTGCTCTATGTAGGCTGCATGCTAAATTTATTGAGAGTGCCGTCAAAAGTACTGGTACTTTGGTGCCAAGTCGATATTTGAATTTAAAAACGTAATGATATCAAGCTTTCTGTGTGTGTCAAAGGTTTCTACTCTTCTTGCAGTGTTGCAGCATGTTTTATGCAAAGGCCAGTCAGAGGTGTTTAGGTTAGTCAGAATTTGCTCAATATGCCAGTTTGTTCAGTGTGAGCTTTGCACACTCACAAATCGTTTTGCTATAACCAACAAAGTATCATGTTTATTCCGACAAAGTATAAATATGATGCAGATACGAGATTCAGGGAATGTTTACACAAAAACAATGTACTAAAAACAGAAAAGCTCACAGATGCCAACATCAAGTCAAAACGATTCTCATTTACACAGATCCGCGACAATGACTGAAAACACTGTTTTATTCATGCCAGGCCAGTAGTTGGCAATGTCACTATGCATACGCATAAGAAACACTACACATATGTGCACACAGATTTTTGAAGTACCTGCGCATGTATAGACTGAACACATAATATGCCATTTTTACAAATTTGTGTTTTTTGTAGTTTATACAGAGATGATAATGGTATCGCTTTCAAAAAATGTTTCAAAAGGGCCTCCAGAATGCTGTTGCCTATGATGATTACATTCTCAGAAAAAAAAGGTACAAAAGCTGTCACTGGTGCGATACCTTTTCAAAAGGCACACCTTTGTACCCAAACAGTCCATATTGCTACCTTAAAGATACATATTAGTACCTATGTAAAGTGTACATATTAGTACCTAAACACGGTACAAAAGTTTACCTTTTGAAAAGGTACTGCCCCAGTGACAGCTTTCCCTGTTGATTATGGATTATGCTGATATTGCTGGTTTATGCTGGTCATGTGCTGGCAAAGGACCAGCTTAAACCAGCAAAGGACCAGCATAAACCTGCATCCCAGCGTCAAAACATACCTAACCAGCATATGCTGTTTTTTTCAACAGGGTTTGTACCTTTTTTTCCCTCTGAAAGTGTATAAACTTTTTGTTTGTTTCTGTACATAATGTAATTATAATTTGAATCTGATGCATTATTCTTATATTATTATTAGACCTGTGCATTATTTCTTGCAGTGTCTGTGCAATAGACCTGCCACTTTTTTCATTTTAATTATTAACTTTTCTTATTTTATCTTTTTAGTGCAATGTTTACTTCATTGGACAATATTTGAATGTCGTAATAACAAATGGGACTCAGAGAAAAGAGTTTTCCATTTGCACTTGAAGGCAAAAACAATGTCAACATGTTTGCTTAGCAACATGCTAAGTCATGTCACTTGTGTGGTTCACATATGTTACCAAAGCTCCACTAAATATTACATAGCTCCTACTCCACTGGAAATGCTCTAAGACCTTAATGTCTACAGACAGGTTGATGTTGACCATGCCAAGGTCATGTTAGAAATTAAAAGGTGACTGTGCCTTTTCAGTGGTGCAGCCAGTGGCACATATCGTTTTATTTTGTTAGCACTTGCTGTTTTTAAATGTGCTTTTGAAACATATGCATTGCCTCGCCGCTTTTCTCGTTAGGCAGTAATTGGGATTTACCACTTTATATTTCCCATATCACGGTAGAAAATCCTACCCTGAAAGAAAGCTCAGAATTTAAGCAAAAGCAAATCCACAAATTCAATATGCCACTTTTCTTCTTGTAATTAATCTTGGCCTTGTTTTTGCAGTTGTTCCAGTGTGATGCTATTGCTAATTCACCTGTGTCTGTCTGTGGGTGTAACGGAAGAGGTCTGACGCAACAGGTTAGTATATATAAAACTGGTTTATTCGGTCACAGAGAGTACAGGGATAGGGTCCAGAGGATGGGATGGTGAATGAGTCATTCGTGGAATAGTTCAAAGGATATGATGCGTGGGGGAATCTGAGTCCTTTGGCTTTACAGGAGCAGGGATGCAGGCCGGAGGAGCACACACCTCAGCGATCCGGGAACTAGGAGACGAGGATACACTAGGAGGACCACAGGAGGCAAGTCATGCAGGAAGTATTCACATGGCAGTAGTAGCAACGTCATTGAGTCCTCTACGTGTATACAAGACCGGACAATGAGGGTGTCTGAGGTGTGTGCTTTTATGCAGGCTGGTTGATGAGGTGCTCGATTAGTGACAGGTGCAGGTGCTCAGAACTCAGGTGAGAGGGATCGCTGTGATTGGGTGGTCGCGGAGCCTGGCCGATCTGTTACAGTGGGGCAGGGTTTCTTTCTTTCTTTCATTCATGGCAGAAAACATATTTAATTAACCTCCAAAGAAGGAAGAAGCTCCCATGGCATGTACAGAGTGCTTCCAATTATTAGTGTATCAGCTTATTAAAAGGTACAGCAATCTTTACTATGGGAGATTTGTTTACTGCTGATGATGAGATATTGTTTGGAACAGTTAACACAATAAGTCACTGGGAAATCTGGAGAAATTCAAACAATTATTATTCTTCATGTTTGGTTCATTTCCTTGGTCTGAGCACTGATCTGAACACACCAAATGAACTCAAACCCCCTTAAAGCAAACCAAACTCAGGATGTTTTCAAACTTTCAAACACAGCCCTCTGGGCCAAAATGAGAACTGAATGCAAAAGAACCGTGTTCAATTGTACAATCAGTGTGAGACCAGATCACAACTAAACTGGATCAATAGAGATCAGAATTCAGTGTCACTACAGTGTGAATGCAAAAAACCAAAACAGTGCTTACAAATTTACATAAATAGCATCCTGATGTTAAATAAAAAGATTCAATTTGTGTATTTTGATATTTTATGTTACTAATATAGTATCAGTTAGTTATGATTAGAGAGGAGAACTGATAAAATAGCTGCTCCTAAATTTGCATCAGGTGTTCGTGTCTGTTCAAGGGACCATTGGCTGATCTCACTGAGGGACATCTTTAGGACACAGCTCTAGATGTTGAAGATATGCTTGTGAAAGAATTGGGTCACAACGTGTTCCCTGAGGAAGTCCTATCTTTTGACCAGTCACGGGCTTTTGGGAGAGCCTATCTGACAGTTTCACAAGGATGTATGACCTAGTTCTCAAACTATGTAAACAAAAAGGAATGAAGATTTGTATACCTTGTAATGTGCAACATTTGGTAACTTGTTTAGCAATTACATTTCCATTAAGAACTCTCAGACACTTTTCCAAAAGAAGGAATATTGATTAAGTATAGTTACTGGTTTCCACGTTAAACCTCATCCAGCGAGTTTCCCATGTTGTTTGAGGCTAAATGCGGTTTTGTGAGGTGAGTCATGCTGTAGAATATCTCTCGCTCTAGTAATCAAATCATTGGGGATATAACTCCCTTTTCAGTTACACAAGACTCCATATATGTGCATACATTGGACAAATGAAGGCTGAACTGCTGAAAAAAAGAGCACATCTAATCTTAAAATAATATAGACTCTTTTATTCTGACATGACTTCACCAGTATCAGGGTTATTATCGTAAATGAAGACTATAACGACAATTAATACTAGCGGTGGAAAAATATTTGCGTTAACTAAAATAGAAATAAAACTGTGACTTTAAAAACAATAACAAAAAATAAATAAACTGAAATGACTTATTCTTTGATGACAACATGCAAGCTAAAATGTTATATTAGAAAAATGTATTGCCAGAACCCTCACAAATCTGCCAAATTTAGTCACTAGAAAGTAAAATAAATAATCTAAAAGTATTTATGCATCTAAAGCTAAACTGAAATAAATAAACAAACAAGCAAACACATACATACATACATACTAGTGATTTTTTTTTTTTTTTTATGAGAATAGATTTCCAATTTGAGAATAATTCTCTCTCGTTTTATGTCACACAATGCAACATCCTCCCTCCAATACCACAACCTCTTACCTCTGAGAGCATGAAAAGTTTCATCACCCGAGGTACGCCTGTGGAATAGATATAGCCATCATCATTCTCTCTTGCTCTTTGTTTCTGTGTGCTAAGTACAAAATTCAGTAATGAATTTCATCATTAGTCATATGGTAAGCACTGTTTTATTTTTTACACATATTATAAATATCAGTAATTGTCCTTTTTTTTTTTCCAGAATTGTTAAAATGTTCAAATTTGTAATTTTTTTATGTACTTTTACTAAATAATAAATGAATACATTCATATCTGCAATCCTTCATTTTAACCACAGGCTCTTAAAGAAAAAAATATAACCATTTCACTTGGATTTATTTAATTTTTTTATAAAAGAAAAAAATGACAAGGGCAAATCACTCCTTGTCAGTGGCATTGCTGTGTTATGAACATTCCACTCAGGATATATACTTTTTCAAAAGTCTTTTCCATTTTCATTAAAGCCTTTCCACAGAATAATGAATACTGGTCATTTTGGCTAAATATTTCCTCTCTATAACTTCAGTCTGTCCCATAGAGTTAAAGAGCAGGAGAAAATTTGTCATTAGATGATGAGGTCTGTTTTTAACATTTTTAAAAGCCACTCCAGCTTTTAAAGAATCTTTTATTCGCTTCAGCGTAAACAGATGGGGGAACATAAATTTCAACCTCAAATGGATATGTTAAGTGGTTTCTTGGATTGTAATTGATGGCCGATAAAAGCGCAAGGGAGGGAAAATATCTTCTCAAATTTTTGTTTTAGTAGCTGACCTGTGCACTGATTTAAAGACATATAAATCTGTGTTTGTTCAGCACGTCAAATTCATAAATACTATACTTACAGCTGAAATTAGTATTTTTTTTGTTGTTAAAATCAATGCAGTGGTACTTGATGTCTTCTTTTTTTTTTTTGGAAGATATAGCACTCAAATGACAGTGATCTCATTGAACTGTTTACTCTTATTCTCGTTGTCACAAAATTTTTCAGAATCCAGGGCTGAATTGTGCACTTAACCATGGGAAAAGAGCCAGTTGGCCTTTCGCCTCATACAGACTCAGTGCAGAATATTAACTCACACTGCAGAATTGAAGCATGGGAGAGAAATTCATCTTGAGAGCTGCCGCCACCAGAACCAATTAATTTGCTTGACTCTGTGTACAGCACAGACACACTCTTGATTCCACCGTGGCCGCATAGCTGGTATTGACGTCTGCCTGTATTTCAGAATAACAGATTGACAGGAGACTAGTTTAGCATACTACAACATATGGAAACTCTTATTTGCCCCTGACAGAGGAATAAAAAGCAATCATGTGAAATTTGTCAGGAATATTATTGCATTTAGGAATATAATTTCCCTAAAAAATGTTGCCATGCATTGAGACTGACCCTAATGATAACTGCATCAGCCAACACCATAACTGCTGCTCACACAAGCTTTTGCTTTCTGTCGTTTTACCTCAAGAATCAATTCACACATCAGCTCAAAAGTGCCAGTAAAATCTGTAAATGCTGCACCATTTTTTTCATCCATCCAAATGAGGAGAAACACTTTAGTTTTAGTATCTGTCCAATCTGAAAACATTTTTTTGACAGGTATAAAGGCGTAAAAAGTATATATTTTTTTTTAGTTCCAAAGCCTTTCAATGTATGCTCTATTGACCATGAGCACAGATTAATGCATTTGCTGCTAGTAAAGCAACTTTGTGCTAAATGGGCGTTTATGTGTTTGAGATGCTGAAAAAGCAGTGAGGCATGGCACAACAGTCAACCATGTCTGTCTAGCGCATGCTTCCATAGAAAAAATGTTCTCGGAGCGCATGGTAGCCTTGTTTTATTGAGTAGATTTGTGTTTCACTCATTGTGCTTGTCTCTGGTTCTCTGCGTGTTGCGTGTAATCCCAGAGGTGGAGCTGGTCCCGTATGCCGCTGCCAGTCAGTACAGCGTCAGCCCACATGTTCTGTAAAGAAAAATCGCTCGCTAGGAGGGGGTTGTGGGAGGGAATGCTGACTCGCAGACCTCGCGGCCCGAGGCAGTGGACAAGTTATGAGCTGTAACAAATCTTCCTGCACATCTGTTCAACCGCCGCACCACGGGGTTTTAATACTCTCGCACACTGACGGGTGGCGAGAAATCACTTGCTCGTATTTCATCATTAGCTGTCAGTCTTGTCGATGACATTCACCGAGTGGAGGGGGCGAGAGCCACGCGGCCTCAAATAGCAGAGGTGTTTGTAAAACCGATTGCCTCTTCCTCCATGATGAGGCCCGAAGAGACAGAGTGAAGGAAATAGAGAAGGTAGGGTAGAATGAGGAGACGTGATATGGGATGACGGATGGACACCTGGGCTTGTTCACTGATTTATCGAGTGAACTGTAAAGGCATAATTCTCCTGACACTGTAGTTGTGGATCTAATGCTGCAGTGATTGGGGTGAATGTTCACTCCGAATCAACTGAGAGATTTCTGCACTACAGGGTTGTGTGCCTTTCAATACTGAATTGAGGTACTTTGTAAAATGATCTGCAGAAAAAAAAACAGATGGCAAAGTGCAACAGTAAAAACATAAGTTGGTTAAATTTTACTAACGTTTCCACATTCAGTGACACATTGTAAATGGTTTAACATCACATTGCATGTAATTTTGATGTAAAATACTGTTATATTTATAATTTTTCGTCCTAAAAACTGTAGAAAGTGTAGTCCCTGCATGACACATCACATATGATCAGTGCTGGGTAGCAACTGATTATATGTAATCTTGATTACGTAATCAGATTCCAAAAATGTACTTGTAAATGGATTCTATTACATTTTAAAATGTTCATAATCAGATTACAGCTACTTTTTTACAGAAGTCCACCTAAGGTTTAATAATTAAAATAATTTAACAACACATTTGCATGTTCTCTGAAGGTAGACAAATAAATATTTCATATTTGGGGGTTCAAGTGTTTTATTTTGTTTTATTTTAAAATAAATTATTGAGTTTAATTTTACATTTTTATGATTTTTTTAAAAATACAATAATCCCGTTTAAAATTCAAACGAATCTAAAAATAGTCAGAATACATTGCCTGAAATTAGTAATCTAGATTACATTACTGACAACAATTTTCATCATGTAATTTGTAATTAGTAACTGGGAACAGTTTGTAAGTAATCTACCCAGGAATGCATATAATTATATTTTATTTATATTGTTTTGTTTTTTTCATGCTTTCTGTTGTACCACCTATATTACTATAGTGGTTATCAGTACATTTTAAGGCAAAAAGCAGAAGTGTGGTAGGGTCAAGTAGCTTGGTATGGTAGTTATGAAATATTCAGGCACCAGTATGGCAGTCTGAGTATGAACTGTTGTAATTAGCATTGAAAGAACTGAAATGGAATTAAATAAATAATATGTTTTTAATTTTAGTAATATATTCAGTGGGAATGTGCACTTGGCTAAGCATCCGTGGAACATTTGGAGCTGGACTAAAATCTATTGTAGAGACTAGTCATTGCACATCAGAAATCAAATCTATAAAATAATATTTAACCAGGAGAAATCAAATCTGTATACACATGTATGGATTAAATGTGTGAAATATGCAAAGGTTTATGAGAGGTGTTACAGCATTACGGAAATGCCCATGCTGGAGAAATCTGAGTAGGCAACATTAAGTCCTGCTGCCATTTACTAGGGCAAGATGGTGTTGTGGTAGCAGAACATCTCTGGGGAGATATTATTAATCATTTAGAGGTCTACACTACATCCTGAACCTAAAAAGAGACTGGAAGACAAATATAAAGTTAAGATAAATTCTAGAAACCATTGGCTCTGAGTTCGGGCTCCTTTTGAACCTTGAACCACTAAGCAACCACTTGCAAGTGAAACCATTGGATTTTCACATACCATCTGTCAGGATGCAAATACTGATGGTTAATATTTTCATCAGCTCCCAAAAATGAAAAAAGAATGAACTAATGTCAGTGCTGTCGTATCTGAAGATAGCCATAAACCAAAAGTCTTGGTCACTTTCAGTTTTGTTTTTGATTAGTGTTCATGTCTTGTTTTAGTCTCTTGATCAGTTTTCTAGTTTGGTTAGTAGGACCAATGGCCCACTCACGGTATTTGGTTTTCCTTCTTCCATTTTAAACAAAAAAATCTCTGTCCCCATGCAACTGAACAAGCACGCTATGAAGTCACTGCAAGAGCATCCCAGCCAACAGTGGTGGTATTCGAATCCTCAACTGTTAGACTTGTTGCCCCAATCAAGAAGATTGAAAAAGTTTCCATTAGGCGGATATAACAGCGCATGTTCTTACGTCAAAGCCAAAAGGCCTTTTCGAGATGAACTATACTAGCCGAATTAACAGCGAAGACGTCAAGTCGGACACTTTCTGCTCCCGTTAATGACGCTCTCATGGTGTTTGCATACTCTATCACAGATAAAGTGAATTAAATGCAATATTTGTCAAATACACAGAAACATTTTGCAACAGATCACTTCTTATATACTGCTTAATACAGCTCAATTTGTTCAAGAATAAAGTTCAGCATAAACATTGGCTACTAAATACCAATAATGTGGTGGTATATATGCTTTTATCAGTGTTTTTAATAAAAATGACTCAAGATAACAGTGTGACTACACTAAAAAGCTTTTACTGTTATAAAAACAGATTTGTGAGCATTATTGGAATTGAATTGTTAGAATAAACACGCAACACACATCGTGCTTGTCATCACAGAATCTAACCAATGATAAAGTGTGTCGACATCAAGGCTCTCGTAGCCAATTTTGAGCAAGTGCAGCGCCTCGGCGGCTGGTCTCGTTTTGCTCTCGCATTACTTTGATGGCACATGTGATCCTAAGGCGGCTGGCTGCCGATCAAAGTCGGACAAATGTTCTAACCAGAATGCATTGCTTTTGTCAGGCGTCAGCCGATCTTTGCGGCTCCGCATGAAGTCGAACAAGCCTAACATCTCCGGTTTCGCTGTCTACACGATAACACTGCATTCAGAGTTTTTAAAAATCTTCACCCTGGCAGGAGTTTTAAAAAATGTTCGGTTTCAGTGAACTGGTGCTGCGTTTGTGTGTGGACGAATGGCCAAACCGCATAGAAAAAGCTATGAAAAAGCCTGGTGGACTTCGTCTTTTACGTGAGCCTGTACTTAATTTAGCCCCGATGCCATTACACCCACTCCATTATAACACTGAGCCACTAATTTTGATTTACAGTTGTTGCTCTCCAGAATATCCCAAACCAACCCTACTAGATCCTGGGCTTGTTTTTTTGCCTGTAACATCCTCAGATTTAAAAAATCTCTCCTTTACCCCCATTTCAGTCACGTAACTGAGGACATATGAGTGCTGTGCTGTGTTACTGAAGTCAGTCATCTCATCCACCATAACCGCCACAAACTCTGTTTGTTTAATCCCTTCATTGATGTGATCATTTAACACTTCAGCCACTGCATTTATTAGATCATTTTGAATGTTTCTTGATGTTGCTATAAAAGCTGTGGCTGTGGCAAGATGATGCCACAAGTCAGCATCATGCTCAACTACCAGCATTAACAATTCCAAGTAATTGCCCATATTCAGCGAATCTCAGGATTTATTGTGTCCCCTGAAATATAATTCTTGCTATCCCAAAAAGAGGACACAGTCAATAAGGCACTTCAGGATGTCCCGGTTCCTTCTGATCTTTCATCGTGGATGCTGATCTCCCGTTTCCTCTGCTCGTCCAGTTGCAAATCCACACGACATTCACCAAATGTTTTCAAATGCATGACTGGCATTATATGGCGCTCGGTGCCTTAGTGTTTAAGAGCTGCCGGTGAAGCTGTTCAGACTGTCAAAGCCAGAATCATTCCATGCCCCTTTACTCATATTAAAAAGTAAACACGGCCAACAAAATAGCTTGCTGTGCTCGGTGCTAGCTGTTAGCCCCTCATAGCGCTCATAGTTGCAATCTTTGAAATGGTGCACAAAACCCTTGCTGGCCTTTGTTAGTGAATCCAGGTTAGGTTGGGTGTAGGTCTTCCTTTCTCAATTATGTATCTTTTGTCAGCAAAAGGGCTCCTTGAAAAAGGCGTTTTCAGTAGATCGGCAATAAGAACTGGTGTAGCGCAGTTCTTATTTCTTTCCGCTGAATTTCATGATGATACGTTGGAAATTCACAATGAACGTTGGGGGTAGCACTAAGCATGTCGCTAATGCTTGTTCCAAATCACATGTGTGGTCTTTCAACAAAAGGCTAGCAGTATCTGTAGTGCTGGTCCCAGCAAGCTGATGACTTTTTTGATGTAGAATATTCCAGTTCGACCTCAACAAAACTAACCATATGCAGTTGTGTGGACATTACACTAATGAAAATGATAATTAAATACCCAAGAAAAACATTTTACACACACTTAATTTTATTTTGTATAGGACCAGCAGAGAAGGCCCTGCTAGTCCTGATGGCCCACCACTGGATTTGCATGATATTAAAGGATCTTCTTCAGCATGCACTTAATTGAAGCCACAAACCCATGACACAGTTACTGTCAGGGTTATGTTTTGTTTTGCATTTTTGTATTTTTGTATTTCTGTCTTCTGTGTTAAGCCAAGTTCACACTACACAACTTTAAACGTCGGCAGATCGCTGTGCTGTTCAGACTACATGACTTGCTGTCTGTCTTGAAGTCGTTGTGGTGTTAACACTACATGACACTACGTAAATGATCCACGACAGGGGGTCACACACTACACGAGCTGACAACAACTCAGTTGAACGGAAATGACATGCAACAACAATTAAAACGTCTCCAGGTTACGTATTTAACCATGGTTCTCCAAGGGAACAAGATGCTGCATCGAGAAATGAGCAACCAGGAAGTATAAAGCGCATTCGGCAGAGCACAAGTGAATATGCAGGGAGTATATGCTTTATTATACAAAGAGACGCAGCATCTCGTTCCCTCTGGGAACCATGGTTACATACATATGGCAGGTTCCCCTTCAGGAACTCGAGCTGTGCCGAGATTCGCTTTGGGAACGAGAATACCAAATGCGCCATACTACCAAGTCCCTGCCTATGTGTGTATCCTATGAGCACATCACGAAGAGAGAACTTGGGACCCTGGGGTAGATGCCAGGTCTAGGTTATAGAAGCAGACAAAAGTGTGCGGAGAGGTCCAAAGGTGACGGGAGCCAAACTCCGTATGCTAGGTGAAAATGGCCTCGACCACCCACCTACTCATAGTCTGCTTGGTCACCGAAATCCTTTCTTGCGCCAAGCAACAAACAGCGATACTCTCCTTACGCCACTGGGCAGCTCTGTGTGCGTAAGCATCCAGTGCTCAAACTGGACAGAGCAGATTAAACCTTTATTGGCCTACTTCCTGGAACGGAGGAGAACAGAATGCCTGAAGTACTATGGGCCATGGTGAAGAAGTGGGCACCTTAGGGAAATAATGTCCTAACCATGCCTGGAGCAAATTCCAGGCACGAAACAGAAGTGCCTGAAGATCCCCGATCCTTAAAATGAGGAAACAGCGAGGAGAAAAATAGTCTTGAGCCTGAGAAACTTGACTGGAAATTCTTCTATGAGTTCAAAGGGGGCATTGCATAAGCCCCCCAGAACCACAGCCAGGTCCCATGAGAGCACCTTAGTGAGCTGTACCGGCCTCAGCCTCAGTGTGCCACGGAGGAAACGAGTGGCAAGTGGGTGCCTTCCCAATGATTGACCACCCAGAAGAATGTGGTAAGCAGCTAAGGCTGCCACGTATACATTCAGAGTGGGAGGGAGATAACCCTGCGGAGAAGTCGCTTCTGCAACACTGTACTATTGGCAGTTACGGGGTCCTGCAGTCGCTTCCGCACCATGAATTGAAAGGCATAAAGACGAAGCCTCGGCCACGTCTGCACCATTGCATCCAGCCCCAGTGGAGCTGGATGCGTGAGGGAGAATCAGAGCGGACAGTGTGTTGTTTCCTGCAACGTAAATAGATCCACTTCCGCCTGGCCAAACTCCTTCCAAATGAGCTCCACCACCTTGGGGTGGAGTCGATATAATAATATATATATATATATCTATACTACATATACCTAAGATATATATATAGTATATATATATATATACAGATATATATAGATATATATATATATATATATATATAGTATATATTATATAGATATTATATACATATACATATATAATATAGTGTAAGCATGTGTCTGTGTAGAGATCTCTAATAATGATTAATAAAACTCAAGCACATATCTATTCACATACACAAGAATGGACATTCACAAACCTGGACACAGGATGATACCAATTCACATCCATAAACATGAATCAGACACCAAAGCTATGAAATCATTAGGTAATGAGCTGGAAACATACTGCAAAAACCTTAAGGGGGCAAGTGGCAGACTAAAAAAATACTGTCAGAAAGTTATCCATATTTATGAATTATGTTAAAGTGCCCCCTGAGCGGTAAGCGTGTGTGTGTGTGTGTGTGTGTGTGTGTGTGCATATGTTCATATCCAAGGGCAGAAGACACATTAGTGCTGCCGGGCCCCAGAAGGGTCCTGAAATGGAGCGTGTGTTGGTTAACCTCCCCCTAAAAGAGGAAAATGTGCAACCCTATGAATATTTATATACTAATTACAGCGCAAAAGCAGACACTAGTCGTGCCAATGCCATCCGTTCCACTAGAATATGATACTACAAATGCAGGGCATTCTTTTGGGGCATGTATCAGTGCCAAGTCAAACTAGGGCTAACAAAAGACTTCAGTAATAGAAGCAGCGAGGTGTGGTGTGACGTATCTTCAGGAACGCCATTATGTAGTCAATCAAATAGCTTATTTATGGAATGAAGAAATTCCGCAGTTATTCCATAAACAATGTGAAAATCACCTGCCGCTGGCATCTGTGAATTGCGGTTTGGACACAGATGTTATTTATCAATGGTGATCTATTTGCATACCTGATCTTTTTTTTACTGCCTGCGTAAATCATGGTGTTCTCAAAACAAAATATTATTTAAAAAAAATAATTATTCGGCTCTATGGTCGGTCCTTAGTCCAGTATTTTACATTGAGTATATGTTTTAAATTTGTAGACTAAACTGTTACTGGCTGCTGTTAATCTAATATATATTTAGGTGATTTAAAGTTCAAAAGTATTAAACAAAGTTGGGCTGGTCCTGTGCCATACGTCACAACCTAGAGCTAATGTACAAAAGGCTTATTACAGCTTACTTCGTTAGTTCAAAATGACAACAGTGAATGTGGCAATAAACTAAAATGAATCATTCAAAGCAACCCAGGCTCATTGGAAAAACATGCCTGTGGCGACATTTCAGCAAAAAGATACTACGTTGTTTCTTGCATATTTTGCAACATTTTCACAGTGAAATGTTCAGTGAGTGGCGCTAAAAGCATGTTTTGTTTTATCCTAAACAGATGAGCGTGAATCTGACAACATTTTATTATGTTGATTGTTTTACATATTGCATCAGTTCGAAATGAAATGTCTGGTGATTGGCACTATAAAGATTAATGCTCAATCACATTACCAAACCCTACACTAAACCTAACCGACAGTGTTGACTAAAGCAAAAGTAAGATAAAAATGCATTTCCATACCATTTTAGCAAGCTTCTACACTCTTAGAGCGGTTTTATCATGACTCATGTTTCACAGGACTTGTACTCAGCACCTTCACATCATGAGTGCAATGCTGTACCAGGTGCGCTACCGAGTAAGATTACTGCAACAGGAAAAATCATACATATGGAACTAGATATGTGATGCAAAAGTCAAAATATATTAGTTTACAAATCCTGCACTATGGTATAAATGTTTTGAGGTCATAACATAGTATTGTGCAAGGAACCGTGTGTAATTTTATTGCTCATACATAATCTGTGCCTGTAATAATAATTTGAGTGAAAAGAAATAAAAGTTGTGTGCGTGCATGTGTGTGTGTGTTTTACTGCCACTAGTGTTCATTCCAGTTGAAAATTGTACTGTATTGTGCCTGGAAAGCATAGTGATGATTCGAGTTCTATTTATTTTTTTATACCATAGTTACTTCAAGCAATTTTTTATTTTATTTTCCCCTAATCAAATTATAATATCCTGGCCTGTAACAATAATTAAATTAATGTTGTAACCACTCATTATTACTTGCTTGCTACTAGTTGTCTTATAATATATATATAATATATATATTCTATATATATATATATAATATATATATTTTTTATAAAAAAAAAAAAAAAAAAAAAAAATATAGCGATATATTTTTTTTGTTGTTTTTTTACAATAAGCTCTATCTTTCAGGCTCCTGAGCACCAACTGTTACTTGTGATCATTAAAGGTTTGACAGATGTTTCTCCGATTAAGACATATGCCTGCAGTGTGCACAACAGCAAGGGAAAGGAGAGTCTGAAACGAGTTCGACCTGAATGATTAATTATAGGAAAATTAAATTATATTTTAAGAGTATTTCTTTGGTCCCCGTTTTATGACCTGTGATTGTGTGGTTTTCAGAGATCACATGATGTACATAGAAATAAACATTTCTTAATTGTTTTGGTTATTCATTTTATTTTGTGGCCTGTGCATGTTGTAATTGTGAATGAAGATTCTAAAAGCTCTACTTGTTTTCTTACATATTTGTGCAACGAAATGGCACCGTTGGACTCTAAACCGTTATAAATGTTTGTATATATATTATAGATATATATATATATATATAATATATATATACAATATATATATATATATCTATATATACTTACTGGCTAGAAATGAACATATTTTAAGACCACATTATTCATTACACACGCACAGTGCACATTTTCAACAAATTTTGAGGTAAAATGTTTGTTGGGTTATGGAAATATTAGCTCTGTTTGGGTATTGGAAGCATTTACCCCTAACTTTTCTCCTCAAGAAAATCTTTACCTTTAACTGCAGCTGTTTTTCTCAGATACAGGCCTGATGGAGGACTAGATACATGTGTTAGTAGGTTCTGTCAGCAGTCTGATTTAACAAACAACCAAACATGATCTTTAACGTCTAACTTGGCAACACAGATACCAGGTGTTCTTGCTTGTGTAAATCTCTGAAATAGTTTGCTAGAGAAATATGGATCTTAATAAGTCCCTCTAGGAGCTGTGCAGACTAGAGGCCTGGGAAAAGGAAGGTCTACATGATCAAATTACAGCCATGTGCTCAATCCATAAAACCAAATAATGTAAAGGCCACAAGTGCAAACCCTCCGAAATAGTGTAAATGAGCACAATTTAACTCTTTGCTAATGGTACATATTGTTAAGACCTGAAAACAATTATAAATAAGAACAGTTCCTTCAATGTATTCCCGTTTAACCTCCCCCCTCTTTTAATGTATTTACTTTCCTTCCATATGGAGGCTACATTCCAGACTCCTGTCACTTTTTTATATTTCAGAAAGCATTAACGCTCTAAGAATGCATCTGGGAAATCCATTCACCTCTATACATGTAAGGACATTTTAATTGCACAGTTTTCCAAACCGTTTCAATTCTTTAAGTTGGAGGAAATGTAACTCATACCTGAAAACCGATATGCATTAACACTTGTGGAAGACGCTGAACCTCAATCTAGTATTCTGCACCAGCTATGCAAACGATATTGAGCTGTTGCTCCTGAGCTCTTCAATTATTTATGATATTATTTATTACAACATATCTTATTTTCAATCAATATCCGACAAGGTCCTGAAGGTAGAAATGTTAGTGGAAGCCTGGTACATAGATTTGCACTGATTTTGTGAGCTTGAAAATCTCACCACAATATACAGTCCTGAGAGAAAAACAGAACTTGTAACAAGAGAAGACAAAACAGGAAAGGGAAAAGCTAAATAAGTTGCAACATACTTCATTGAGGATTCAGAACAACATCATGAGTGAAGCATGCAAAAGCCAGACTCTCTAATTAGACATTGTGTATTACACACTGCAGGGTTATCTGTCAGTGGAATTGGCCAGTGGCTCCCCCTTGTGTTTTAATTGATATATTTATCAGTGCTGTGCCTAACAATAAAGCTCAGAATGACTGACATCACACCAGTGATGGAGAAAGGTGTTAATGTACGTGCTGCCCTAGAACTATGCAACTGTTGTCTTGAAATTACATCATGTCATCAATACAGTACTGTGCCCTTACGAAAATTAACCATGGTTTTACTACAAAAAAAAAAGTTACTATAAAACCATGGTAACCACAAATTAACCATGGTTTTGCTACACTAACCATAGCTTAACCATGATATTTGTAGTAAAACTGGCATTATACAAATGGTAATCAATAAGCCAAAACACATGGTTACTACACTTTTACTGTAGTAAAACCATGGTTAATTCCGTAGGGAATATTTAACCATTAGTAGTTCACCAACACAAAAAACTGTCTCAGTTTATTCTGTTTCTTCATATCATTCCAGACGGACTGGGTGATGGTGAGATCAGATCTCTTTGTGGAGCGCTGGCTGTTGTCAGACTCCTTATGCATAGAGAAGTCTCACTGGATTATTTCAATAAATGGCAAAAGGAATGTTTGGTAATGTAAACTGATATTTGCTAATGACCACACTACAGCAAAAGATGGAAATAACTGAATAGAAATAACCATTACAACTTTTCATTACTTTACATTTACATATTATTATATATGTATTCTATATATAATATATATATAATATATAGTCTCCGGAGTCTTCAGGCTACATTCAGATCTCATTTTTGTCCAAACTAAAACTGAAATAAAAATGAATAAAAACTACATAGACATTCAAAAAGCAACAAAAACTAATACAACATTAACTTTTACATTAAGTCATTTTGCAGACGCTTTTATCCAAAGCGACTGCTAACTGAGGACAATAGAAGCAATCAAAACTAGCAAAAGAGCAACAATATATAAGTGTTGTATCAAGTCCTGGTTAGTCTAACACAGTACACATAAGGTTATTTTTTTGATATAATAAATAAAAAAGTAGATATAAAAAAGATAGAATAGGTAGAGCTAGTGTTAGAGGATCAAGTTATTATTGTTTTTTAAGTACATAGAATAGAAAAAGAATAGCAAACACTATATTGCTAGAGAGTTATGTTTCTTTTCTTTTTTTAATGGATAAATTAATACATTTGTGTGAAGAATGAACCAACATTTTTGTCAGTTTCATTTAAAAACAGTGTGCATGTTCGTAAGATTGATCTTCTTGGTCATTTTGCTAGGTTTCTATCTTATGTTCAGTACAGTGCAAGTGGCTTAAAAAGTAGAACATTTTTGCTAGTCCTTTACGATAGTATGTAATAGTACTTATAATATATTATTGTATTTCAATACAGCATAAATCCATACTTTTCACTATACAATTCATGTACTTAATGTGCAATTATTTTGTGGAGCCACATACAATTCCACACTGCTAAGACAGGGATCACTGTATTTAATTCATATTATGCTCAAAATTTGGCACTTTCAGAACTTTGGTACGCTCTTGTATTTAAGCCTCGAGTTCTCACCTGGTTCTTTGTTCTGTATTGTGTTTGTTTGAAGTTTAGTGGTTGTTGCCCCTGTGGTCTCTAGCATTCTCTTTTAGAATTTTGATTAAAGGACTTTGTTTTGGACTCTACTCCTTTGTTGTGCACTTTGATTCAACAACAACCCATAACAGATATAATCTGTAGACTGATATTAAATCATATTATTTAAATCATATTATATAAGTCATATTATTATTATTATTATCATTATTACTTTAAAAAGAAAGTTTAAAACAGTTCATTTAGATAATTTTAGATTTTTTTTTTCTTACTACCTGCATTCTCGATTTTGAATCCAATTAAAAACTTGCCACTGGGCACTGATTTTAATTATACCCACATTTTGATAAATAAATACATTTTATATGAACAAATACAACCCTTAGACACAAACAAATGCTTGTCATCTTCCACTTGGCCTATACACACCCTGTCTGGACTCTACTTTCAAAAAGTGCATGACGATGTGAAAGGAGTGAGTGACATGTTTATTTTCGTTCACAATTAGTCTCGCCAAGCCGACAACACTGATCTCTCCCCCATGTTGCCTGTTGATTAACTTGTACATGCTCCAACTGTTGCATCACTGTGGGCCAATGGCCAGAGCAGACAGAAACCTACAGTACAAAGAAAAAGGAGTGCAAAATAAGTGCAAACTCCAGCTTGAGGGTTGTAACTTCTAACAAACTTGAATTAGGGTGCTTTTGATTGAAGATTGTGGAATGGCTCATCATTACCAAACTTCACGACAGTATTGTATAATTTGCATCACGCACACAAATATTCTTCACAAACCTTTCTGAAAGAAACCATGCTTGATTCTGTGATTCTTCAGCAAATGTTAATTGCATTTCAGCCCGACTGAACTGATGGTATCACATCACTGTCAAACACACTCCATTGTGTCTGCTGTGAAAAGTAAATGAAGGATCTGAAGAAGAAGAAAAACTTAAACCAGCCCAGACTGGTCCAGTGGTTGGTTTTAGAGAGGTTTTAGGTACATTTTTGGAGATCAGCTGACCATCCAGCTAAACACCAACTTGGCCAGACTGAAAGTCCAGCTACACTATTTGAGGACAAGCTTTGCCTTGTTGCAAGCAAATCAGCTTAAGCTGGTTCTTTTTTTTCAGCAAAAAAAATCAAATACAGTTGGCTTTGATGGGTAAATAAAATGAGATCCTCACCAGTTTACTAGTAAGTTTACCTAGGATAAATTCCAAGACCAACACATTTTCATGGCAATTTGTAACTGTTTTAGGTTTTGGCAAATCGGCGTTGGCTAATTCATATGAATTTGTATGATCTCGTTCATACATTTTCATACGGAGCTCATGGCCCACTGATGACTGAGACTAGGGATGAAACACCATGTTTATTTTATTTATTTATTTATTTTTTCCAGCAATCCTGTTTTCATACAAATCACATCATATGCATTCATATGAAACCACCACCTCGTAAAATACTCCTAGTGTAAGGTTGGTCAAGCCACAATCTCATAGCAGGACTCACTTTATCAGTAAGCGATATAAACATTAGAAGAGATAATAATAATAATAATAATAATAATGACAAAAACATTCCAATGTCAAGTAGTTTTAATTCACCTGCTAATATGTAGTTCGATTGGGATTACCTTACAAATGTAGTCTGTTACTGATTCCAAATTGCATGACAAAAAAATTGTAGTTTGTAACGTAATCTGTTACATTACACATTTTAGGTAAATAATCACACTACTTTTTGATTACTTTTGATCTAACTGGTTAAGTTATGTGTTCATCAGTAGTTGATGCAATGTTTATAAGTTGAGAAAACACTTCCTAACATTAACCATCTTAGCGCCAAAGTCACAAAATTGCGACAAGACGTCATACTTATCATAGGATGTAGGTCCTAATATGGTGTAATATCTCATTTGTATTCCCTACCACTAGATGGCATACATGTAGTACTTCGATTCTAGACCAAAATTACGTCACATTCCTTTTCAAAGTGTTCGAGGAAATAGTAGAGCAAGTGAGCTATCGTGTCATTGATGCGGAAGCACTTCAGTTCATAGCGTGCGTGTAAGCTGTGAGAATTGTGAGAGAAAATCGCCAAATGGCTGGTAAAAAGTTGTATCGTGAGGATGTGTTGCAAATGTTATTCGCCGATTCTGACACTGAAGGGGAATATTTGCCCTTTGGAAATGACGATCGGTCGTCTAATAATCGCGCTTCTATATCTTTGCAGCGCAATGGTGCCGCCGCAAAGGTGAGAGTGTTCACGAAGCTCAAACAAGTGATCATTTCGACCCTTTGCCCAACGGGGATGGGGGTGGCAGGGCAATATATATTATTTCCTGAATATTACTGATCAAAAAATAGGCTACTGTTCACATGTGTTTTACTACTATATAGTATAGTAATATACTAATAATTTAGTATTTCTCCTGTTTTTAAACTTTGTATTTTTTCCTCTTTTCTAATAGTTTGGAATGAGGATAAAAAGACAAAAAAAAACATGCAAATAAGTTCAAACATCAATTCAATATCTACTATTTCCTGAATATTATGACATTCAAGAGGGCCGCCCCCTAATGACGTCATAATATGCAAATTTTATTTTCTTTCGGTCATGCCCAACATTTTTCTGATTTACATTAGATCTCTATCTTTAAGTCCTTTCAAGCTACAAGCTTTTGAAATTTTGATGTCAAAATCCAGCATTTTTTTCCAAAAAACCCTGGCGCCTAAAGGGTTCAAATGTATTTTTTGTAAATCCAGTGGCCTCTCAATTTTCGGACTAAATAAAGCCACCTGAATAATAACTAACATTTGTGTGAATGTCCACAAAACTGGAAGACTGCTTTGAATGAATGTATATAAGTGGTAGTCTCTGAAGGGAAATTAAAAAAAGGAGAAGAAGAATAATTAGGGAGAATCAATAAATTATGAAAAAATTATTGCTATTGTGTGTATCATGTAATCAATAACAATGTGTTTGAAATTAAATTTTAAAGTGAATCTACTCTATTATCGTACTTAATATTGTATATGAATACATATCATATTTACTGTAATCAATTACTACCCAGCACTACCCAACTGAATTAACTTCAGAAGCTCTGTAGATGTATTTGTCTGAGTCCATCCAGTCTTTAGAGATTTACCTGCCATTAGGGCCTTTCGCACCGCAGGAACCTTTTCATAGTACCAGAACTAATTGTGGAATTACCCACTTTTCGGCGTGTTCGCACCGCCGGAACTGGGAGCGTTTTTAGTACCGGACTGCCTTTTTCGAGTACCAAATTAGCTCCTACTCCGGAGCATGTTCTAACCAGCACAACTGGTACTAATTGTGATGTAAGTAGACATTGATTGGCCAAATGTGTACGAAAACGCCCTCACCCGCCATGTTTTAAAACGCTGTGTAAACATACTGTAAATATTGTGTCAACTTATTTCGCAAGTATTGAGAACAGCGATAGATGGACGGATGCTTAATTGCAGGCACTTGTAGCAAATGTAGCACCGCCAGTTGTCGTTGGAGATTCTTAGTCCTCCTTCCCATTCTTTCAATCGCTTTACGTATACGTCAACATTCCATGTCCATTATTGTGAAACCCGCGAGACACAGCAAAAATACAGCTCCGATCACAGCGTCCTCCATCCTCCTGTTGTTAATGTAGTTCTTTGTTTCTGTTGTTGAACACCGCGCACAATTGACGTCGCTGTCGACCGGCTTACGTCACTTCTTAGTACACACTCTCGGTGCGAATGCAACCCTTTAAATGGTACTGGGAATAGTTTCTGCAACATCGTCCCGTCACTCTCTAGTACCATACATTTAGTTCTGGAACTAAAGTGGTGCGAAACGGCCTATTGTCACATGCCATCTGACAAAGAGATTATTTTGGAGCCTAGTTAGATGTCATAAGTAAACACACCATCTCCTTATCCTGAGTCAAACTGATAAATTATGACTGATCTTCTTAAGGATTCCAAACACATGTAGCAGATAATTTCTTTAGATTGTTATTGCCAGCAGGTGATAAATAATACAAAAAACAAATAGTGCCCCCTTCCTCAACTTTCTCGCTCATCCACCTTCCTCAAGGGAGATATTTTGATTGAATATATTGATTTGCTTGAGGCCAGCTAGTAGCCTGCCACAGGGATTCAGAATAAACCTTCACACTGAATGAACACATTGGCAAGCAGTGGAGTCCTGCATCTCAAACAGGAAGCCAACTCAACCAACCTCTTGGGACATAAACAAAACCTTGCCTATTGCAAAACAAATTCAGCTCATGTCAGATGTGCAAGAAACGAGTTAGTCCTCAAATCAATATCAAATCAGCAAACATTTTAACACATGTGTCTGTTTAAATACTGTCTTTCATTCATGATATTTGACAGGAAGGATTGATGGATTGCTGTACTTTGTTAACAGGCTATCCACTCTGTTCACAATGAATTTCAAGGTGAATTCTACACACAACAGACATCAGAGCACAGAGTGATGAAATGCTTCCTCCTGGTGGACAAACATCTCGGTTACATATGTAACCCTCATTCCCTGAAGGAGGGAATGGAGACGTCACGTCGGTGACCGACGAATTGGGATCTCGCTTAGAGAGACCAATCCACTTCGAGTGTAAACTAAATGAGCCAGTGCACATTGGCATGCGATGATTGCATCCAGCTGCCGCTGTTCACAGTGTGAGCATAAAAAGGCAGCCGGTGCAACGCATACCAGGTTTTCACTGAGGAGCCGAGCAGGTGACCCGACCGCTCAGTGGTGGTACAGCAGCCGTGGTGACGGGACGTGACATCTCCGTTCCCTCCTTCAGGAACGAGGGTTACATATGTAACCGAGACGTTCCCTTTCAGTCGGTCACTCTGAGTCACGTCGGTGACCGACGAATTGGGATCCCTACCAAAGTGCCATGGATGCTGCCCCTTCCAGTGTCCTGTGCGAGCCGCCTGCGCTCCTTTGTGGTGTAGGCCAGGGCTCGCAACAAGAAGACCAGTCACTGTTGTCATTGCTCTACCCACTCAGTGAGATTGGATAACACTGGATAAATGTACCCCTTCCACTTGGAACGGGAACATTGTGGAAGTCCCATCCTTCCCGGAGGAGGTTTCGGAAGCACATACACATATGACATTCACTTAGGTGCATATGGAAAATTGGAGGTGATTGTAACCCTCTTGGAAATGGCAGAAGTCTGCCGGAGAAACACGGGCTCTGAGCTATACCGTGGAATTTACACATATGAGATCCACTTAGGTCTCACATATGGAACCCAGCCTTCTTCTACCGTTCTCAAAGATTCAACCAAAGAAAAAACAAAATCGCAAAGAGAGTGAAGGCCTGGCGCCGGACGTTCCGCCACGTCTGGCTGCCGAGGGGATGGAGGAGCTCAACAGGGTCTACAGTACGGACACTAGCAAGCTGACACTAAACCTGGGCCTCTCAGTGCCTCTACCCGTTTGAGGTGAGAACACAGGAGGATACCGGCTCCACACAAAGGCTATAGGATCTAGCGAACGTGGGGGGTCACCCAGCCTGCAGCTCTACAAATGTCTGTCAGCGAGGTGCCATGAGCCAGTGCCCAGGAGGATGCAATACTCCTAATAGAGTGCTCGCCTGAACCTGAGCACGCAGGGCACACCCTGCGCCTAAAAAGCCAGGGGGATGGCATCCACTGTCCAGTGGGCCATCCTCTGCTCAGAGATGGCATTCCCCTTCTGCCGGCCTCCGTAACAGACAAAGAGCTGGTATGAGGTCGTAAAGCTTTGTGTCCTGTCTACGTAGCCTCTGAAGGCTCGAACAGGACAGAGCAAATGTAGGGCTGGGTCTGCCTCCTCCGGGGACAGCGCTTGCAAGCTCACCACCTGATCCCTAAAAGGCGTGTTGGGAACTTTGGGCACATATCCGGGCCAGGGTCTCAGGACAACGTGAGAGTCTGCCGGCCCAAACTCTAGGCACGAATCGTCGACCGAAAATGTGTGCAGGTCCCCTACCTTCTTGATGGAGGCAAGTGTAAGCAGGAGCAGAGTGTTCATTGAAAGTAACTCTAGCTCAACTGACTGCAAAAGGATCAAATGGGCCCTGCTGTAGTGTTTTATGCACCAGAGACAGGTCCCAAGAGGGTATGGAAAGGGGCCGGCAAGGATTTAACCTCTCGCCCCCCTAATGAACCTGATGACCAGGTCATGCTTTCCTACCAACTTCCCTTCCACGGGGTCATGGTTAGCAGCAATAATTTATTTTTAGCGACATAGACTTAAAGGTTGGAGGGAGACAGCCTTCGCTCCAACCCTTGTTGCAAAAAGGACAGCACAACTCTGATCGGGCATTTTCAGGTGTCTTCTTGGTGAGAAGAACACCACTTGACGAACAGATTCCACTTCGAGGCGTAAGCGTGTCTTGTAGACGGTGCTCTCGCCGAAGTGAAGGTTTCAACTACCTCTTGGGATAGATCACCTAGAACCTCCACATCCCGTCCAGGGACCATACATGAAGTTTCTAGAGATCTGGACACGGGTGCCACAGGGTGCCCTGTCTCTGAGTCAGTAGATCCTTCCTCAGAGGAATCTGCCAGGGAGGGGCTGTCGCGAGGAGCATTAGTTCGGGGAACCAGGTCAGAGTGGGCCAATATGGCGCCACAAGCAGGACCTGCTCCTCGTCCTCCCTGACCTTGCATAGCGTCTGTGCGAGAAGGCTCACTGGGGGAAACGCAGTTCATCGCCGTAACGGGTTGAGCAGACTCCTATGTGAACTGCACGAAGTGACCTCAGAACCCTCTGACTCCAAAGGAGGAGGTGGCGGGCGAGTTGCGACATGCGACGGGAGTGCAGACCACCTTGTTGGTTGATGTACGCAACGGTCGCCGTGTTGTCCGTTCAGCATGTGCTTTCCTCGTAAGCGCCCTTTGAGACGGTTCAAGGCAAGGTGCACCGCTAACAACTCTAGGCAATTGACATGCCAGTGCAGTTGGGGGCCCGTCCACACCCCCGACAATGCGTGCCCGTTGTACGTGGCCCCCCAGTCGGTGGTGAGGCATCCGTGTAAACCACAGCATGCCTGGAGACCTGTTCTAGGGGCACTCCTACCCTGAGGAATGTAAGATCTGACCAAGGGGTGAAGGTTTGGCGACAGGCCGGTGTAATTTGGACCCGGTGAGTGCCGAGTTGCCACGCCCACCTCGGGACTCGACCATGAATCCTGTGCTGAAGCCGTCTCATATGAAGGTGTAACTGCCACTGCAGCTGCCATATCCCCCGGGAGCCTCTGAAATAGTTTCAGTGGCATCGCTGTCCTGTCGTTGAATGAATTCAAGCAGTTCAGCACCAACCGCACATGTTCCTCTGTGAGGCGTGCTGTCTGTTTGACCGAATCCAACTCCATACCGAGAAGAGAGATCCTCTCCCAGGAGAGTTTGCGCTTTTCCCAGTTGACCTGAAGGCCCAAACGGCTGAGGTGACTGAGCACCATATCACTTTGCACACTAAAACAAAAAAAACCCCTGGAAACAAATTTTTGCTGAGACTGAGCTAGATGAGACAGTCCGTTGAGGTTGTTGGGAATGTGAACGCCCTGTTCTCTCAGGGGAACAAGGGCTTCCTCCGAACTTACGTGAAGAACAAGTGGGCGACGGGAACAAGCCCGAGAGTGCAGAGCTCGACTGATATTCTTGTCTTCGAATGCAAATCGCATAAATGGTCTGTGGCACCGAAGAATCGACACATGAAAGTATGCATCCTTCAGGTCGATCGCTGCGAACCAATCTCGGGGACGGATGCACCCGAAAATATGTTTCTGCGTCAACATCTTGAACGTTAACCGGCGAAGGGCCCGGTTCAAGACACGCAGATCCAAGATTGGTAGTAACCCACCGCCTTTCTTGGGTACAATTTTTTTTTTTTTACCTTTATTTAACCAGGAAATTAAAAACTCTTGAGATTTAAAATCTCATTTACAAGAGGGTCCTGGCCAATATAGGCAGCACATTTAGTTACACATAAAACAAAATACATTCGTTTATATACACAGAAACATACACAAATCACTCAAAACATTTACAATCAGGTGACTCTACAATTAAAATCCTTTAAAATACATTTCAAATCATTTAGTGATACCAGCTCTTTTAAGCATAACTTATCTTGTAGTTGATTCTAATCAAATGGAGCAGCATAACTAAATGCCCGTTGACGCATATTAGTATGAACTTTAGGGATGCTTAAAAGATAATATTCTTGTGAGTGAAGACCATAATTCTTTACACCTTTTTGTAAGATATTCTGCTGTAAATACAAAGGAAGTAAACCTAAAATGATTTTATATATAAATAAGTACCAATGCTTAAGTCTACGGGATGACAACACCGACCATCCAACCGGAGAGTACAATAAACAATGATGAGTAAGGGCTTTTGAATTTGTGATGAACCTTAATGCTCCATGATAAACAGAATCCAACGCCTGTAAACAATGCTTAGGTGCCTGCATGTATATGATATCACAATAATCCAAGTGTAGCTGCTACCAATCTCTTCCTTGCAGCAAAAGAAAGGCAATACTTGACTCTAAAAAAAAAAAGGCCCAGTTTCGACTTTAATTTTCTCACAAGGTACTAGATATGAGGCCCAAAAGAAAGAGAATCATCAATTAAAAAACCCAAGTATTTATACTTAGATACTACCGTACTTCAGTCTCCCAACCTTGAAGAGTAGTGATTGAGCATGAGTTTGAAAGTACAGACTTTATTTTTGTAAACATCATAAGTTTAGATTTCTCCGCATTTAAAACAAGTTTTAAATCACTCAGTGTATGCTGAAATGCATCAAAATCAGATTGAAGATAACTCGGAGCCTGATCCAATGTTGATGCAGAGGAATAAATCACCATATCATCAGCGTATAAATTAAAACTTGAATGTGCGAGATTATTCCCAATATTATTAATATATAAAATAAATAATAATGGCCCAAGGACTGATCCCTGTGGTACGCCTATATTTACATTCAGAGTACAAGAAGTGAGCCCCTCTATATTTATACATTGAGATCTATCCAATAAGTAATTAACAAACCATCCAACAGCATTTACTGATAAACCTACACTAAGTAGCCTCTACTTCAAAATTGTATGATCTACAAAATCAAAAGCGTTGGATAAATAGATAAAAAGAGCAGCACTATGTTTTTTATTATCCAATGAATCCATTAAATCATTTAATACTTTTATAATTGCTATGTTTTTTTCACTAAACTGGATTGGAACTCTGAGAAGCCTTTTTAGAAGATAGACATTATTTCATGATCTTCACAGGCGATTCCCAAACCTTGATACAATAGACAATTTTTGAAATAGCCTATAATTATTCATACAGTTGGCTCCCCCCCTGTGAAGTAAGGGCTGTAAACCCTGTTTTCATATCGGCTGGAGGGACCGGCTCTATCGCATCCTTCGCCAGTAGGACTGCGATCTCCGCACACAAGACAGGAGCATCGGCCACCTTCACTGTCGTGAAGCGGATGCCACTGAACTAGGGGGGATGCCGGACGAACTGAATCGCATAACCGAGGCTGATGGTCCGCAGCAGCCAACGAGACGGGTTGGGTAGCACTAGCCAGGCACCCAGACACCGTGCAAACGGGACCAGAGGAACCACCGCCGTACTCGCAGTGGGGCAGCGAGGTGGAACGCAGGGACCCAACTCTGGCGGCTTGTGAGCGGACCGAAGAGGGGTCTGAGTGTGCAGTGCAACCTGGTTCCACAGTTTGGCAGAGGGTGCGTGAGTAGGGCCTTTGTTGACGCTCTCAAACCGCCCGCTGCTGCCTGCAGGATGAGTGTACTCTGGTGCTGGTTCGTCCACGACTCTCCGTGGCCTCCTGGGACCCAGGAACAGAGAAAACCGCTCTCTCGTCGAGATTTTCCAGGTTCTCCACCCGGCCCTCCTCCGGGGGAGGGAGAGGTGCCTTCACCATCCCCCAAAGAGCAGCTTCCTCCCTCTCTGGGTCACCCGTCCCAGGCCTCTTGCTCTTTCACTCACCGCCAGGTTTGACGGGAGCCTGGATGGGTGGGGCGGCCTGCCTACGCCCAGCTCCACGGCACTGCTTGCTGGAGGCTACTGCGGATGCGGCGCGGGAGCAGGGCCGGACGCAGGGGGCCGCCCTCGGCAACAAGCAGGCTGAGGCGCTGCAGCCGGTGAACGTGTGGAGGCAGCAGCTGCCCGCCGGGGCAGGGTGTGATGACCCGCCTCAGTCTGCTTCTGTGCAGCCACGAGCTGCTGGGCCAAGCTCTCGACCGTGTCGCCGAAGAGGCCAGTCTGGGACACTGGGGCATTAAGGAACCGAACTTTGTCGGCGTACCTCATATCAACCAGAAACAGCCAGAGATGGCACTCCTGGACCACAAGTGTGGAACCTTCGTGCATGTCCCTCACTGCCTTGGCCTGATGAACCTGCAATAACGCCGTAGCGTGTGAGGCGAAGGCAGCTTCTCCACAGGCCGTATAAGCATCGCCGGACAGGCCAGACGAGTACCTACAGACCCAGGAGGGGGGCACGGTTCGCCCTGCCGGATGGAGGCTGTATTAGGACACAATTGCATCGCAACCGTCCACTCCACCGGGGGGACCCTTGTATACCCCCTAACTGCACCACCGTCAAGGGTGGTGAGGGAGGAGGAACCAACAGTAAAAGGTGCCGTCTATGACCTGGTGAGCTCCTTATGCACCTCCGGGAAGAAAGGCACTGAGGCGGGGCGCTGAAAACCAGAGCGAGCCACCACGAGAAACCAATCATCCAACCTCGAGGGCCCGGGACGCGGTGGAGGTTTCCACTCAAGCCCTACCCTCTCTGCGGCCCGGGAAAGCATAGCTGACATCTCTGGATCCGATTCAGGCCTTGCCTTCATCCCGGAGGGCGGCAGCGCAGCCGAATCTTCCTCTCCAGAGAGCTCTCCCTCCTATGCAGTGATCGAGATCTGGTCGTCGGGAGGAGCACCGAAGGATACCACTGGTACGCTCTTTGAAGAGGGCCCAGCGCGTTCCTTTGACGGCTCCTACTGGAGTTTCTGCATGGGTTCCAGCAGGGAATCGCGGGGAACCTGAGACAGCTTGCTGCGCTCCATGGCAGACTCTGGTGGCTAAATTCAGATTGATGGCTCACTGGGATTGGCTGAGCCGTGACGCTAGCGAACGGAGAGATATGGGTCCTTTAGAAGCTCCGCTTAATACAGTTAGCAGATACTCCTGCCTGGCCATGGCTTTGAGTTATATCAACAGCTCTCACCCTCCTGATGAGAGGACTCTAAATACACACTGACACACACATCCACAGACACTTCACATGCTCCTGCAACCTCTCATGATGCCAAAGACCTGTCACGGCAAATGCATTTAACTTATGGTAAGTTTGACGTTAAAATAGGGTAGAGAGAAGGATCAAGAAAGGACAAGAAACAAGAAAGGATTACAACTAGTGAATTGTCGTCTTTTGGAAAAGTTCCCTCCTGATGGATGGCTCTGGCGTTTTTCCAAAGAGGAAATAGTCACATTCTGCTTAAAGCCGTGCAGTGACTCTACCGGATGAAGTTCTGAAATAAAGCCCAACAGAGAGCTGAACTTATAACTGAAACACATTTTCAAGCTCCATCCGTCATACTTTCAAACAGAAGCGTCGGCAGATGGAAGCGGGAGGGTGGGGGTGAGGGGGGGGGATTCTCTCTGCCATGATGAAGTCGTTCCTTGTCTCCTCAGCCTTGACTCAAGAGCTCATACCAGTTCTATAATCCATATATTACTAGTTTTTAAAGGCACTGTGGGTAATTATTATATTACTTTCTCCTATTCCATCTTAAATAAGCAGAGACAAGTATAAGTAAACCATTTGCAGATTGAGATACCAAAAAGAGTAAACGGTGTGGCGCTTTCAAAACATTGTTTGTTTGATCATCCTTACCTGCCTGACACAGCAACATCTCAGCCAATGGTGTGGGTTTGGGGCGGGGCTATTTGTTTTTTTTCCGACCAATAGCAGAAGAGTCATTTTTGGAACACTTTACTTAAAACCTTTATGTCCAGTATAGTGCATTTTAAAGGTATTCATAATGTACGTTGTAATGCAGTATATATTTCATATGTAATTGTTAAAATGCATTGTAATATTTGAAGGTTTGTTTGTCATGTGTTTAAATGCATTATACTTTCATATAAGGTGCAACACTTAATAGCTAATTGTTTTTACAATTATTCATGAGATCATGCGCGTTTGCTTATACGGTTCATGTCAAGCAATCATTATATAAAAGGCCTTAGTAATGGTTATTTTTATATTTTATAGATCTTTTTTTATTATATTACATTCTGTACCTACTTCATTTGGAAGCATTTAACTTGTTGTCAGTGACAATTATATAATAATTATATATAATATCTGAATTAACATTTCATAGATTTATATAAGATATTTCCTTTCCCTTATTTTTTTTCTTTCACTATCACTTGTATTGAACCCAGAACATTCTTCTTGTTTATAATATCTGAAGTGTTGTGAAAACTTGTCTAGAGTTTGAAAATGGGTTGTGTGCAGTCTGTCAGCAGTTAGCAGAAGGCAATTAAGTGCGCTGCGTAGTGTGATTTCATTAGGCTGTAACAGCTGTACTTAGTGAGATAAGAATGGATTTTCCCTCGTACAATGAAATGCTTGTGCCGCTTACACCTGTTCCAAAATGTCAAGGATTCAAACCATTCAAACCAAGTTTATTAGACATAACACTGAGAAATGTTCGAAACAAGTTGAAGTTTAAAGACAAATAAATAAGTGCATTAGGCAAAGTGAGAGCAAGATATATATAATAGACCGGAATGGGTTTTAAATTTGTCAGGCAGCTTCTTCCACTGTATTTCCAGATGATGTTTTGTTGCTCTGTGGCGGCCTCAGCAATGTTTTTTTTCTTGTGCTCTGGGTCCAATATGTATGAAATCAACTTTCCTGCACATTCTCATTAGCCAGGAGGAAGCCTGGCCCACTGTTTGGACCTCTGATGAAGTGGTGCTGGAATGAGGTGAGCTTTATTCCCCATGTCTCGGGACCTGACAGCTGGGAAGCTGATGTTGGCTCTGGCCCCCTCCGATGAACCTCTCTGCCACTGTAACACACTAATGAGGCCCGTAATAGCTGTCATTGCCCACTGAGCTGCTGGAGGAGAGGGGAGAGAGACTGAGGGGGGTTGGTGGAGGAATAAAAAGGGAGAGAGAATCCTGGAATGGGAGTATGTTGCTGTGCAGAAGATTGTTGTAGGAAAAACCCATAGAGCCATGCAGGCCCACATGAATCTGTGGCCACAGAACTAAGCAGAAAACAGCAGATTTCCAAAGAAATAGAATATGCCTCGGTATTCAATCAAATGAAATATTTTCATTTCAGTTCAGTGAAATATTTTGGGGTAATTAGACATGGCTTTTTAGCAAGTGTTGGGAGGTATGACCAAAATTGTCTATTATTAAAGTTATTATTATTTTATTTTTTTCTGGAAAATCAAACAAAATAATGTTTATCCATCTGGCAGTGCTTATGTTTGATAAGTTTAATTCTATTCTATTCTGTTCTATTCCATAGCAGAAACTGTACCTGCTCTCAAATGGCACATAATGCAAAATAATGTAAAAATCTGTAAGTAATAGCACCTCTCTTCAACAAGACACACAATTTGATGTATCGTTCATGTCTGTAACACAAACAGTGCAGGATGAATTTCATGCCAGAGTTTAATATTTTAACAGAGATCAAGGGAAACATCTATGGTTTCAGAGAAGACACCTTTCAAACCCTTCAGAATGTTTTGGTGATTTTCCGGTGTGTCTACATGTATTT
Organism: Sinocyclocheilus anophthalmus; assembly: GCA_018155175.1. Lineage (NCBI taxonomy): Eukaryota > Metazoa > Chordata > Actinopteri > Cypriniformes > Cyprinidae > Sinocyclocheilus > Sinocyclocheilus anophthalmus. Next base: position 161,031 of record JADLZN010003341.1, read on the forward strand.
CTAAATCGAGTTCCTTAGATTTCTTTAATATGTAAATACAGAATGGGGTGCATGAAGATATCTTTATTCCATGTGAACTGGTTAGCATCTGCAGAACAGTTTTGCTCTGTCTTGCGTCAGCTGCTACTACAGTACTCTGTGTGGGCACTGCCCGTCCAGAAAGCATAAATATCTAATAGATAGGTGGCACAGGGAAGAATGTCTATGTTATTATCTATGTGCTAATCTAATACATACCTCTTAATGTGTCAGAGGTCAGAGCAGCATTACTAATGACTGCATAAAATAATTATAAAATATTATGCATATATTATGGATGTTCTGCAATTTAAATGAATAATCAGCAACATGGTGAGTCTTGGCTGACTGACAATCAATGAATTGTGGAGACTGGTAGTTGATTTATTGGCTTATTCTTCCACCTAGTGGTCAAAGGTTTGCATGACATACATTCACATTCTAGAGCAGGGGTATCAAACTCTAGTTTAGCTCCAAACACAATTAAACACCCGAACAAGCCCACTACGCTCTTCATCATTCAGGACTGAAGATCACAGGTATGTGTGTTGGAGCAGGGGCTGAAAATTCCTCACCATCAAAAAATTACAATCAAATTCTAACCTTGGACAAAGAAGGAAAAGCTGTGTTTTACTGTTTTATTCTTGATGCTATTTGCAAAATGTTATTTTCATTTTGCTTTGCTTTTATGGTTACAGTTGCTGCCTTCATCTGAAATTAAATCTCCAGAAGTTGAACCCCCCCCCCCCCAAATTCTCTTTCATTTCTTTCAACTTGATTTATCCAATTTATGTATCGGCCTCCCCAGCTAAAATCGAACATTCTCAAGATTTTGACTAATGTTCTGGAAAGGTTCTCTCAAAGTTACGAACAATCGTTCTTCCAGTAATATAACATTCATTCAAAGTTATCTGGTCTTTAATAATGTTCTCAAAACATTATTTACACATTGTTTATTGGGCATTTTCCTGAAACATTTTAGTTGGATTTTCATCTAAGATGACTTAGAGAACATTCAAAAATAACATCTCTAAACAAAATTATACGCTCCCCTTAATGTTGTCTTTAACATTCACATAAACAAGAAAAAAACTCAAATGTTTTTTACATTAAAAAAATGACATTTTCAATGCTCAGGGAACATTCAGAAATATAATTTTCAAAACATTAGCAAAACATTATTTGAACATATTTCTGTTAGCTGGGTCCCAACTAAAGTACGTAACGATTTTGGAAGCACTGTGATTCCTTATCAGGCGACTATCACTTCTTATGTCATAGTAACATTCCTATTATCTGGCATTTTGAGTTGCATGCCTAACACTATGGCAAGCCGTTTTAGCTTAAAATATTCTAAGCGTTACTCGTCGTAATTGCATTTTTACTAGTAACAATTCAATTAGAGAGCTCTACAATGAAATTCTTACTAGTAACAATGCCAATTAGAGAGCTCTCAAATCATAATTGTTACTAATAACTGAATTAGAGAGCTCTCTAATTTAATCAGAGCTCTGCAATTGCATTCTTACTAGTAAGAACTGAATTAGAGAGCTCTCTAATTCAGTTCTTACTAGTAACAATTTTGATTATAGAGCTCTCTAATTCAATTCTTACTAGTAAGAATTGAATTAAAGAGCTCTCTAATTGAATTAGAGATATCTGCAATTACATTCTTACTAGTAAGAATTGAATTAGAGAGCTCTACAATTCAATTATTACTAGTAAAAATGCAATTACAGAGCTCTCTAATTCAATTCTTACTATTTTGAGATCTAGTTACAGAGCTCTACAGTTGTATTCTTACTAGTAAAAACTTGTATTCATTAGATGCAAAACAGATTTGCGACTACACCCATTTGCCTTTCCAAATCCCGCCTGTGGTGATACACTTCAAAATAAAAGCCCCATAAGCATGAATTGATAGCATTTGCATTGTGTCAGAATTACCGTAAGCGTGAGATGACAGTTTGGAAAGGTTTTGTTTTAATATTTAATCACTCACACTTTCGTAATTCACAACCTTTATATTATTTATTATTATTATTATTATTATATTATTATTTATTATTATTATTATTATGATTATTTCTTTATTTCGACGCTTAGGTCTATATCAGACTAAATGAAAGAGTAGCCTATAGTCTTTAAAATACTTTACCAGACAAAATATCACCTCATTTTGGTTTTGTTTATGCACTGTAACATGCATGTAGAATTTGAGCTAGTACATATATAGGCTAATTAATAGGTTAATTGTCACTCTTGACAAAATGTGTTTTACATTTGGGGGGGGGGGAGGTAATTCAATTACGACATTATTTTGGGGTATCTTTTTCGATAAGCTTAATTAGGCAATATTTTGCTGAGTGTGTTTTTGTGCTGGAACCGTGGCTGGTTTTGGCCAGTAGGTTTGCATATTGCTGAGAATACATTTATATGCATGTTTTCTGTGCAAGTGTGAATTCACCTTTAAAAATAACTTACAGTAACTACATAGACTACCTACAGTATATTTCTTCTCTGTAAAGCATAATAATTTTATAATGATTTTAATCAACATATAATAATACTTAATAGATCATTAGAGCCTCGATCAGTGCTGCTATTCATCATTAAAAGCTGCTTGACTGAACAAGCTGCTCGAGTCCCCATTTTCTTTTTTTAAGATTTATTTTTGGCATTTTTGCCTTTATTCCAATAGGACAGTATAAGTGAATTAGGGGGAGGGGGTTCAGGGATCAGAAGGGTCCATGACCCGTGACTCAAACTCAGGATACCTGTAGCACAACGGTGTTATCGCCGGACTGCCCACAAGGCTATCAGGATAGCATCACTGTCCGCATCACTGTAGTGCCATTTTGGAGAATATCCGCTGAACGCAAGCTGCGTACACTATTCTGTGTCAGCCGCAACACAAGGACACGTTTTCTACATGTATGTATGCTTTGATTTGAACAAAAACAGCACATCTGTGCAGCGCGGCTGACACAGAATAGCGTACTCTGCTTGCATTCAGTGGATATTCTCCAAAATGGTGCTATACGGTGATGCGAAGAGACACAGAGGAGACGAATTGTTGAATAAAGTCGTTATTTTTGTTTTCATGGCATACAAAAAGTATTCTCGTCGCTTCATAACGTTATGGTTGAACCACTGATGGCAGATGGACTATTCTGACGATGTCTTTCATACTTTTCTGGACCTTGACAGTGTAAGTTACTTGGCAGTCAATGGGACAGTCACAAGCCTCCCGGTTTTCATCCAAAATATCTTAAATTGTGTTCCGACGACGAACAAAGCATTTACAGGTTTGGAACAACATGGGGGTAAGTGATTAATGACAACATTTTAATTTTGGGATGGAGTAACACTTTAACTGCAGCTGAAGTCCCAGTACTGACTGACCACTCCTTTTGCACACTGACTCAGATCAGGAGGATCAACATCATTCGCGGTAGCTGGAAAATAAATAATAGTTTACATTACATAAAGATTTGGTATGAACTGAAATGATATCTCTACCAAATGTTTCAAATGTAGTCACGTGCTATCTGTTACTTTACTTAGCGTTTTCGGGATGGAATTTTTAGGCAACGGTTAGACAAACCACTAGATGGCGTTAGAGTCCCATATCACAAGAAAGGACCCTGCATATAAATTATGTTTGCCTAATTAGTTTTCTGAGCCACCAAGTACCCACTTGGAAAGGAATGGAAAGGAAAGGAAAGGGGAAAAAAAAGGCTTTTTGTATTTATAGATATAAAACCGTTATCAGTCGACAACATTTGCTGCCCAATAATATTTTCTGAACATGGACTGGCAGGCTTCCTCAGTTCTTGCCCTTTTAAATTGATTCCATGGCCTTTTTAAAAATTAATTAATTTATTTATTACTTTTATGGGGCATTTTTTTAAAAACTCAGGAAAATGCCTAATTCAATTTAATCAATACATTCAATTAGAATATTAAGACATATATTATTAATCTAAGTTAAATTATTGATTACATTTAAGATATTTGAAATGCTATTACCAATCATATTAAATCAGTATCATCAAAAGCCATCTTTGCTCTACCAGTGGCACAGAAGTTGCATCTGAAGTTGCAGTTGCAGGTGCATTTAGTCTGTATTTACACAGAGTAGTACTGAGCAGCAGGGCAGCTTTCAGACAGAAGCTTGAGTCAATAGCAGTGACAGAAATGAACTCTTCCATTAGGGGCAACATTTGCCTCAATAAGATTGTTGTGCAAGGGAGACATCAGGTGGTGAAACTTGTACTGTAGAAACTATCCTGAAACAGTCTAGTTCTCCAACAAATATTCAAGACAAATCATGAAGTTTTACATGCCATCTCTATTTCAGCGGAATTAAGTCTATGTCTAGCTCTTTATTTTGCTTTGGTGTTGTACCTCTTTTTACTGAGGGGTAAGAAAAAAGAACAACATTTTTTAACAGTGAGCTCCAAACAGGGTCTGAGTCTCACTTTTTAGCAACTGGTCGATGATAAAAGGTCTCTGCTTAATCTCCAGAAAATGTTGATCATCAACCTCAAGATATAGAAAAAAATATATATCACAAAATATTATATGATATTTTTCATTTGAAGTTTGATTTATATAAGGTTTGCAACCCTGTTATGCAAGTTTGGGATTTATCTACAATGTGTGTGATTTATTTTATTATTGTTATTTTTTTATCAATACACATGGAAAAATAAAATAAACATGGACTAACTAAAAATACTACACATTGTTAAAAGGGTTATATAATTATGTTAAAATATATGTAATAAATAAATAAATAAGATTATCTAATTACCTATCCACCATGTTTTAATTGTTGGATATTGTAGGGAAGGTCAAGCCCCCTGAGGTGGGACAGGCCAAAACCACCATGTTAAAGAGGGGTTACAGAAATTTTACATGTTTAAAATGTCCAACGTTTCATGTTAATTTTTTGATATGTAATTATGACATCTATGTACCACATTTGTTTTTTGAACACATAAAGCAACAGTTTTTTGTTTGTTTGTTTTTCTTGAAATATCAGTTTTAAAACATTTCTAATTGTACACTGACTTCTAATAAGGCGAATGGCTTATGTTTATTTTCCACACTCCCTCCAAATGTCTCTTTCAGGGAGTATGTAAGTTTGGTGAGCGGGTATGGAATTCTGCAAACAGGTCGGATTACTTTAAAGCAGCAACAAATTCACGTGTAAAGCTATACAGTGTAATTACGAAAGTGGATTCCACTCAATTAAAACACCCAAAACTACATACAGTTGTTTAACCACACTAAAGTGAAGTGACGTGACATGTGGCCAAGTATGGTGACCCATACTAGGAATTAGTGCTCTGCATTTATCCCATCCAAAGTGCACACACACATCAGTGAACACACACAGCAGTGAACACACACCCGAGCAGTGGGCAGCCATTTATGCTGCTGGCGCCGGGGGCAGTTGGGGGTTCGGTGCCTTGCTCGAGGGCACCTCAGTCGTGGTATTGAAGGTCCCCCCACCTACAATCCCTGCCAGCACGAGACTCGAACCTTTGGGTTACGAGTCCGACTCTCTAACCATTAGGCCATGACTTCCCCATTGAAGTCGTGGTATGTAACAATGTATGAATGGATTTGCATTATATAACAATATCAAGTGCCATTTATTTAAAATACATATCGACTCAAAACTACTTCAACGTAAGAAACAATCGCAGTATCATCGTTAGCCATATGCCACTTTTTATATTTTTCCATAATCTAATGACATTCAGGCTTGGCCATCTCAATCGAAGGATCCTTGTAGGCCCTGTCCCAAATAACACCCTAAACCCTCACGGTCTTCCTCGGAGTCCACACTTTTGTGACATAATGCCACTTTGACTGTCGAGTAAAAGTCTGCTGTGGAGCTCACCTCAGTGCGGGCTCTGCAGAAGTGCACATCGAGGGTGCATAGCAGCCGCAAAGGGGCAACTTTTGAAAGCTCAATCAGGAATGGGACCCCCTGCCTCTCATGAACTTACTGACGCGCACAAGCGTGTATTCCAAAGACCGCAAGTGCACATGAAGTGTGCAATTTTGGGCAGCCTTCGTTTCTCGTCCTTCATTCAGCTGAATTTGAAGGATGCATGGGATGTATCCTTCGCGACCTTCAGTCACCCACAATCCTTTGTACACATTCCAATTCACAAAAATAAACGGAACGAAAAATGAGTCAGTACTGTATAGAAGCCGTTTCCGTCACTGAATATTTTTTTAAAAAGTTAATTGCGACATTTTATCTCACAATTCAGATTTTTTTATTCTCACATTGCGAGTTTACACTCCGCAATTCGGAGCGTTTTCCCACAATTTGCGTGATACCAACTTGTAATTCGGCCTTTTTTCATCAAAATTGTGTCTATTTCCAGAATTGCGAGTTTCAGTCTATCACCCATTTCTGAGAATAACACATTTGATAAAATACCAGAATTGCTCACAATTCTGACTAGATGTCTTGCAATTGCGAGTTTATATCTCGCAGTTGTGAGTTTAAATCTCACAGCGAGTAAAAAAAATCTGAATTGTAGATAAACAGTCCGCAATTTATTTTTTAATGTTTTTTTCAGGTGTAAAGACTCCATAAGATATTGAGTTAGTCTGAATTTATTATGAAATGTAAGACAAAAATAATGTTTTCGGACATGAAAGCATATATATTATCTTTTTTTTGGTGTTACTCACTTAAAGCTAAACTTTAGATTTGTAATACAAAGTATTTTTCCAAAATTAAGTTTTATTAGTATTTTCGTGCCGTGGCGGTGAGGGCAGTAACATATGTGACGTAGCCACGTGCACTTTCCAGAGTAGACCGTCTCATTCTAACGTTTCGTGGAGAGGAGGACTCTAGCCTACAAGTCTCAGAAGGACTGAACTAGGAAAGATGCTAAGATGCAGCCTTCTGTTTGAGAAGCACAGGGCCCTGTGTCCCAAGTTCATACTATCCAGTAGGTGCATTAGAATAAGTGTTGGTCCCAAGCATAGTCTGTTAAAAAGAGTAGCCAAAGTCCCCGTAATGTTTTACTATTTAAGGTAATTTTTGAAGTGTCTGAACTGGATCCATGCACACTACGCTTAATATTGTCCCACAAATGTTCTTTGATGCATTTCAGAACTACAACACCGAATAAAAAAACCATTAAAATAACCAACAGGCAGATGTGCGACTGACGGGAATAGAGAGGTTATATACAAGGGTTTGAGTTACGAATAATCACATTTTAACCTGGTACACCCAACCAAAAAGAAAAACTAGTTTATTTAATCTTATCTGTGTTAATCGCAACAAAAATGTGAATTTTAAATTAGACATGGTTTTTACCACAAATAAACCAAAACATCATGGTGGACTATAGTAAACCATGATAACCACAATTAACATGGTTTTTGCTACACTCACTATAGTTTAACAAAATGGTATTTTAAAAACCGTGGTTATACAAATGGTACACAAAAAAACATGGTTACTACACTTTTACTACAAAACCATGGTTAATTTTTGTAAGGGACATCCGTACCTGTCCCTTTAAAGTGGTCATATGATGTGATTTCAATTTTTCCTTTCTCTGTGGAGTGTTACAAGCTCTTGGTGGCATAAAGAAGATCTGTAAAGTGCAAAGACTAAAGTCTCAAATCCAAAGAGATATTCTTTATAAAAGTTCAAGTCAACCACGCCCCCCACATGTCTACGTCACGATTTTTCTTTGTGGGAAGATTTGCATAACGCCACCCATAAGTCCATGCAAAGAAAGAAGGCGTAACTTTATTCTCACTGGTTCCGCCACCGCCATGTTGTGAAGATACTCTGTGTGTTTTGTTGGAAAGCGAAACTACTTTGTTTTGGCCTTCCAAAAGAAGACACAACCAGAAATCAGTGGTTAAGCTGTATTTACAAAACTGTTCCAGAACAGTTCAAACCAAAATATTCATATGGCACAGCGCATTTTAACGGATGACGAGGACTGTTTCCTGAACCCGCAGAGTATTCTACAATGCGTCTGTGCAAAAAGGCTGTTTCTATAAAGTGGGGCAATTCCAAATTTACAAGGACAGTCTGGCGCTTCTGACTCAACGCCTGTAAGTACGTTTACATATTTAAAGGATTTGTCACTGATGATTTAAACGCGAGTTTTGAGCAGTGAGAGTAGCGCTTGTTGTTTGTCATTTAGTTTGTCTCCGATCACAAATGCAGACACGGTTTTATGTTTACGCGGTGCGATGCAACGCAACGCTAAAAAGACAGTTTAAGTCATTATAATAAGTAATTATGTCCCAACTGGATGCAACAAAGGCCTCGGTGACAATGTTTTATTGGTTTTGGCTCGTCGTGCTGTGAGTCGCTCACATTATGGTAAGGCGTAACATTTCCGTTCACACTCCTGAAGGTATTCGGCCAATACAACACACTGGATAGCTAGCGCAATCACGTACACTCGCTTTTCAGAACGATGGCTTTGTAAAAATCGACTAAGCGTTTCCAAACAATACTGTCCTTGTGAAAATAATGTGTTTACACTCTTAAACCCAATATAAACACATTGCATTACACCAAATACACAAAATAGTGTTCTTTTTAGCAAAGTCATATGACCCCTTTAAACTTCAAAAGGCAATGATGTCATTGAATAAATATGAGCAGAGATCTCTGATAAGACCCACGGCTGGCAGATAATCATGTCACTTCTTTTCTCTCCGATATGGTAGGAAGTTAAATTAAATTAAATGTGGATGATGTTAACTGTGATAAGATGATTGACAGGCCAGTTTACAGTGAAAGGGTGTGTGTAACTATGCGACAGAGCAGTCTGTTAAAGATGCAATTGTATGACGTGATACAACATATTGTCCCAAAGCTTGCTAACTCTTCTACTACACACTCGAAAGTGTGTACTTTTTCTTCACCAAAAGAGTCCATACTTTAAGGGCGTAGTATAAGTAGTGGCACACGAGAGGACGCAAGATGGTGCTGGGCCCTATGTTGAAAGGTGAAGCGGTTATGAGAGAGTCTCGTGACCACTAAACTTCGCGAATCCTCGCGCTCTGAATGGCGCCGGCCTCTGAATACCTAGTACGTCGCACTGTTTTGAGCCGAAGGGAAATAGACCCCCACATAACAAAGTGGTCACAGGGCCCCACTCGCTGCTCCGGTGGGTCCTCAAACCGGGGTCTCTGACATGGGAGGCGGATACCTAACAGGAGGGAGAAAGGCCCACAGCCACTAGCATCGTCCGCTATGCGCTCTTGAATCAGGGGAGTGGGTTTAAACCTGCCAGGCACTACTCGCTGCCTCCGTTACACTACCCCTCTAAATCTCACTCCTATCCGGTCATGCACCAAAGTCCACGGGTCGCACGCGGCAGCTCCGAGTGGGTCCGCGAACCATTCTCCGCCGTGGGAGCGGACTCACTATTATATATTATTATATATATATATAGTATATATATATATACTGTATATTCCCTTTCTGTTCATTCTTCTAGACAAAATATTAAATAATTAGCATATTCTTACATGTTAAAGGTGCAGTAGGAGATCTTGGAAATTGCTAACTTTAGCCTGATAGCACTGACAGCGAACGTCCCACCCGCCGCTTCCCTGCAATCTCCGTCCAAAGCCACGCCCCCTGAACGCATATATGCTCACAGACCAGAATACCAGAGACAACATTATTACAAAAGGCTACATCAGTGGTTCCCATTTCCAATCCTCGCGCTTTATTTACAGTGTATATTATTTCACCTTCTCTAGTAATTTCTCTGTGTGGTTAAAACTGCGCACGCAAATCCTGACTGAATGGCGGATGAATAACTTCTAACGATTTCCCCTGCTCGGGAGTGGTGTTGAACCCTGCTGTATGCCGTTATCCTGTCTGTGCAAAGCGGGTGCACAGAGGAATGCAAATACTATGTTGACAGCGTCGGAAACCAATTTAAAATTCTCGGGACCGGGAGTTTTGATTGGAGACCATTTCTTGGCCACGTCTTCCACAGAATTCTATAAACATACAATATATATATTTAGTATATGTTTAGACACTTACTTGATGATTGCTATCCGGGATTTGAATAGACTTTCACCAAGCATAACAAAAAGTTTCTTCTGAATGCATCAACCCATTGCACCTTTAAATAAAAACATAATTGTAGCCTTGATTTGGTGCTATTTTTCCCTGAGGATTTCCACATCTTCCACCTCGGATTCAGTGTCCGACGGTGGACTTATCTCTAGAGAAGCAGGATGATATATATATATATAAATCTTAGATATATCTCCCCATAACTGTAAACCTTCTGGTTACGAGAATTTAGTTTTCAAGATTTTACCCCACAAATTTGGTTGGCTCACAGAGAGCAACAGCCACCAATCCCAAGAGCAAAAGGACCTTCATTTTGCCAGTATGTTCATGTTCTCCACACAGATCTCTTTTTATAATGTCAGGCCTTCAAGGGCCGCCCAGTCCTGACCTTCTCCAGAATGTGGATCATGTATAATTCACCTGTTGCACATGCTTTTCAAGATATTTTTAGCTATGATTTGAGGTGACAACAGCTTCAAAGAAAATTATTTCAATCATTAACCTGTTAAAAGCTGATCCTTCATTTTAACAAGAAAATAAATACTTTACGGGGCCGTCAGTTAAAAAAAAACTGGCCTTTATTTAGTAAGTCCTATACCCTCACCCTGAACTTCAAAACCGCAGTAGATGATTTCGAAACCTGGAATAAACATACATATTAGAGAGAAAAATAAATTAATGTTTTTTAAAGTAAAATTTCTACCACAAACAAAAAAACACTTTTTATGTTATTATATGTGTTTCTTTGTAAATCAGAAATTATCGGCAAAACCAAAAACTCCAGCATCTAAACAAGTTAGTTTTATGTTCACTCGTGTAATGTTCACATCATATTCCATATAGACTAAGTTAATAATATCTTACTACAGGTACAAATTTTTATTTTTACTAGAAAAAATTCTTGAAAAAATTACAGTTGCACATAAGGCACAATCTCAAGGTATTTGAGTTAATTAGGTCACAATATAATTTACACATGTCACTGTTGACTGCATGCAAAATATGTTTATATTTATATTAAAAATACAATATATATACACAAACCAAGACAATATGCACAGTACACTATACAGGTTTTTGCAATATGCAATCTTTATTTTTATTTTATTTGAAAGGGAAACCCTGGGGGGGGGGGGTATAAGACTGCTTGCTTCAAAACACGAGGAGCTCTATGCTTTTTCACTTTTTTTTCAACTTTATTAGTCTGTATGTTGCTGATCCAAACTCACGTCCATCAAAAGGTATATATTTTAATAAACAGAAATCACTTTTCAAAAACTACAACGAACGACTCGTTTGGACTACAAGGCATATTTTCCGGGATTTGTGATATCACAAATATCGACGAATGGGACGAGAGCTGGTTGAGCTGCATTAGAGAAGGCAAACGAGTGTTATCATTACTATGTTGGAGACATGCTAGCTTTCCCAAGGCAGACAAACTTAGAGTGGTTACAATCATCCGGGTTTAAATCGTGCTCAAATTGATTTGATTTTGACGCAATATTTACACTGAAGCTCGCAGCAGACATCTATGGTAAGGGGCATGACATTTCCCGACCAGGCGCCGAGTGCTGCCAATCAGAACACACACTGGCCCAGCTAACCAATCACAGCACATTTTGTATTTCAGAAGGCGGGCCTTCATTTGATACAGGAACTATTTGAGCCGTTCATGCCAGACTGGGGAGAGAGGTGTTGTAATAATGTAAAATATGTGAAAAATTGTTTTTCGAAAAACCTATATGAGAGCCTGTTCTAGTACACCCCCAAAACAAAATCAAGGCTTTGTAAAAGAGCATAATAGGACCCCTTTAATATGATGTAAATTATGTCTCTTACATAAATCTTTCATTGGTTTTTTAATACTTATTTAAATAAGAAACATAATTTACGCTATATTAAGCCATACACGTCTTAATACCCGGCGTTCCCTTTAAATGTGTCAGACCGCAAATAATGACCTGAAAAAGAAAACTTACCAAAGAAGCAGACCGTTAGTTATAGGTGCTAACATATATTGGCATAAACTGTTTTTTTTAATGTTCAGTTTTCTCTGCCGTCATGAAGTAGAATCTTACCAAGTAGGTTAGTTAAAGTGAATATATTTATAGCAGAATAACACATCTTGGTTAATGGCACTGACATTTGAAAACAGTTCTATCGCTCCCCTTGTAACATACAGTAACTCATGTGACTACTATGATTAGCAGAACTGTGCTTTAGCAGTGCATTGGCCATGTATGTTGCTGGCTGATCAAAAATATCTTGTAGTACGATTTAAAATCCCAAAAAAGATAAATACAGAATTTCAGCTATGCCTTTTGTACTTAAGACGTCTTAACAGTGGATGTTGAATCGTTGTAGGAACTTGTTGGGTTGAGCAGACCAGAGGCACAATGGGAATTGACATTCATCTTTGAATTAATGCTAAAGTTATTGATAGTTTGTTCAGACCCACATCCGAGTAACCTCAGTAGGTTCTTGCGAAAATTGTGTCCAACAAAGCCATAAAGAATGGGGTTTATACAACTGTTTAAATAGGAGATGCAGATGGTAAATGGCATAGCTGTGTCGATAACATCCAGTGTTTGGCAGTTTTCCATCACGCCAAGCGTGGCCAGCAGCTCGATGAAGTGGAAAGCTTGGTGAGGAGCCCAACAGACAAAGAAAGCTAGCACAGTAGCGGCTATCATACGTAGAGTTTCATCTTCCCGAGAGCGAACGCTTTTCCTCAACAGACCCCTGGAACCCAGAAGTGCCCGACCGATCAGGCAATAGCAGGTAATGATGACAAGGAAAGGCACAAGGAAACCTAGCACACTTTTTAGCACGCTAAGGGTAACAAGCAAGTTAATCTGCTCACTGCGGTGCCACACAGCGCACAATGTAGAGTTCCCAATGTCATACACATCCCGGCTTAGTGCAGTAGGTGCACTAAGGAGCAAGGCAAACAGCCATATGAGTACACATGTGAGGTTAGCGTAGAAAAGTGTGCGCTGGCGTCTGGAGCGCACCGGATGTACGATCGCAAGATATCGGTCGATGCTAAGAGCGGTGAGGAAGAATATGCTAGTGTAGAGGTTGAAGATGACCAATCCGGCACTTGCCTTGCACAGGAAGGTGCCAAACGGCCAATGGTAACCCATAGCTGTGAAAGTGGCCCACAAAGGTAGTGTGATAAGGAAGGTGAGGTCTGATATAGCTAGATTGAGCACAAACACGTTTGCTACTGTCTTCAGCTTCATGTAGCGGTTGATGACAGCTACCACCATGCTATTGCCAATGATCCCGATGACGAAATTGCATCCGTAGACAATAGGGATGAAGGTGAAGATGAAGCTGTGTCTTCCAGACATACTGCAGTTCGCATGGAGGCCCTCACTCATTCCTGATGTTTTGTTCTCCATGTTTGGTCCCTAGTTGTGGTGATTATTTGACTACAAATGGGCTCCGCTATCCACAGGATGTGTCTGCACTAACCAACACCAGCTTTGGGGTAAAGGCCTCACTGACACCTATAAAGGAGAAAACATAAACATCAGCCACAGTCACAGGCCGTAATGCATGAGCATGAAAGAGCTCTCTCTCATTAAGTCCTACAGATTAAAACTGTCCTCACTGATCATGCTACTTCTGCTGAATAAGATGCCATTAAAAACAGATGCTTGTCAGCCCTTTGAAATTGCACTTATCTGTCCACCTGGAACCCCTTAAAAATGTTCTCTGAAATTGTACAGTTTCTCACGGTCATGGAAAACATTAAAAAAGCTCAGGGAATCCGTCTGTCTATTGCCCCCCAATTAATGAGCATTGTTACAGATACAGTAACGCATACTGTAACTTGTATGTTTAACAGAACTGTGCTTTGGCAGCACATTGGCCAAGTAAGTTGTTGGCTGATCAAAAAATATTTTATAGCACCTTTTCAAAATCCCAAATCACAGATAAATACAGAATTTCAGCTATGTTTTTAGCACTTAAGTTGTCTTAACAGTGGATGTTGAAATGTTTTTTTTAGCTTTTTTTGCTGCGTTACACAGACCAGAGATACAATGGGGATTGACATTCATCTTTGAACTAATTCTAAAGTGATTGCTAGATTGTCCAGACCCACAGCCTAGTAACCTCAGTAGGTTTTTGCAAAAGTTATCTATTTGTCTGACTGTCTAAGGACTTTTTTCCAGTTTCAGCAAATATAATTTTATATAAATTTCTGCACATTTTAAATCTGAATGGCAAATTCAGCAATTTAAATGGAATTCAACATGCATTCTTAATTACACTTTAATTAAATTCTGAATGACCCACAAATTAATTTAATGAACATACACTTAGTTATACTTAGTAGTTTTACTCTGATAATTATTTAATTGGCTAGATACTACTTAAGTTCAGAGGTATTCATTTACATTGTAGTGAAACATCATGCTTTTTACATTTTCTCAAATGAGAATCAGTTTTTCCTTGACTATCCCTCAGTAGGTTATGGGTCAATTCGGTCAGATGCTAAAAAGCTAGTTAGCTAAATAAATAAATAAAAAATGCACTGTTAAGTCAAATATTTATGAAAACTATTTAAAAAAAATGCAATGAATGAATTGAGAATAATTGTTTCATTTTCAGCTGACATAATTTGCACATCACACATATGTATTTCTATTTAGTTTTGCTTTGTTGACCATTTGGTTATGTGTAGGACTTGCAAATACAAAAAAAAAAAAAAGCCTGTTCTAGTTATAAAGAGAAAATGCTGCTATTTAAAATTAATTGCATATTAGGAAATGGTTTTGTCCCATATCTCAAGAATGAGTTTTGAAGCTTGCCCTCTCAAATGAAGGGAGCATGGAGGCTCTGAAAGTCACATTGAGATCTTGCAATGTGTCTTTTTATTGAGAAATCTGTGCATACATATGGAAACCCATCTAAAAATTATTATCAATATTCACACAAACAAATGTATATGTCATGGAAAAGGCATGGACATTCATTGCTCAAAGTCAGGGTGCCCTGTTATCAAAGTGTGTGTCTTGTTACCTGCAAGTGTTAGCTACAGCAGAACTTGTGCTCATGAAGGTGGCATGGCAGTAAACGTGCTTTTCTAACTACACCCTTAATTGATGTAGGAGATTGAGAGAGAGAGAGAGAGAGAGAAGTGCATTAGAGCATTGCAGAGTTGTTATGTTTCATACACAGTGTGCTAAAAGAAGGAGCTCAGCATGATCATTTTTAATCAGCACACACTTAAATAAACAGGTCACCAGGGGTCTAGGCTGTTGAAAGTGCCTGTGAAACCTGTTTATGGTTAAAAAAAATGAGCTTGCTGCTACCAGGATTGAATGAGGAAAAATTATCCGTTTAGAACTTTGTTTATTAATGTCTAAAACTATAATAATGAAATGTATTCTGCATACTTAATTAACTATGGCGATATGAACTTTATTTTGCCACAAGGGGGCACACTACATGGTTTCAGCTACAAATTTAAGCAGAATCCAAATGCAAACTAGGGTTGTGCATTTAATCAAAATGTAAGAACCGGTTCCCTTTCATTTCAACCTCATAGAAAGAGGAATTTACTGTATGTACTACA
This sequence comes from Sinocyclocheilus anophthalmus, assembly GCA_018155175.1. Classification (NCBI taxonomy): domain Eukaryota; kingdom Metazoa; phylum Chordata; class Actinopteri; order Cypriniformes; family Cyprinidae; genus Sinocyclocheilus; species Sinocyclocheilus anophthalmus. The sequence goes on from JADLZN010003341.1 coordinate 176,759, forward strand.
AGGTCTGCAAAATAACTGATTTCAACTAATTTTGCAAACAAATAATTATGTTCCCTGTTAAGATTATTTTCCCCCCTTAAGTTAGATTTCTCTACATTCAGGAATATTCTCTATATTCTAACTTTAAAACCTATATCCTTTGGTTTGGGTCCATTTTTAAGAATTATAGATTATATTAATTATAATATAATTAATTGTATAACCTAGAGCATTTATGGAACTGACAGTGTCATCCGTCATGGTCCAAAAGCTTAATTTATGCAATTAAATTTTGTAATTTAATAATCCATACTTAAAATTTTGTAATTCATACTTACAATTCATACTTAAAAATAAATAAGTATTAAACATTAAGAAAAAACTTGCAGCAGTTATAAATTCAAATTTTAAATTTCTGTACATTCAAATTCAAATTGCAAATTCAGGAATTTAATTCAAAATTCAGTTTTAATCTAATTATGAATGGTGCACAAACCTTCAATGAACGTACACTTTTGCTAAATTATTTCATTTCATAAAGTATTTAAAACTACAGATATAATTATGTAGCTTGTTTCTCACCTCATTTCAAAATAAGGGATTTCATTGTAATGTAAAAGGCTTTATCAATTCAATTCTGAAGGATGCACAACCCTGTCAGAAACATAATATAAAACACCTAACATATTGAATTAAATTACTTTGTTCAGAAAAAAATCCCATTCATCACTCTGTGACCATACACTTCTTCTTTTACTCGCTTCGCATTTTAAGCAGTTTCATTTATATGTCAAGTGAATGTGGGTTTCTTTGGTTTCACAAGTCGAGGCGTTTTTAAAAGCATGCATTCTTCTGTAAAAGCAACATCCATATCAGTTGCAGATGTGACGTTCATTGCGAGAGGAGCACAACGTTGGGGTGCCAAGGGTAACAGGATAATTAAATATCACCCGTGCATTTCTCCTCCTCAGGCCTGGTGCAGTAAAGCAGTTCCGCACATGTCAAAATTTGATTTAGTCCTGTTTTCTTTTTTAAATGAGTGTAACAGTAGGCGGGTGTAAATTTGACTGTATGGGAACACAGAAGCTAAATGTGCAAGAATAGCTCACTTTTAGTTGTGCATGTGTTCCCATGCTGTTTTTTTCTGGATTCACTTTGATAACATGATTACTGAGACACATTACTGAGAATCAAGATTCATAAATACCTGCAACAAATATTGTTGCAAGTCATGTAAGAAAGATCGTATTTATGAGTTGAACTCACATGAACGCCACCACAAAGGCATAACTATGAGTGGGAAGTTATGAGTCTTTAAGCCCGGAATTTCTTAGTAAGGAGTGTGTCAGTGAGAAAAGTTTATATGCAATGGGTGCAGCATCGACAGGAAATTTGTTGAAATTAATGAAATTATAATTTTTGTATTTATGTTGCATCTAAATAAATTGATTAAAAACAAAAATGCATGGGTGCACGTTATTTTTTCCGTCATTTTGTAGAAGCAGAGTTTGAAAATCTTATTGAAAAAAGATGCATCACCATCTTGTTGTGAACATAGTGACTTGTTTTTATAATTACGACTTTCCAACTCGTAAATACCTGCCCAGGAGAACTTGAACACACCGTACACTAACAAAAGAGCACGAAATAGGAACACACAGCACCAAGTAACTACTCTAAGCTAGAATAATTAATTCTTAATGTTTCTCCCAGACGGCGAGTACATGAAATGGAGAGCGAATGGCAACACTATAAATGGAGACTGGAAAAGGGCAGAAATGCACTTATTTAGTTTGCCAAATACCCATGGACACGTAAAAGAGAAGTGGTTGCCCAACAAAAAGAGGGACATTTGTTGTGTACCCTGGACATTCAAAATTGGTTCTTAATTGTCAATTTCGAAATTGAGATTTATACACCATCTGAAAGCTGAATAAATAAGCTTCCATTGATGTAGAACGGACAATATTCGGCTGACTATTGAAATCGGAATCTGAGGTGCAAAAAATCGAATATTGAGAAAATTGCCTTTAAAGTTGTCCAGATGAAGTTTTTAGCAATGCATATTACGAATCAAAAGTTAAGTTTTGATATATTTACGGTATGGAAATTTGCTAAATATCTTCATGGAGCATGATCTTTTCTTAATATCCTAATGTTTTTGGCATAAAAGAAAAATCGATAAGTTTGACCCCTACAGTGTATTTTTGGCTATTGCTACAAATAAGCGACTTAAGACTGGTTTTGTGGTCAGGGTCACATTTAATAACATGTTTTTACTCCACAGCATCAGTCGAGTGTTTGAAATAACTTCATTTTGTGGCTTGATGTGCAGTTTTTGTCACAGAACGAGGAAGATCATATATTCTGCAGCTTTAAAAATGACACTACTAAAATAATGCTGAAATCATGGGTGTGTGTAATCATTGCGTTTTCTATTTTTGCGATTGATTTGAGGGCCAAATGTCACATATTTTCATGGGATTCAATACTTGCTTTGCTTACTTTGCCCTAACAACACAAGTATCTAAAAGAACTCTTGTTTAACAGAAGTGTAGCGTGAGTACCACCATCTGGCAGAGGTGGACTGCACTCTAAAAGTCACATCCTATCTGAGTAAAGATTCACTCAATCTCTCTTCTCTCATTCTGAGAGGACCACATGGAAATTTCATCAGCAAACTTTGGCCATTAAAAAAAAAACCTTATCTTTCGCTGGACCACATGACAGAGATGGGGTTTAATATTTCTGTTGAATGGGCTTTAATGAAAAAGGCTGTTTGTATTACAGCATGGCTGTTGTGTAGCCGAGCACAAACGTAGCCCAACACGGCAGTTAGATTCTGTTAATCGTTTTTGAAGTTCGCATCAGTAGATGCAAGATGCCGACATGGGGGAGTTGTGGACAACAAAAGATAATAAGTCTTAAGACTGCAGGTCAATAAAACATTGGGTTTGTCTGAGCTGAAGAGATGATAATGTTTTTAACAATGAGAGATAACACAACCACTGTGTGCTAAAAGTTAGTGAGCTGCCTGCATTTTAAGGCATCATAGGTTCCTGAGGCTGAAAAGTAGACAGCATAATTATGGTGCCAAATTCAAAGGTAGCATCACATGTATCATTTGTGGAGAAGATAATCCAAAATGCACTGTGAAACCCTTTGTGAAAAAGAAGTGTGCTTAATTGTGCTGAATGTGCACTTGTAGCCTACTTGAAATATTAAAATAATATATATATAAAAATAGGCAGATAATATAATAGTACTTATATAAAAGCCACTTAAGTGTAATTAAATAGGGGACACTTTTATTTATTTTTTTACTTTTAAATTACATTTAAAAGTGTCATGCTTAAAAGAAGTAAACTTATTTTGATGTGTTGACTAACATACTAAAGCACATGTAAAGTACCTTTTAACTGTAGTGTTTCATTCCATTGACGTTAATATACTACCACTGTACTAAATTTCTACTTAATTACAAATCTAATTATATTTAAATACTAGACATACAAAGTTGAATAGAAATGCCATTACATTATATTATAGTTGACCATTAATGCTTTCAGATTCAGCAGTACGTTAACCATATTTCAAAGTAATTATGAAATTACATATAAACATGTTATAAGTTGACTTAAATGAGGGTCAAAGCACTTTCGTTCAACTGATTGCATTTACAATAATACATTTTCATTTAATTGAAATTAACATGTAATTAAGTGTCCGAAAACATTACATTTCCGCATTTAAGTATATTGTTTTAAAGTATATTATTTCGTATTATGTACTCTTTAAAAGTATACTAAAGTATTTTTTTGGCCAGGGAAAGACAATACTGAAAAACTATAATACTAAGTGTAACACATCAATTATCTGATCTAAATCAGTATTTGGTCAAAGTAAAACAAAAAAGTCCCGTTTTTAAAGCAAGTAGCTTCACTTGGCGGCCATCTTGGAAATGACCTGTGTCTATCATTTTATGCGTTTATAATTGTTACATTTAAATAACTTATTTCAAATAAGGAAAAACAATTTAAAATCTGACAACTGGTATCATAAATTGTGCTTCTATATGTCAAATCACTGACACAAAACATGTTCAGGGGTGCGTTTCCCAAAACCAACCTAGTTAGCTAACTATTGTGGTAAGTTCCATTGAACTCTATTGGTAACGACGGAAATTGCGACCATAGTTGGTTTTAGTAAACGCACTGCAGGCGTGGTCACTAATGCATGTGCAGTATAGAGCAATGCATTACTCCTTTAATCTTCTAAGACCTTGGAATAAATACTACTATAATGTTTAAAAAGATTGTTCTTTATAGTATGAATGTGTATAGTATGAATATAATCCAGACATTCTACATCCATTCATACTGCATTGACACTTTTAACAGAAAGGGACTTTCTGTCCTTTGTCAAAAATACAAATTGGGCTGTTAGTTCTGATCTCAAAGCATATGGAGTTCCCTTGGGCATCTACTATTCCTTCATACTCTGTTTCATTAATATATAGTAAAACTATTGATTGATTACACAACTCTTTCTATCAACTCTGTTTGGAATCGGGAATTAATCTGACCTAATTTATCAGTTCGACTGGGAGAGGTGTGGGTGTGGTCTGACCTCAGTTTAAAAACTGCTCATCGTCATAGACATTTCAACGTTATTCATAGAGCCATAAATAACTCGGTTACAAAATACAAACACAATTCCAAAAAAGTTGGGACACTGTACAAATTGTGAGAAAAAAGGAATGGAATAATTTACAAATCTCATAAACTTATTTTATTCACAATAGAATATAGATACATATCAAATGTTGAAAGTGAGACATTTTGCAATGTCATGCCAAATATTGGCTCATTATGGATTTCATGAGAGCTACACATTCCACAAAAAGTTGGGACAGGTAGCAATAAGAGGCCGGAAAAAGTAAAATGTAATACAGTGTGGCAAAAAAGTATTTAGTCAGCCACCAATTGTGCAAGTTCTCCACTTAAAAAGATGAGAGAGGCCTGAAATTTTCATCATAGGTATACCTCAACTATGAGAGACAAAAATGAGAAAAAAAAAAATCCAGAAAATCACATTGTAGGATTTTTAAAGAATTAATTGGTAAATTCCTCAGTAAAATAAGTATTTGGTCACCTACAAACAAGCACGATTTCTGGCTCTCACAGACCTGTAACTTCTTCTTTAAGAGGCTCCTCTGTCCTCCACTGCTTACCTGTATTAATGGCATCTGTTTAAACTCATTATCAGTATAAAAGACACCCGTCCACAACCACAAACAGTCACACTCCAAACACCACCATGACCAAGACCAAAGAGCTGTCAAAGAACACCATAAACAAAATTGTAGACCTGCACCAGGATGGGAAGACTGAATCTGCAATAGGTAAGCAGCTTGGTGTGAAGAAATCAACTGTGGGAGCAATTATTAGAAAATGGAAGACATACAAGACCACTGATAATCTCCCTCGATCTGGGGGCTCCACGCAAGATCTCACCACGTGGGTGTCAAAATGATCACAGAACCAACACGGGGGGACTGTCTTTTTTTAACAGTGTATTAACTATGTACTAAAAACCTGTCAAACTGTTGATATTATAAGGTAAAGATAAGATAGACAGGTATTTATTATAAAAGGCTTACAAAAAACATAGACACATTTTTTTAAATGTTGTTTAATAATTGATAGATCAATAAAAATATATGTGGTTAAACATAGTTGTCTCATGTGAAATACCATAAAAACATAATTTATTTTTTATTATATGTGCATATACAAATTTGTATGTGGAATTTATGTATTTTATAAACCTATCGTCATGTACCAGATGTAATTGTCAATATATTATATGCATATGGTACATATATTTTTTGATATAGGGCAATATATGTAATTTATTAATTTGGTAATGGTTAATTCAAATGTGTTCAATGTGTTGTTTCTTTGTAATTATTTCTGAAATTTCAGGGTGGATTTATTTAAGGTATTGCTAGTCTGTTTGTAAGGTTTGTTTTGGCTGGTTGCTAACTGACCTCAAAGTTTTTTTGTTTTTTTTGACCATTTTATCATCCACTATGCTAAAAACACAACCACAAATAATAACACGCTTCTCTTTAAACAAAACTGCAAAGTTTAAGGTATTATTCATGTTTGTTGCGGGAAGATGTTTGAATTTAATTATTTATTTTAATATTTATGGCAAAATCTTAACTATGCAATGAATATAATAACATTTAGCATTACAACTGTATGATTTCACAAATGGCTACCAAATAAAGCATCTGAATAAGGATTTTAGATCCGTGCTACATGTTCATGAATTTGGTTTCGTATCCAAATTAATGGATAGGTATTCAAACATGCTCAATAAACAGGATTCGCTTTTAATGCATTTTACAGGCTTACACTGACACTTAAACACATTTAAAACTCTAAATAAACCAGAATTGGTCCTACCTGATGCAGTGGATAAGAAATCTCAGTTTCAGAGTGTGAGCCAAGCTGCATGAACTGCTCAATCAAGACGAGAAACAGTCAAAGTGCTTGACACTTACTCACACATCAGCATGTACAAACACAATCCACCCCCCACTGATGAAAACATGACTCAAATCTCATGCATTTCCACAGAATCTGCTTGTTAAGAACACCACCCCCAGCATACACCCACTCAGCATTAACACTCCTCCCTTATGAGTGTCACATCTCCAGCTCAGTGGTCAGTTATTTCATGTTGTCCTCCCATGCCACGAATCGTGCAAAGGCAAATCATGACATCTCTAATTGGCCTCCCCCAAATATATATTAATAGCACTGTCACCAACATCAGACATCAGAGATGAAGAGGAAATTGGTTGTCTAGTGATCCTCTTCCTCAAATGTGACTTTTTTCCATTGCGGACTCCTCTGTCAGTCACATAAAAATACATTTGAGTACAAACACTGCACTATGTGGCCATTACGTCACTGGTTGAATGACGAACTGAGTGTACGAACTAGAAGAGTTAGGAAAGGACGAAGGAAAGGAAAACAAATTAGGGAAGCAGAAGTCTGTTGGGTAGGCTGGAGCAGGCTACGTGTAGACATGAGAAAGAACATGGAGAACTTGTGAGAAAGCTAGATGTACTGACCTGTGAGGTCAGATCATCTGATCCGATCCTGCAGTCGGTGGATCTTCTTTCATGCCAGTTCAAATCCAGTTTACCTCTGTTTTTGCTAAACTATCCATTTCATATATATATATATGAGTGGTAATTTCACTGAACAATTTTACCGAACAACTTGATAAGACGAAGCAAAACATGTTGCTGCCTCTCTTTTTAGTAAAAAGGAAGCTAAACAGTAAGTTCACCTATAATTTACTCACCCATCACTCTCCCATTTACTCACTCTCTTGTTGTTCCAAATTCATGACTTTTGTCTTTAAAAAAATAGAAGCAATTTTGTAATATTCTGTCTTTTTTCATTCAGTGAAGGGCTTGTAATTTAACGTTTTAAAGCTTCAAAAAGTACATAAAGACATCTTAAAAAATAGTGCAGTTGTTTGATCTTGCATGTTTGATCTTCCCTTAATCAAATTTGATGTGCTCTATGTCTGTGTGTTGATCAGTGTTCATGTTTGAACAAAAACCTAATGAAATCTAAATCATATTGGGCGATCAAGTCTCTTCAGAACACTTTGACCTCTCGATTTGTATGGAATGGCCGGGTGTATGCCAGATGTGCTATGGGTATGCCCGGCTCAGAAACCGCATTAGAGGAGTTAACCTGTCGCGTGCTTGGCGATCTTCTTCAACAGGGACAGGTGGCCAAGGTCGCTGATGACCTGTACTGTGGTGCCGATACCCTTGAGGATCTTCTTGCAGTGTGGCTCTCCAGGCATGCAATCTGTGCTTATCTCCCAGTAAGATGACCGTTGCCCCAGTCAAGACTAACATTTTGGGGTGGGTCTGGAATCAGGGTACTATTCGTGCCAGTTCGCACCGCATTTCAACATTGGCCTTGTGCACCCCTCCTGCAACTGTTAGAAGTCTGCGGTCCTTTATTGGTGTGTTTAAAGTCCTAGCTCGTGTCCTTAAGGGTTGTGCGTCGATCCTTGCCCCCTTCGACAACATGGTCGCTGGTGGTGAGTCGACCGCTGTGGTTGTGTGGTCAGATGAGCTCCTCCAGTGTTTTCATAGGGCTCAGCAGGCGTTATCTACTAGTTGCGCTGTAACAATACCACGACCTGATGATCAACTTTGGATTGTCACCGACAGTGCTCTTAGGGATCCAGGGCTAGGCGCGACAATGTATGTTACGTGGGGGGAAAAGTTGTTGATCGCCGGACACTTTAGCGCTAAGCTTCGCAAAAATCAGATTAATTGGCTTCCGTGTGAGATTGAGGCCCTAGCTATAGCCGCTGCTCTGAAGCATTTTGGTTCATATATTATTCAGTCATCACAGAAGGAGTGTGTGCTCACTGACAGTAAACCATGCGTACAGGCCTTTGAGAAGCTGTGTAGGGGGGAATTTTCTGCGAGCCCACGCTTTACTACTTTCTTGTCTACTGCAAGCCGCTTTCAGGTCTCTGTTTGTCATGTTGCTGGGGCTGCTATTCTCCCTTCAGATTATGCTAGCCGCCATGCTGCACAATGTGACAGTCCGGCATGTCAGGTGTGTAGCTTCATCCGTGAATCCATGGTCTCTGTCGTGTGCTGTACTGATGTTGCCGACATCTTGCGGGGGGCTCAGAAGTTGCCCTTTGCCAATAGGGCCACATGGTTATCAATTCAGGCTGAGTGTCCAGACCTCCGCAGGGTACACGCACATCTTCGGCAGGGTACACGCCCTTCCAAGAGATGTGACCAATTGGCCATTGGCCTGACCAATGTCAAAGATGTGAAACGGTATTTGAATACTGTTACCTTAGCAAGGGATGGGCTGTTAGTTGTGCGGCGTGACACACCACTGTCAAACACAACCGAATGCATCATTGTTCCAAGGTCAGTACTGTATGGGTTGCTTATGTCATTGCACATTAGGTTAGACCACCCCTCGGCTCACCAGTTGAGAGTTGTCGTTGGCCACTACTTCTACGTGCTGGACTTGGATTCAGCCATCCATCTTACCAGTAAGGGATGCCACCAATGTGCTGCACTGACTAAGTCTCCTGTGTTCGCAGTGGAGCAGACCAGCTGTGATCCACCTGAGACGGTCGGGTTTACTTTTGCAGCTGACGTGCTTAAACGTGAGCGCCAGCTCATCTTAGTCGTTCGTGAGTGTGTGACATCCTTTACAGCAGCCTTGTTAATTGATGACGAGCAGAAGGAAACGTTGCGGGATGGTATTGTACACTTGTGTATTAGCCTTCGTCTGCTTGATGGCCCCTTTGCTATAGTTAGAACTGACCCATCACCAGGTTTTTCAGCACTGGCCAAGGACACAGTGTTTGCTCAACACAGGCTGGCCATTGAGTTTGGCGATGCTAAAAATATCAACAAAAATCCGGTGGCCGAAAAGGCCATCCAGGAGCTACAGGGCGAGATTTTGCGACTAGAACCACACTGTGGGGTCATCACCCCCTTACTATTGTCTGTAGCTGTTGCTCGGTTAAATAGCCGTATTCGGTCACGTGGCATGTCAGCCCGTGTTCTCTCTCGAACAGTTACCAGTGCTTGACCGGGAACTGATTGCGTTGCAGCATGCACAACGCCTGGTTAACCACCCCCACAGTGTTAAAGCTAAAGCTCCACTAAGTCAGGATATCTTGTATCTGGAAAACAGATATCTTGTGCTTAGTTCAGACGGGACGTGGTGTAACGTCCGTAAATTTACGGGTTCCCAGTTGTGGCGTACTTTTTATAGGGTTCGCTTAACAGATTGTTATAAAGTTGACTCTTTCCCAAGTGTCACAGGTCATTGTGGTAACGGTGCAGCATCTGAGAGCGAAGAGGAGTGTGACGTGCCACTTGTTGCACCTCCGAGCGACCCTGACATCCCCCTGGCGATAGCGACACCCGCTTCACCCCCTGGGTCTGATGACAGCGGATGTCCGGAGGGAAGGACCGTGTCTCCATCAGGTTCGGTGGAGGTCCTGTGCCATGAGTTAGCCTCCTTCTCAGCTGTTCCGGTGCAGACTCCTCTGCAGTCAGGCCGTCTCCGTCAACTTCCCAACAAGTTAAAAGATTATGAGCTGCACTAGATGGGCTGCCTTCACCCGTATCCTTGCTTTGCTTTGAAAGAGTTTTGTTGTAGCTTTGCATTAATATTCTGCAAGGCTCCATAAGGATCTGCTGTGCTGTTCTCACTAGACAGATGGTTCCGTTGACTCATCTTTTATCGTCACATGTCACGCTTTTGTGTTCCCTTTTTTTGTCGGTTTCAAATGTCCACATGTGCCAGAGAAAAGGGGGTATGTTCTGGAGGGAAAATGGGTGGCGCCAGTATGTGAAGTGTGTCGTGGATCGTGACGTGACTCCTGACGTTGTTCGTGGCCATGCTGGCCTGGGCGGAGCTCGTGCTTGGGGCTTCTTGTTATTGTTGTGTTGGCCGTCGCCATTAAAGGCTTGACTAATCTATTCTCTCGTGTCAGCGATTCAATATACCTCACCTACACACTGGCGCATATCAAGCCAAGTGTTACGACCCATAAACCAACATGAAAGGCAATTAGAGACCAAATCCCAGGTCTACAGATCTTCAGAGAAAGTGATTGTATTTGTGTGGCTTCCTAATGTCAGTGTGGGTTGAAGAACAGTGACATTTGAGTGATTATTACAGCAAATATCTCCTACTTCTGCCAGTGCGCACTTTAGTACTTTAGTGCGCACTTCAGGATCACTATTCCACAACAGTCTTTGGAGGCGGAAATCAGTCTGCTAGTTTATGGAAATTGCTGACCCTAGATTAATACAAATGTTTTAAAACACTATAGCTTGTCAGAGACAGTCTTCCAAATATCAAAAAGCACAAATTTATTATCCCTGACACTGTAGACACTGTAAAGGAGAAGAGAATTAACCACTACTTTCTCTATGATTTTAGCTCTTTTAAAATGAATCATATTCATTTGGTATGATGGATGTTGAGGTTTTATAATTCATGCATATATTTATAGATAACCCATGTGGTTCACTGAACTGAAAAATGATTGATATAACAATTTAGAGTGTAATTCCACTATGTTTAGTGTTGTGTTTCAAGTTGTGCCATGACAAACATAACTAAATATGTGTAATTTTATGTGTAATTAGTTGTGGCAAGCCTAAATCTGAGAAAATAGGGATTTCTTTAATATATACTGTTATATGGATGCCCATATCTTAGCTAGGTTTGATGTAATACATTTCCAGCAACAAACAATTAGTCTGTCCACACTGAATGCAAAAAATATTGCTAGAACTGCATTATGGGCTATTATTTTTATGAGTTGCCTTTTCGCCCTGATGATGTGTTGAAAAACCTGTGGTCTCTATCTATCTATCTGTCTGTCTATCATTTATCTATCTATCTATCTATCTCTCTATCTATCTATCTATCTAATATCTATATCTATCTATCTATCTCTCTATCTGTTTGTTTGTCTGTCTGTCTGTCTATCTATCTCTAGGGTGTAAATTCATAAGCAAAATTATCTGTAGATTTGTGATGTTGAAACATTGTAAGGTCAGAGGTAGGGTTAGCCTAATCTTGAACTTTTTGAACTTATTGGTCATAGTTTGGTAAAGATTTGAAATTTAACTGTTGTACCATTAAATTTTGCCCAACTGGGCATCATTCATGCTTTCCATGCATGCAGCATTCGATTCATTTGTTAATTCATTAAATGAATGCATTATTGATCACACATTCGATGCACTATGCAATGCAATTCATTGAGTAATTATTAATTAATTTCATTCATTCATTCATTCATTCATTATCCGTCATCTAGCATTCATTCATTATATGAATTAATGCATTCATTCAAACGATGCATTGAGCATTCATTCATTCTGTGCACGCATTCATTCATTCACTGATTAATGAATAATTAATTCATTAATTCTATTCAATGAATTGATCATCCATTTATTTAAGAATTCATTACTCTTGAATTTGATGAATGCATTCATTCATTCATTTTATGCATTCATTCATTAATGCATTTGATGCATTCACTCATTCTGTGCCACACATGCATTCATTCATTCTGCGCATTCATTCATTCATTAATTCTATAAATTTGATGCATTCTTTAATTTGATGCATTAATTATTTATATGAATTTGATACATTCATTAATTTGATGCATTAGTTCATTAATTTGATTCATTTCTGTGCAGTGTTTCACATTTCAAGAGGGAAAAAAAGAACATAAAAAGAAGTGCGCTGCTATTTTAGTCTGGTATTTCCCAACCTGTTTTCTGTTTGTGGAAAGAAGAAAAGTGGGGTCATTGAATTGGTTCTCTGAGCTGTGACCTGCTCAGTTTCAGGTCACATTTCCACCACTTCTTGCTGGGCCGCTGGACCAGGTTTCCTCTCACCTGAATCAACAGAACCCAACCAGAATACAGTGGTTTAGAGGGAACACGTCTCTTCATGTATGTCCTCCATGGGCTGTGAAAAGCTCATCACTTTAACAAACATTTAAGTGATTTACAGTTTTTACAATCATTTTGTTACCAATTTCAAAAACCTTGATGTCATTTTTCAAAACTCTAAGACTCAAGACTCAAATCAGTCATTATTTGTAACACAGGCTGTCAAATCTTCAAAACTTTGCATGTTGCATTAATATCTTTAAAGAAGCCTTGCATTTGCAGAATCATTGGTTCAACTAACTTATGTATCATGAAATACCATAGAAACATTACTTTAGATCACCCACACACAAGATACCCATAGTTTCACTGTGTTGTACAGTCATTAAATATACAAAACATGAACAAATAGACAAAAATATGTAATAATAATAATAATAATAAATTGTGATTCAGGTTTCATTCTTCACGTTCATACATCACTGCAGTACTGTAGGCTGGGAGAGCTGCACTCTAAAAACTGCTGGGTTGTTTCAACCCAACTTTGGGTCAAATATGGACTAACCCAACTGTTGGGTTACATTTTTACATTACATTTTTAACCCCAAAGTTGGGTTAGTCCAAATTTGACCCAAAGTTGGATTGGAATAACCCAGCATTTTTTAGAGTGTACAGACACAGTGGAATCATTAAACAAAATCTGAAATTTACTGATGAAATAATCTAATCACAACATAGGTTTTTCAAACAAAAAATTTAGGGAAAACAAATCATAAATCGGGCATCTTGAAATTGATCATTCCTGAACATACTCAGTCCTCGGATGCATCACTATATATACAGAGTTCTGGCATGAAACTCCAGATGGCGCAGTCCGATAGGTCTAGCTCAATCTGACCTGGTGACATCATTGTCACATGGCAGCTGATTGGTTCTCTCCTGTAGTTCTAACCAATGAGCTTTCTGCTCAACATTCAAATACTTGGCTATTGTTTGCTGTAGCAGTTGCAGCATGCTTCAGAAACATCTGAAATCCACATCTAAGATAAGTGAATGTTGTTTTAATCCATATCGCTGTGTATATTTGCGTGGTCTGCCTAATTGAATACAAAATGAGCAACCGTAAACAATTTTAAACTAAGTGTCATATTAGCAGTTTGCATTGTATGCAGCAGTGAAATATTATATGATATATTATTAATATTTCAACAATAACTATTGTGAAAACTGCTGTAAAAATACATTCAAATGATTGGTTTGAAATTATTCTGGTTTGGTCCAGATGCCCCCATGTCAACAAGCTTAACCCCCCCTCTAAGCCCCCTAAAATTGGAAATCGTATCACATCAAACAATTTTGGGTGCAATGCACAGTTTGTCTTGTGGGTGGCAGTAATGAAAAAACAAAAAGTAAAAGACTAGCTGCTAAATTCAAATCTGCATTGGCTGACTGGTCAAGAGCCAGCGCTGCACATTATTACCAATCACACACGAGTGTGAGCTTATGAATGCAATGGCCAATCAGAGGCATTCAGATGAGTCATCACTGAAACACCGGTGTTTTGTTCAGGTGCGCACGCTCGCTGACTGATTGCTCTCTGGCAAATTCTCTCATCAGAAACAACAAACTGCAGATGTGTGTACGAATCTGTAAGATATTCATTTCACAATGTAAACAGCTTCAGTGATTTTAATGGGAGTTTTTGAGAGTGCTTAAACTCACGCTAGACTTAAACCGGTGATAATGTTCTTTGATAATGTAAATGCTCTTTGCTCTCTTTCTGTACAATGCCACATTTGAATTAGTCAACAGTTTATTAAATTCACATTAAATAAAAAGTCAGTTGTATTAAAAATATTTTATGGCAAGACAACCATATCTGGTACTTAAGTAAAAAGAAGGGTTTTTATGCATAGTTAATTGATTACACTATTAGGCTACTTTGACCATCGCCCAGCAGTCTATAGATCAGCTGCTTGTTAGTAAATCATGACAGTAGGTTTTTTTAAATGTCAAAAGAGGGTTTGCTCTGCAAGCTATTAGTAAATCTGGCCCACTGTGACTTCCAATGTCCAGGCTGATATTGTTGCAATGTTTGTCAATGTTTGTACAATATGTTCAGTCTAGGCCGTGAATCAGTGTTAGAAAGAAATATCATGAACGTGACATATAGTATGTCTTCACTTTCAGAGGACATTTGGGATTTTGCCAAAAGGAAGCATGTAGCTTTCAAGACAGACTCCCCTTGGCTAACTATTTCTGTCACATATCCTGTTGACAGCGCTTTCATCGTCATTCTAGAACATTCGTCCAGTGTTGTTAGGTTTAGGGTTAGCATCTCTGCTCGGTGAAGGTGACCTTCTGCAAAAGATGCAGAGATGCACAAGAATCCAAACATTTGCATTCTTTTAACTGAATTGTTCGATCCTGTTTGGTGCACACTTTCACAAGAATGGAGAAGGATGTTATCCCATATCCTGTTTGTAGGAGGGTCTATGAAACCCTGTTTAAAGGAGACAATGGGAACAATTGGTCAGGAAATCTCACAGAACCACACAGTGCAACATGTCAATCAAACAGTGAGGGTCGTGACATTATCCTAACAATGTTCTCTTACCATGCTTGGTAATACTGAGAAGTTTACTGATTAATTCATATATCATATGAATTGTCAATTGTATATTGCTGTTTTGCATAAGGGTATTTTTTTGTGTTTAAGGTTCCTTGTCTGTCCCAGAGGAAAATCAGTTTATATAACTATAAATAAAGAAATGGCTCATAAGACCAATCATATTTAGGTTTAGTTGCATATTTATACAAACGTGAATGTAATTGTTTACTTAGTTTGTCACCTTCCCATTTGAAACTCAGCCATAAACAGCTACAGCATTTTTCATCAACAACAACATGTTTTTGTGCTTGTGTCCAATTTTGGTTTCTAACGTATTACTTTATTTACAGTAATACTGTATGCCAGCTTAATGACATCACAACGTGACATCACTTTGTGTGACATTTGGGTATTAAATAGAAGTTCAACCATTGACAAGTCACATCGTATTTTTTTTTTTTAACAACTGGACGGAACTTTTTTTTTTTTCTCTCATAAAAAAGGTCACTTGATCCTAAAAATATTTTTTATAAAAATCGATGTTTTATACTAAACATGCTTTTTTTCCTTCTTTTCCTTCTTTTTCTTCCCCATAGATCCAGATTCAACTCAAGCAAAGACCCTCAATATAAATATTTAAATGACAATTTAAAATATAAATCCACAAAAACCCACAATCATAAAATGTATGACATCAATACGAATGAAATGTAGTATATATAATTTTTTTTAGGAATATACTTTTTTTTTCTTCATGGATGCCCCAGATTATCTTTATAGAAGGAGAAGAAAAAAAAAGACTGTAAAAGGTACAAAAGCTGGTACTTTGTAACTTATTTACCCCTAAATGGCACATTTTAGTACCTTAAAGGTACACAATAGTACATTAAAAGTACATATTGGTATGTTTTGTTACCTTTAGTATGTTTTGGCCTTCTGTTGAAATCCCTTGCTAATTCTTTGAACTGAGGTTTATCATTGAACCACACAAGATAGCAACCAGACTCCTCCCAGTCAAGGTTGGCATGGCAGTGTAATGGCGAGAGGGTGTTTGGTGGCACATTTAATAAAAGTTCAAGCAAATATTATCAACCCTCCCTTTCCAGACACAACAGATCCTCCAACTCGAGCCTCAGCTCACTTTCTCTAATTAAGCACAACTACACTATAATGTCAGCCCAGGACAACAGTGATGGGACACCAGGGGAGGACTTCTGCTATCCTGATCAACACCCTCCCTCACACATTACAGAAAGTCACTGAAGCCCAGCAGAACTTCAGCTAACCAAATCGGGCTCAAAGGTCAAACCCTGGAGAGCCTGTTTTGCATCTACTCACTGCAGATTTTGAAGCACCCTTATAACTGCAAGGCTAGAAATCAACCCTAAATCTCATTGTAAGCTATCGGAGACGTAGTCAAGGAGGCGTTGCACATGGGACATGCTGTTTGTGTCTGGGTTGTGGCATTTTCTGATTGTCTTGGTATCGCTGGCACAATGTTGACTGCCAGAATGTGGTTAAAGTGGTTATTAGCATGTTGTTAAATAATGCAACAATTTATGCTATCTTTATGTCCCTTGTGATATAAAAGTACTGAATGTGTACTTGTAGTATACATCCAAATCTTAAAAGTATGTTAAAAAAGTGTGCACTTTTTATGACTGTGTTTCTTAAGACACTTAAGTAAAAAAATGTAATTTGCAATAATGTCATATTACAAGTTTTACTCTAAGTACTTTTTAAATTATGCCTTAATAATCTTACGTTGTGCTTTATAAGTACACTTATTTTGAAGCGTTGATTAACGTACTAAAGCACATTATAATTTTAACAGTGATGATTCAATATTACATTTAAAGTTATTATATTTTAAATGTACTAAATTGCAACTTAATCATTATAAATGAATAATTAACAAAATCTATTGAAATATGTCATACAAATTGCAACAGCAAATGACATTTAATATTTGGACTTAAAGCTTTTCAGTACAGTTGACAGGTACACGTTAAACACATTTAACAGACAATATATTGCAATTATGTAGTACATATAAACGTGGACTACTTGTAATTAGTACCTAAAAGAATTTACTAAATACGCCAGTTGGAAAAAATTGTGGTGAAAAAGACATAGACACATTTTTTGCGGCGCCATATTGATATCATTTGTGGAGTTTCCCTGTCAGATGTGAGGAGAGTAAATTAATCCACACAGGCATGATTACATAAAGTTTGCAGTCATGTAATGGTTTTGCTGCCAGTATTTACAGAAAAAAAGCATGTCTTAACCCATTTGTGCTTGAGCAAAAGGTTGATATGTTATGTGTTTCAGTGCTGAAAATATATGAAATCAGAAGGCACATGGCTATACATTAAAGTATGCTTTCACATGAATATGACATTTACTGGTAACAGTAGTGTCTTTCCCCTAAATTTTAAATTCCCCCCAAACATGAGACCACCTTGAATTCATAATGTACTGAAGATATTCTTCGGTCATATAACAAAGGGTTAGTTCACCCAAAAGTTTTAATTAGCCCATAAATTACTCACCCTCGAGTCTTTCTAGGTGTATATGACTTTCTTCTTTAGGATGAATCCAGTCTGAGTTATATTAAAAATTATCTTTGATATTTCAAGCTGTTTAATGCAGCTCAGCGGGTGTTGCATGCATCAGTCAAAAAAAAAGTTAAATAAAAAGTGCCAATCCATAAAAAAAATTTGTCTCACACGGCTCTGGGGGGTGAACAAAGGCCTCCTTTAGCGAATCGATGCATTTTTGTAAGAAAATATCCATATTCAAAACATCATAATCACTTTAATGTAGCTTGCACCAAAAGTTGTACACGGGAAGCAGAATGACGAAGCTGGGTCAGGTAGGATGCCGTACGGAGAAAGTACAAGTCAGTGGCATGCGCCGCTCAGAAGTGATGAACGCGGAAGCGCAGGAGAGCGATCAAGACAAAACAACGGTCACTTATTAGAAGTACAAAATGAGGATTTGTAAAGAAGAATGTCAGAGGATTTCGATGTAAGCCAAGAGGAGACTGGTTTTCCTTTGCTAAAGTTAAAGTGAGATTTGCACAGTCATTTAAAGGGGTCATATTATGCGATTTCAATTTTTCCTTTCTCTGTGAAGTGTTACAAGCTCTTGGTGCATAAAAAAAAAAGATCTGTAAAGTTGCAAAGAATAAAGTCTCAAAAAAGAGATATTCTTTATAAAAGTTAAGAGTCAGCCACACCTACCTAAAACGGCTCGTTCTAACACGCCCCCACATATCTACATCACTATGTCGGAAGATTTGCATAACGCCGCCCAAATGTTCATGCAAAGAAAGAAGTGTAGTGTTGTTGTTGCCGCTGCTGACATGTCGTGAAGACGCTGTGTGATTCGTTGTGAAAGCGAAATTACTTTGTTTGGCCTTCCAAAAGAGGGACAATATCGCTTTCGTCATGCCTGGAGCTGATCTGTGCTGGTTGTTTAGGAAATACTACAACTTTGCGCTGTGGATCGCCGGATCGGCTTTCACCATGGACGAAGCGGAGTCCAGCCCGGGGTTGTCACATTTGGTTGTCACATGCTCCTTCGTTGAACCCGCCGCCTCTGCTCACTCTAGCCCACAGGCCGTTCCTCACTTTATCCCCCGGCCTCTGATCACTCTAGGACTTTTACACTCTAAGCGGCTCACTCTAGGCTGTGTGTGACGCTGTGTTTCGTTGTGATAGTGGAACTACATTGTTTGGTCTTCCAAAAATGGACACGACTAGAATTCAGTGGTTAAGTTGTATTTACAACACTGTGCCAGAACACTTCAACCCAAATATCCGATGTGTGCAGCACTTTTTATGGAGGACTGTTTCCTGATCCGGGAGAGTAGACTACAATGCCGGCTGATCTGACTCAAAGACTGTAAGTATGTATTTTATATTTAAAGTATTTTTATATATATTGAAAGTTCAGTGTAGAGTAGGGCTTGTTTTTTGTCATTTCTCAGATCACAAATGCAGACATGGTTTTATGTTTACACGGAGCGATGCAACGCAACACGTAAAAAGAAAGTATAAGTCATTATAATCCATAATTAAAATCATGATCAAAGTCATTATAATCTGTAATTATTTCCCCACTGGATGCAACAAATGCCTCCATTATAATGGGTTTTCATGTTTTTGAATAATCACTCCGGCCTGACAGGGCATCATCACAAAATGGTAAGGGGCGTAACATTTCCATCAAACGCTTGAGGTATTCAGCCCCCCCCCCCAATCACAACGATGACATGTGCAAAGTATTAGTGCGCTGCAGTAACCCATCCAAAGTGAACACACCAGAGTGAACTCCCCCCAACCTACAATCCCTCCGGTCGAGATCGAACACGCAACTTTGGGTTACGAGCCCGACTCTTAACCATTAGGCCACGAATTCCCCACGGGCGGGCATAGAGGAGAAACAATAATGTACAGTATGTTGAAAATAATGTGTTTTTTTAAACCTTAAACGGCATAAACACATTGCATTACACCAAAAACACAAAATAAATGTTCTTTTTAGCAACATCATACGACCCTTTAACAAATGTTGGGTATTGCGCATGCGCAACGCTGAAACTCATAGTCATCAGGCCGAACTGCCTTCCGGTTACACTTTACTTGAAGGGGTGTGAATAAGACTGACATGACACCTTCATAAACATGACATGACACCTACATAATCATAACAATATGAAGGAGGTTTTATGCATGTTTATGACAACTGGCATTAAGTGTCATTCGCTCAGTTATGTCATTTTTAATGCAAAGATGACATTGTTTGAGATGCCTTTATGTCTTTTTAATGCCAAAGAGGACATTGTTTGAGATGTCTTTGTTATGGTCTATGGTTAGGGGTAGGGTTAGGTCAAATAATGTGATATTTGCATTAAAATGGACATAAATGAGCGAATGACACTTAATGACAGTTAATGTCATAAACATGCATAAAACCTTCTTATTCATGACGTGTGTGTTTCATGATTATGAAAGTGTCATGTCAGTCTTATGCACACCCCTTCAAGTAAAGTGTTACCGCTTCCGTCTACAACTGTTGGCACAAGCTACATTAAAGTGATATTTACGTTTGATATGGATATTTTTCTTACAAAAACAAATCGATTCGCTACAGAAGGCCTTTGTTCACCCCCCCGGAGCCGTGTGAGACACTTTTTTAATGGATGGGTGCTTTTTATTTAACTTCTTTTGGGACTGATGCATGCAACACTCGCTGAGTGGCATTAAACAGCTTGAAAAAATCAAAGACAATTTTTAATATAACTCAGACGGGATTTGTCTGAAAGAAGAAAGTCATATACACTAGGATGCCTTGAGGGTGAGTAAATCATGGGGTAATTTTTCATTTTTGGGTGAACTAACACTAATATAATTAAAGATATTACGTGATGTTTCATTTGGGTCACACGGTGCCACATTTCCCGGAGAAACTGGTTTCATTCATAATCATTCCCCCACCGAACAGCCAGATTATTCCCAAAGATGACAAGTAGTTTATTTAATTCGATTTTGTGAATAGGCTCAAGTAAAGGGACATAAGCTTCTTCGTTTTCAGAAATGGTTTGAAGGCGCCATCTCTGGTCTTTTGTTTCCTCTAAATGTCAATGGTGTAATTTTAGCTTTCACATATATGTGAAAATCATATAATCTTATTGTCTAACATGAGTTTGAGCTTAGTACCAAGATTCAAATCTCCCATAAAGCACTTGACCAGCAATACAACCTTTACGAATCACTTGCCATATTTATCACTAATCAAGCATTTATGATTGTCTGTGCATGTGCATTTTCAAACACTGAAAAATAATAGATAATGCTAGTATTAGAGGGTCAATGTTTTTTTAATAAAAAGAATAGAATAGAAATAGAATAGAGAGTGCAAGGATACAGTGGTCAAGTTTTAGTTTTCTCAGGCAGAAACTGTCCCACATTTGTACCAATCTATACACAAAATGTTTTTTAAGAAAAAAAGATGTAAGCGTTGGAAATATTGTGGTTAACAAGCAGGCAGATAACAGTGCAGTCTTTATATTGAATCAGAGGCACTGTGCCTGCTGGGAAGGCTGCGGGGCCGGCACACATGGCTATCTGTGAATAAACAAGCCATGTGGAAATCAAATTATTTCACACTTTTACGTACTGAGCGCTTTACCAATGCCAGCTCTTTCTTCTCTTCATCAGCAAGCCCTAACAATATTTAAACAACATATTCATTTGTCATGCACCTGAAGGCTGGACCCATGCATGTTTTGTCCTGATCTTCTCTTCCAAAAAACAGTTCACAATGAGTGTAGCAGTGGTACACCACACTTCAAAGAACGTCAAAAATTAATCTCCTCAGAGAATATTTTTGGTTCCATTTCCTCTCAGTTTTCATCAAAACAGAAAAATTGCAGTGCTGATGGAAATTACAGTTGTGATTCATTTGGCTTTGACTCACGGCACAGACCCTGATTGACTTAACATGCCTCAATCAGAGGCTCTTGATATGAATGAAACCTCCATCCTTCATTCAGACTGATGAATGTGTGTTTTCCTCTTGATTCCTGTCTGAAAGACCCTGACTTTGTTTTGGCTGTAGACATTCCATTTATCATAGATTTTCGTTTTGATTTGTTTTTTTACAAAAATATCCTGGATGAACTTGAAATCAGACTTATTTAGACAAGTGTTTTAGTGATATATGTGGAACACTGGGACATGTACCAGACCAAAACCTGTCCAAGAGTAAAGGCCTGTTCACACCAAGAATGATACAGATAACTATAATGACCAATGGACATGGCGATGAACAATATTGTTCTGTTTATTATAAGCATGTTCTGCAGTTTTCTCATTTGCTGCTTTAAATTCTCAAGTTCCCTATCGATACTTCACTCATACAGCGTCTGTTTAAGACACTTTGGGGAAAAACTCATTTTTTCTGATGATTGAAGCCTTTACATTCATGCAGTGAAACTGCATGGCCATTGGTTCGTGTAGTGTATTAAAAAACGAACCAATGGCTCGGCAGTGGAGCTGCACGAGCCTATGGCGGTAAAGCCCGCCAGAATGGGTGGGGTCATCTGGCTATATAAGCAGCACATCGCCATAGGATCCTCAGATTTCTTCTCCTTCAGCGACGACTAGTTCATCGCTGATCTACGAGACTCAAAGCCATAGAATCGCCTTCGCAGCAGATCAAGCTGAACCAGCGACACTCTGCTCGACTGATTCGCCGCTTCTCCACCGCCTTCAGCGTTGCAGCAGCAGCGGTCCCAGCTGATCCCCTGTCACCATCCGGCGAGCCTAAAAGAGCTTATTTATAGGTAAGTTCTAAAAGAGCAAAATTGTTGCAAATGTCGCGCTGCGAGTGTTGCTTGTGCACGGAATCTTGCACGATGCAGAAGGGCAGTGAGTGCGTCGCCTGTCTGCATGAGTCTCGCTCTTTTCCACTCGCTGGCCGCCTTTATTGAAGGCAACCTCACTCTCCCATTTCTCCTCTCTCAGCGAGCCTCCCGCTGCACTTTGATCCGCTGCAAAAGGACAGTGAGCTGCGCGTTCACTGAGATAGAATGCTCACTCAGAGCATGAGTCTCGCTCTTCTCCACTCGCGGACCACCTTCATTGAAGACAGCCCCGCTCTTCCGTTTCTCCTCTCTCAGCAAGCCTCGGAGAGAGAAACAGTGGAGTCAGGGAAATAAACAACCGGGTCTGAGCGGTCACATGCCAGAACTATACCCACGTGCTCGCTCACCCTGCTGCGCTTTGATCCGTGTCTTACACATGAAGATCAGCACCCCTCTTTACATCGAGCGGCTCTATTTTCCTAGGTTGATCGAAGCGGAACACTGTCACTGACAGCTTCAAATTGGTGTGGGTGTGTCGCTATGGCTACGCTCACAGAGATGGGCTGCTTTTACCACGAAAACAGTCTGCCCCTGTTTGTTCGCGGAAGGCGGCCCCCCTCCCCGCTCTCATGTTTCTCTCCTCCCAGTTACCTCGACGGAAGCAACAGTGAGCTCGCGGGTTGAGCGATCAGGCTGAGCAATTCATGCTGGCACACATCACGCATGCTTGATCTGCCAGTGTGTGTTACACATGAGGATCAGTGCCCCTCATTACAGAGTAGTTTAATCCTCCTAGGCAGATCAAAGAAAAAAAAAAAAAAAAAAAACAGGACGTTCGCAGCTTCGCATTTGTGTGTGCGTCGCTGAGTCCCGCCTCCCCCGCTCTTGTGTTTCTCTCCTCCCAGTTACTCGGAAGAAGAATTGGCAAACACTCGGGGATGAGCTATCAGGCATGAGTGATTTAACGCGGCAACCCCCACATGCATCATCTCCACGCAGCTCTTTGACCGCCGTGTATTTACACGTGCGGGTCGGAGCAGACACGCTGTAACCGAGATTTCAATATCGCTGACCATCTTCGTATGTTGAATCCACCTCTCACCTGGGACACGCCCACGCTGAGGCTGCACTCACGGACACAGTCTACTCTCACTATGAGAGTGTGTGTGTCTCGCTCTACTTTGCTCGTGAATGTTTCTTCTTCAATATATATTCATATACTGGTCTAGCGGTGTGTTCATTGCAGAAATTTGTGTGGCGGCCAGCTGGGCCTCGCCATCCACATTTGCCAGATTCTATAGTCTGGACATCCCAGCCTTACAGGCGCGGGTCCTGTCTGCATAGCAGGGCACTCTGTAGTATGACAACCAGTGCTTGGTGTTTGCTCCCTTCATGTATGCTCTTGGCCCTCAGTGAGTTCCGAGGCTGTACTGAATTATTTCGGGATGATGATACAAGGCTGGGCCGACCTCTCTGAGTTTAGCCATACTGCCTTTTGCGGGGCTTCCCTGCAAAATGGGCCCCATTGGGTGCTTAAGGCAAGTTCAAGTATTAGAGTCGTTCCTCTAGCATAGCACGGCGGGATTGTACTGGTTCCCCAAAGCATCTTAAACAGACGCAGTATGAGTGAAGTATCGATAGGGAACGTACTCGGTTACTAAAGTAAACTCGGTTCCCTGAGATACGGAACAAGTACTGCGTACTTTGCCGTGCTATGTAGCTGCACGACTCAATCGTCGCTTCAGTCGAAAGTAACCTGAGGATCCTATGGCGATGTGCCACTTATATAGCCAGATGACCCCACCCATTCTGGAGAGCTCCGCTGCAGAGCCATTGGTTCATTTTAAATACACTGCACAAACCGATGGCCGTGCAGTTACACTGCGTTATTAAAAGGTTTCAGTCATCTGAGAAAAATGAGTTTTCCCCCAAAGCTTCTTAAACAGACGCTGTACTCGTTCCGTATCTCAGGGAACCGAGGTTACGTGAGTAACCAAGTACGTTCTTTAAAGCAGGATGGATTCTGATGGCGGATTTTTATCAATTATAGTTATCTTCTTGGTTGTGAACAGACCTAAGGTTGTCCTTTTGGCACATTGCGTATTGGGTATTATTTATACAACAATAAACATCACAATAAAAAATGTAACAACATATCAGATATATTTATATATATACAGTATATAAAGCCTATGCTCTCACATTGTTATCAAATGCTATTTAATTAGTCATTAGTAGTCTCTTTATAATTGAAATGCCACATGAGACAACTTTTGAATTTCATGATATATATTTCTGGGAATATAACTTAAAGAAAGGGATTCCATGACATTTCATTTGGGTCACACTGTGCGACATTTCCCACAGAGCAGCCAGATTATTCCCAAAGATGGATGTTATGGCTAGAAGATTGATCAGTTGTTTACTTCACTATAAATTTTGTAAATAGTGCTTGTGTACGGGGATGTTATTCTAGTTCTCAGGCACTTCCTGGCAATCCAACCATGATGTGAGCCAGAACCGTTTATTTTATGACTGTTTCACAGACATTTCATGGTGAACATTTAAAATATAAGATAAATTATTTATATATGATTTATAGTTTTCAAGAAATTGTAAAAGTGAAATGACCAACCAAGAACCTCTTTTTTGTGAAAACTATAGACAAATGTAAGGGGCGGATGATTTATATCAAAGTGCTTTACAGAGGAGCAAGTTTAGTCGTTCCAAAACCTGTAAGACATCCGTTCATCTTCGGAACACAAATTAAAATATTTCTGATGAAATCCAAGAGCTTTCTAACCCTGCATAGACAGCAATACTGAACTGAAATGTTTTATAGCCCAGAAAGGTAGTAAATACATCGTTTAAATAGTCAATGTGACATCAGTGGTTCAACCATAATGCATGAAGCTACAAGAATACTTTTTGTGCATAACGAAAACAAAAATTATGGCTTTATTCAACAATTTCTGCTCTCCGGTCAGTCCTTTGGCGCGCAGTCATGAGAGTACCCACGGCATATGCGTGTGCCTGCTGCTAACGCAGAGCTGGCGATCTTCGACGTCGAATATCCAATCTCTCGTTAGTCAGAGTCTGTATATTCTGCGTTTAAAAAGTAAGCTGGGAAAAAAAATTGCAAGTAATTCCTCTCTGTCGGAACATCTTCAGACATGTTTACGAAAGCGCAGGCATCCAGGTCTACGTCAGATTGCTGGCTCTGCGTCAGCACACCAAACCTGTGTCGTTGCTACTCCGTAAAACACGCACCAAAGACTGACACGGATAGAAGAACATTGAATAAAGCCGTTTTTTTGTTTTCTTTGTGCACAAAAAGTAGGGTGACCATACGTTTTCTTTTTTCCCGGACACGTCCTGGCCAGGATTTCTATATTTTCTAAAATATCCAGTGTTTGGCTTTGTTTGAGGCTGCGCAGACCAATCTGTGTTATGATATCAAAGTACTGTGAGAGCTATAGAGAGCAGACGGCTCATTATGCTTTCGAATCGCTCTTGCGGTACTTTAATGTCAAACACTGATCGGTCTGAGCCGCACTGCTTTCAAGTCGAACACACCTAATATGTACACAAATTTGCATAGCTTTGACCGTTCTCTGTAGATCCCAACTTCTCACGTGCCATGATTGGTCGATTATGTACAATGCCTGAATGTTATTGGTCAAAATACTTTTCGATCATTACCTTCAGCAATTATGAAAACAAAGCAAAAACCTGGATATTTTAGGCAATAAAGAAATCCTGGCCAGGACGCGTCCTGAGAAAATGGCACGTATGGTCACCCTAAAAAAAAAACAGAATTCTCTCCTTCATACATTAGGTTGAACCCATGATGTATGTATGGATTATATTAACAATGCACTTACTGGTCCATAACATTTCAGTTGTGTTGCTGTCTATTGAGGGTCAGAAAGCTCTCGGATTTCAGCAAAAATATCTTATTTTGTGTTCCGAAGATGAATGGAGGACTTACGGGTTTGGAACGACATGAGGGTATTGACAAAATGTTCGTTTTTGGGTGAACTATCCCTTCAATAGTAAGTCATGGGGACACATATAGCACACAAATGACACTTTCTCTGAAATTGACCAAGAAAGGTTAAGAAGAAGTCTGCATACAATTCAAACTCTCGGAGGAAAAAACTAAAATAAAAATGAGAGAGAAACATCAGCCTGCTAAGTCTGAGGATATGTGTACATTTATCACACAGGGTTTTATTTCAGCAGAACAATTTTCTGGTGGGAAATGTGAATACTGGGATTTATTTACAGACGTATAGTATATACAACGGTAATCATTCAATAACCGAGCCATATGGGAGTGCGTAAAAAACACCAATGAGAGAAATTTGTGTCTGGCAGCAAGATAAGATTTAAATGAGAGTGCATTACCACTCACACAAACACATCCACAGAGTATATCTCTGAGCCAGTAAGAGCTGCTGTATCAGTTACACAGCTCAAACAAGAACACTGCTGGAAACGAGAGAAATTTGATAAATAACCTTTTATAATGCTGCTTCTGGGACAGGCATACAGGAATAAACTGGAATTTATACAATTTGTTGCTGAAAAGTGTGAAACAACAGATTTCATGGAAAAAAAAATGTTTCACTGTCAAAATGCAAACAGTTTTAAATGTCTCTCTTTGCTGAGAAGAATCATTGCTGGTTCCAGATGACTGCTTGTTTGTAGGTAATGAATTAAACTAGAATCCTAACCTTGTTAAAAAGAAGTGTGATTACTTGCATTGACTGTGTACTTGTAGTGCACTTGAAATCTTAAAAAATATATTTTCGAAAAACTGTACTTACATATAATATGAATGAAATAAAACGCTGCTTTAGTGTCTTAAAAGCATAGGCGGAAATCCCGGGGGGTTGTGGGGGGACCCCCCCCCCCCCTTAAAAATATAATTAAAAACCATGCTGAGCATTTTAAATAACAATGTTTTATACTTTAAATAATTGTGTAAGCAGTAAAACAACACAAACGGGGCAAAAATACAAAGCCAATAGTTGTGGAACTCCAGTAAGTAAGGCTGTCAAACCTATTTTATTCACTTAAACCTCGGATGAAGTGACATATTTCTCTTTAAAGGCACAAAAATATATATTTTGCCACTAGAGGGCAGGATAAAAAAAAAACACAAAAAACAAAGCGTAGTTGAGAGACGCCGTGAATGAGGTGGATGGAATTATGGTAGTGTATATTCATCACCACAGCCGACGCAATCGACGGGCCTCGGGCAGAAATCATTGTTCATGGACGCGCTAATGCTATTACAGATTTATTAAACATCGCCAGTGATGAAGCAGGGTGTGAGGCAGAAGAGTATTAAATAGTCTTTGGTGTTTCAATGTTCTACAAACACAAACGGAACTCGAGGGGGGTGTATGAAGGTCATTGGCAGGCGACACAATGGACACGGTCCGTGTCGTACATATTGTGCCTTTAATACATATTCTGCCAATGTATTTTTTGATGAGTCGATATGTTAGCAATAATAAAGATACCTGCTTGACGGAAAGGGTACCAAGTTTTTTACAACAAAACCCGCCCAATTGCTACCCAAAACTAGCCCAAACTAACCACATTCCGGGGGCTAAAATACACGTTATTAGGGTCGCTTCAACCCGCGGACATGAAAAACAACCCACGGCAACAGGGATAAAGTAGCCCAATTCCACAGGAAAACCGTGGACTTGAGATGGTCCTCACTGCAGAACACAAGATCCAGGGGGCGTGGTTGGATCCAGATCCAACTCCTCCAACCTTACATATACACTCTTAAAAATAAAGGTGCTTCAAAAGGTTCTTCAAGCGATGCCATAGAAGAACCATTTTTTGGTTCCACAAAGAACCATTCAAACAAAGGTTATTTAAAGAACCATCTCTCTCTTACCTAATCTGAAGAACCTTCTTTCACCACAAAGAAACTTTTGTGAAACAGAAAGGTTCTGCAGATGTTAAAGGTTCTTTATGGAACCATTTAGACAAAAAGTTTCTTCTGTGGCATTCGTGAAGCACCTTTATTTTTAAGAGTTTGTCTAACCTAACCATCTCACCCCCTAGATGGGGAGTCAAACCACGCCCCGGATCTGTGTTCTGCAGTGAGGGGAATGGCGGACTTGGCAAAACAGCTTGAAGTGTCTAATGTGAATGGGTCTCCTGCGGCACTATTAAGGTTTCCTCTGTGTTAAATATCCTTCAAGTACAATTTAGCCCCCAACACCCCTGCTTTAAAAGAAGTAAATGTACTTTAATGACTCTTTATATACTTAAGTAACTTGAATAACTAATCAAATTAAAAGTTTGACTATACATTTTAAACATGTTTTAATAATTTGTGTGCTTCCAAAGTATACTTGTTGATGATGTGATTAACATTACTAAAGCACATGTATCGTACTGATAATATTTAATTGCTAGTGTGTGTAAACCGTAAACACACTGCAGTTATAATTATACATTTAAAATATAAAATATACAATATTTTAACCTTAATAAATGTTTTTTTTTATTTTTTACAAAAAAAAAAAAAAAAAAAAAATTATATATATACATATATATAGTTATAAAGTATATATTATATATATATATAGATTATATATATATATATATATACACTGGGATATATAGACACGTATTATATTCTATTAAAGTATCTTACTTCTGTAAGATTACTGGTTTAAAATACGCATAAAGTGTAATTTTTTTAAAGGGATAGTCATTTTTAACTACTTTTTTTTTTTTTTTTGTCATTTTTTTGTATGTGTGTCTTAAGTATCCAAATAGTTTTGAAGCCACTGTATGGCAAGGATATCCACAAATCTGCCATCAATGTGCAGAAAATCCTAGTTGACATACCAATGCTTGCAGTGATTATTCAATCTCATACCCCTGTGATCAGATCAGAGAGGATGTTTGTGTATGAGTTGTACACTCGACTCTTGGTCTCCACTGACGTAATTTCTACAAACTCCCTCCTAGCAATATCAAGATAAACAAACAAAGAAAACAAACACTCTGTGAAGACTTACTGTACCATTGCAGAAGGCCTTTCACTGCCCTTAAATAGTGCAGGATGTAGCCTGAAGATCTTTGCCAGTCTTAAAAATTCACATGGGAACAAGGTTTAGCATGGCTTCATAGCCCCATGCCTGGGTCTCACAGGCTAAGAAACTAAACTTTCGCCATGGGACCAGTACAAAACATGGTCCTTAGAGTTTTTTTTTTTTTTTTGATTGATTGATTGATTGCATACATACCAGAGGTTTAGTGTAAGATATCTGATGTTTTTTTTTTTTAAGAAGTGTCTCTGGCCTCACCTAGGTGCATGTGATCAAAAATCCGTAAAAAAAAAACAAAAAAAACGGTAATATTGTGGAAAAAAAAAATATTAAAATTGAAACAAACGTTTGCTTTGAAATAATTTCAAAATGTAATTATTCCTATGATAAAAAGCTACATTGTAAGCATCATTACGCCAGTTCGAGGTTACATGATCCTTCAGAAATCATTCAGATTTGCTGCTCAAGAAACATTTCTTATATGAATGTTGAAAAAAGTTGTTCGCTTATTGTGTGGCATAATATATATCACATACATACGTACAAAAATATACATGTTTTACGTCACTGATATATGATTCATTGTTTCCTGCTGAATAAAATAAATTTCTTTCTTTCTTTCTTTCTTTCTTCTGTTTTTCTTTCTGTCTTTCTTATTAAAAACGGGTTCGGAAGTAAAATCTGCAGGATGGTTGCCCTTCATTAGCAGGTTAGACACCTCTGATCTAGAGTGCTGACTGCTTCCATCTAGTGGTTGTACTAATGGTGTGATGGATTAGAGCAGTGGTTCTCAAACCTGTCCTGGAGTACCCCCAGCCCTGCAGATTTTGTATGTCTCCCTCATCTATCA
This sequence comes from Sinocyclocheilus anophthalmus, assembly GCA_018155175.1. Lineage (NCBI taxonomy): Eukaryota > Metazoa > Chordata > Actinopteri > Cypriniformes > Cyprinidae > Sinocyclocheilus > Sinocyclocheilus anophthalmus. Next base: position 207,191 of record JADLZN010003341.1, read on the forward strand.
CACCTGATTCAACTCATCAGCTCAATAGTGGAGACTGCAAGACCTGAAGTGAGGTGTCAGATAGGGAGGCATACAAAACGTGCAGTGCTGGGGGTACTTCGTGGAGAGGTTCGAGAACCACTGGATTAGAGGTTCTTACTGCAGTCAATGTGAAACAACTTCATAAGCATTCATAAAACATTTTACAAAGTCACTGATGAGGCATTAATATGTTGTATAGGCCAGCCACAGTGTTGCGAAAACTACAGTAACAGGGTTTCTGCATTTTATAAATAACAAGGATGTTTTAGGTGGCGTTAAGTGGCATTGCTATGTGGTTGCTGAGGTGGTTTGTTTAACATGTGTATGGTTGTTAGGGTGGTTGCTTACTGATCCAAGCCAAAAGGCCCACCCCGGAGTCTCTGTCTGATGTTCTGTTTCCCAAATATGGCTAGGGTCCCTTCTACAATGCAAGTCCGTGGGATTTTTGGTCCATGTGCTCCAGATGAACATTGCAAGTTCCAGCAGTTTGTAAAATTACAATTTGAGATATTCACATCTGTAGCATAATCGTTAGGGAACAAAATACATGCCAATATTTAAAGTACGGTTGCAAACACCCTAATATTTCAATATGAGCAATTAGCAATAGTGATGCTGCCTGTGACAAAACCACTATGAGCAAAGTGAAGAGATCTCCCTTCAAACACATATTAATCCCTTGAAGTGTGATGTGTGTGTGCGTGTGTGTGTGTGTGTGTGCTGTGGGTGTGTGTGTG
>JADLZN010003342.1:0-117189 GCA_018155175.1 Sinocyclocheilus anophthalmus
TAAATAAACAAAATAAAAATAAATAAAAAGAATGCCAATCATGGTAGTACACTACATAAATGATGGTCATGCACACATAATATATAGCGTGATGATGCAAACAAATTTCCCTCATTATCAAGTGTTCAAAACCAAAAATGTTTTAGTTTTAATCCTTTCATATTTTGTATCAGCGGAAAGTCAGACTGGTTGGAGGTTCTCGCTGCTCTGGGAGGTTAGAGATACTTCATGATCAGACGTGTATGTCAGTGTGTGACGCTGCCTTTGACCAGCTGGATGCAGAGGTTGTGTGTAGAGAGCTGGACTGTGGGCCTCCTGTACAGGTGCTGGCAGTGTTTTCGAAATATACCGTGGACTTTGGGGAGCACACTTTTTTTTATTTTTTTTATAAGGGGGGTTGTGCGCTTGCGCATGGGGCTTACAATGACTTACAACGATACATAAAGCTACAAGTTGTAATAACACTAACTACTTCTTTATGCAAGCGCTATATATATCAATCACTATACAACAATATTACCCTATTATACTTTATCGCACATAGATTGATAGGTGAACAACAAACGAGACAACCACCAAAATATCCTAAGAAACAAAGCATCCGTATGTCTTTGAGTTCACATGACAACGCAGACCTATAACAACCCATCCACAACACATAATTGCGAATAACATTGCCTTTGCCTTACCTTAACACAGAATCGACCCCAGAGTCCAACGTTTATATTTTTTCTATGAATCTTTGAGTTAACATGTACTAAACATTAGTGGAATTTGCACCGCAGCGCCCCCACAACTTGATGCTCATGACAAGAATAGCATATATAGTTATCTTTATTTAAGTGAATTAGGTTTAAATCACCGTCATGCATGAATTAATTATATTTTTTGCAATTATTAACACAAAAATAACATCTCCCAATGATCCAGTACACAAACCGAAATTGCACGAATCAAAAGAATACACAATTGTTCAATATTTTTTGAGACACATTGCCCAAAATTTCACAAATCACGTTTTCAGGGGAGCCCATGTCTTATTAAGGGGAGCCGAGCTCCCCCTAGCTCCCCCGTAGTTCGCACGCTGGGTGCTGGGAGCAGCTGCTTTTGGCAAAGGAGATGCTCAGATGTGGACACAAGAGATTCAGTGCAGAGGAAATGAGTCTCAAATATATTTCTGCCCACATCAGTCTTCAAACAAAAACAACTGTTCACATGACAGTGATGTCGGAGTGATGTGTTCTGGTTGAGTATAAATATTTTCTATATATTTGCAGTATATATATGAGCAATATTACACTAAAATCACTCGTAAGAAATATGTGATATGGCTGATAGATTCCATCACAGAAAGCTTTGATTTTGCCGGCGAGTAATCACAGCGTGCTGATATACAGCCATAACGCACTGCTACTCGTGTGATATTGCGTTTATACAACAGTCCGATGGCACGAGTGTGTAAATACATTAGGAACAACAATAAGAGTGTCCCTTCTTTTGTGCAGAAAACGAACTAACTTTATTCTTGAGCACATTCCAATCTCAGTTTGATATTTTAACAGCATGACCCCAGCCCTTTTTTATTTAGCAAAACGCACACCTTAGGAACTAGTACAAAGGAGGACAGTTGAGTATGCTTCATTAAAGCTTATTGTATTACACATGTAATCATAAACAGCTTTAAAAAATGTAGGTGGAGTGGAGTAGATGATACAGCGTATGGACTGAGTGAGTTTGATTACTTGCATTTGATACAGCATTCATTCTTCAGATCAATCTCATAATCACAATAAAACATTAGTTTGAATGTAAGCTGAGGATAGCGATATCTTTGTCCTAACTTACTATCGTTACATCGTTAAGGGTTATTTCCAATGACTAGCACTGCTCAAGTATATCAATGTTGATAATGCTGCATCCAGCTGTTTGTAGAAAGAAAAATAAATTTCCAGTTAAAGAGGTCATACATATGCGGCTGACAAAGAAACATTAATTTTTGTTTATTTGTGTAATGACATGATGTTTATAATATTAAGGTGGTTTTTAAGGTGTAAAAAAACATTAATTTTCCACCAAAACTGTTAAATTATTTTTTCTCCTCTATCCCCACGGATTTCTAGACACGCAGTTAGATTTAAATTAACAGACGACAAAGCTCATCAGGTCTGAAAAGTGAGGTGATGTTCATCTTGTGATGGGCCAGCTACCATTGCTTTGTGATTGGCCAATACCTCAGCGTGTGGCGGACAAATTTTTTATGCCCCTTACCAATATTTTGATGCCCTGTCCTGAGAAAAAAGAATGAAAAAATCAGAGCTACAACAAAAACTTAAATCATACGCATTATAAACGAGTGCAAAAGATATTGTTGAACATCCCGTGGGGGGAGAAAGGTTATACTTTTTTAAAAAACAAATTTAATAATAATAAAATGACAGAATTAATACTGTCATTTAATTTAACGTGTTGCGTGCAATCGCAACCGCTTAAACCTAAAACCCTGTCTGCATTTGTAATCGGAGAAATGAAAAACAACAAGCGCTACTCTACACTGCACTGCCCGAAAAAAACTTTGTATTGAATCGTACGTGGAGCAAATATCTGTCAATGAAAAGAAACTTACTATACAACTCTTCGAGTGAGAACGCCGGCATTGATAGTCTACTCTCCCATGATAAGAAACACAGTCCCTAAACAAAGCCTAGCCTGAATAAAAGTTAAAACGCTGGACACATCTGAATATTTTGGTTTAACTGTTCTGGAACAGTGTTGCAAATAAAACTTAACCACTGATTTCTATTCGTGTCCTCTTTTGGAAGACCAAACAAGTAGTTTCGCTTTCACAACGAAACCGAGTCAACACACCGGCGGCCTTGAGTGATCGGAGCGTGGAGGCCTAGAGTGGGGGAGGCCTAGAGTATGCGTAGGCCGGCTTGAGTGAGCAGAGGCGGGCATGCTTGAGAACGAAAGGTGGCGGGCGGCCTTGCGGCAACCACATGTGATGACCCCAGGCCTGGCTCCGCTTCGGCCAAGGTGAAAGCCGATCCTTCTATCGACGCGGAAGTTGATGTATTTACCTCGCGACACAAGCACGGATCAGCTCCAGAAGCATGACGAAAGTGGATCATCGTCCTCTTGTTGGAAGGACAAAAACCCAAAGATATATTATGCTCAACAGATAACGAAACACAAAAGCTCCCTTACGTCATGGCACCAGCGGCAACAATAATACTACAGCCAGAATAAAAGTTACTCCTTCTTTCTTTGTTTGAACATTTGGGCGGCGTTATGCAAGTCTCTTGTCGCCATCTAAAGGCAGAACAGTAGGCGCATTTCCATTACCCTTCCAGATTTGTGCAATTAAAATTCGTAAAATTGAAAAATGGCACCTATAATGGAAATATGAAACAATTTCAAAAAAACAGCAAAAAATGCCCCTAAATATAGCGCAAAAAAATAGAATTTTTAAACAACATCGCATGAGGTGGTTTTGTTTCAGCATGCGAAAAAAAGAATAATTCGAAAAACTGCATGGAAATGTGTTTTTTTTTCCTCGCATTCCCGGTCACATGCGTATTTAAAAAGTCATATGAAATCATTCTTCAATGACTAATAACACCCAAGAAACAACTTACTTTACGTGGACCAGCTCTCCCCAAATACTCGGGCTTTCCACATACCAACCAGTAATGGCAGAGTTATGACATGAAGTTACACTGACACAGTCTAATGATGCTGTGTGGCTACTGAGACAATTATTAAATACGATAATGGAGATTTGAAATAAAGATCTTCATAATATAGATTAGAAATGAATATAGTAGGACAAATTTTGAACAACAACAAAAGCCATACAGATAAATTTGGCTAATGTCAATTTCAGACCCCTCAAAGTACAAACACAAGCGCCTGAATACAGCATTGGAAGTTAGCTATATAAAGTATCACGTGATGAGATTTTGACCCACCAAACTATTTGCTCTGGAACATACTAGAATAATGAGACCCAAGACGACTCGTTATATTTACCCAAAACAATTATCTCTCAGTTTACCCCTATAGAGACATCAGAGCCAGCGGTACATTTTTAGAAGACTGGCCCAGGTGAGGCGCTCTCCAGGGGTTAGTAGCGCGAACACCCTGACGTCCTTGAGCTCACCTCTTTGAAAATGTTAAAGCAAATTTCTCAATAGACATATCTGTATTTCACCAACTGCATTTTGAAGTCCAAACAAGTAACATCTTACCTAAAAAACTCTTAAACTACAATTCCGTGACCAAAACAGTAATGATTTAAAAAGGTTTGTGGATTTGGCAGTCCCGTCACATGACACTTGCTGTGGTAAATACTGTAACTTAGGAGACACAAGCGGGGAAAAAAGTTATACAAATGGTGAACGGGATACTGTTATGGAGTATCTGCTGGACTCTATATCACTCTCTCATGAGCCAATCAGTTTTTAGGACCAGAAAGAACTGTTGTATAAATCTATATATTATATATGTGTCTATATATTTGTATAAAATACTTTAATGGACGTACACACACATTGTTTGCACACAGAGGTTACTGATCGCGCTGCACACGCAGAAAAATTCAGGAGCAGAGAAACTTGTCACTGCTGCCCTGTGACTTTTATTTGAATTATATAATACTGAATTATATTTCTCAGTAAAAAGGGGGTATAATTGCTGTTTTTGAAGTAACTAAACTCACAGATTCAAGATTTAGAATGAGAGAGAGAGATGCCACAGACGATAATCGCATTACAAAAATGAAACATGGTTTACTTATTAAAAAAGTTTAGTATATATAGTTGTTTGGCATATTGACATTCCATTTGTATACCACAGTTTTACTACAAATACCATGGTTAAACTATGGTTAGTGTAGCAAAACTATGGTTAATTTGTGGTTACCATGGTTTGGTTTTTGGTTTTATTTGTAGTAAAATGTCTCTGTTTAATCAACGTAACCATGGTTTCTGAAAGGAGGGAATGAGAACGAGACCGGGGCTGCTTACATCGTGTGAGTGAGTGAGTGAGTGACTGGAAGGTCTTGAGCTCTGCACAAACGGCCTGAACGAATACAGCTACACCGGGATTTAGGTGAGGGGACTATAGCCACCTCAGGACCATTTTGAACATAGCCACCAAGGTTTAACTCTGACGTCATCAATATCATTTATTTTCTTAGCACCCCCACATATTGGTCTAGCCCCCTCTTAGCACCGGTAGAGAAAAAATTCTGGCGCTGTGCCTGCTCACAAGCTGACGGTTGGCTCTGAGGGCTAGCGGCTATTGTGTGAATGAGTAAGCGCTTGACTTCTCTGTGCTCTGCACAGCTTGCCCCTGCTTTGAGGCAAGGGGCTGCTGATAAGGACATTTTTTGGTGCCCCGTACACGACTGGTCATTGCCCTGAGGCAAAGGGCTGTTGATATTGTGTGGATGAACTTCTCTGTGCTCTGCACATGGCAGTCCGCTGTTCTGAGGTAGGGGGCTACTTGAATCATGCAAATGAGGGTCTGTAAATCCCTGTAAACCTTCTCTCATAGACATCACGGTCACCGACAAGGCTATTTTCCTGCCAAGCTTGCTACCCAAGGCCTTCACTTACTTAAGGGTAGACAAACACTGACAGCACTGCAGCTTGCGGGCCGCCCAGGTAAAGAGGAAGTGAATATTCATTCTGAAGGAGACATGGGAGGAAGCTCTGAAGAGCGCACATTCAAGGGTGAGAGATAAGAGGCTTCTTAAAGACAGCAAAGCTGCTTAAAGGAGAAAGATTCTGAGATAAATGGTGCTCGGTACCAAGCTATGTACTGCTTGAATGCCTGAACACCATTGGCTATTGCAGGTGCAATAGCAGGATTCAATAAGCCTTCAGCATTTCAGAGAAAAGGAGTTTCCCCCCAAGTGGCTATCAGCCGCAATGTCAAGAGAACGAATTGAAAGAGAACCATATTTAATTTTCGTAAGGGAATTAAGCACGCCCACCTTCTTGTCTCTCTTACAAACTAGCCAATTTGAAAAAAAAAAAAAAAAATTGAGTTATTTGTTGTCATGGATATAGCTGTCGGTTTTTTAACATTTCTATAGTAAAACAGTTTACTATGATTTGCAACTTCCATCTTACCTTACTATCTTTCATGTTAAACTGACGCTTCATGCTGGAATTCACAATCTGTAAACAGTAAACCCTGCCTACTTTGATTTTAGTTTTTTAGTAGGCCTACTTCGTCCACCACTGGTGATTTGTCAGGATGAGTGGTAATTCATGGTACCCCTTCCTGGGTAGTGTGATTTTATATAAGCTGTGTTCAAACTGAGGCTGCATCCTCCGAAGGACTCACACTTCAAAGGCTACATCCTTCGAAGGCCGCAAAGTTTGGACCGAGTATTTTTAAATGGGACAATCTCTGAAGGACTGTTCTTGTCACCTAGCAACTGTGACAGCTGATTTTTCATCACTTTATTTTCATGAATTTGGAATGTGTGCAAAGGATTGTGGTTGACTGAAAGTCGTGAAGAATCCATCCCATGCATCCTTTAAATTAAGCTGAATGAAGGACGTGAAACGAAGGCTGCCTTCCAAGCATCCTTTGGATTGAGATGTCCTTAAAAGACATTTGATGATTCGGCAGCTGAGATATGCTGCCTTCGCAGGATGCAGCCTTCCATTTGAGAAGCACTCATAGTGTCATTTCTAATCTCCCAGACACTGACGCTATGACTCTGTGTAACGGCAACATGTGAGAAATGGCGGCATGCACGGAAAAGTGCCAGTGCGCTAAAGATAAAAATATAGAAGTGGTGTTGAGGCTGGAACTGGCTACAAAATGAAATTAAACGGTAGACTGCTGTAATACATGTGCAAATGTATAAATGCATAAATGTAAATAAAATAATATGTCCCATGCTTGGTCCTATCTCGTCTTCCACTGTCGTCACTCATCCTTTTATCCCTGTGGGATTCAAGCCCGGTGTGAGTCATGCTCCACTCCACTTTCATTTAATTGATTAGAATTACATTTGTTTAATTTAAGAAATTGAAATTCTCTCTCTTTGTCATCATGCAAATGTACAGTGAAACGTGTAAAAGCACACTAGGCAGAACATGTAGTTTATTCTGTAGTACTACTTTATACTATTAAAATTTCTATTGATTTGGATTCATTCTGTTTAAGTAACATGTCGGTTTTGTCCAGGTTACACTGATCTCAGACTGGTAAACGGTTCAGACTCTTGTTCTGGAAGAGTGGAGCTTTGGTTCCTCAATGAGTGGGGCATAGTGTGTGATGCATGCTGGGATATGAGATATGAGAGCTGCCAGTGTCCTCTGTAGACAGCTAAATTGTGGGATTGCTGTGTCTGTTGTGGGATCAGACTGGTTTGGAGAGGGAAGTGATGAAATCTGGGCTGATGTGTTTGATTGTGACGGGAATGAAACAAAACTCTCAGAATGTTTAATCTCTTCATGGAGTCGAGCTGAATGTTCTCATAGATGAGATGTTTGAGTCATCTGCTCTGGTGAATTCTTTCATTTATTTCTGAATTTACATTAATATTACAATTTTATTTTAATAAAGCATATTCTCAAACTTGTAATATTTTAGTAATTTGTCTGATGTTTCACTCAGGTTCCTCTCTGGCTCTTCATGATGGTCTGGTGCGGTTGTCTGGAGAGAGACAGTGAGAGGGGGAGGTGGGAGTTTTCATCCATCAGGTCTGGAGGAGAGTTCTGCTGGACTCCTGGAGTCTCACTGAATCCTATGTGGTCTGCAGACAGCTGGGCTGTGACTCTGTGCTGAACGTCTACGGCTCCTCTTCATCCAGTCCTGAACACAGTAATGAGTGTGTGACGGGCTTCCAGTGCTCTGGGAGTGAAGCTCATCTGGGGAACTGCAGCTCTCCACAAACTCTCATCTGCAGCTCCACACAACAGCTGTCAATCACCTGCCTTGGTGAGAGCAACAACATCTGGACAGATTCTTCAGTTGTTACTAATCAATAATGTGTTTTTCTTTCTCTGAATATCAGGTCGCAGGTCCATCAGGCTGGTGGGTTCTGGGGGAGAGTGTGCAGGGAGGCTGGAGGTTTTTCACAGCGGCTCATGGGGGACAAGTTGGTGATGGACTCCTGGGATATTAAAGATGCGCATGTGGTGTGCAGCAGCTGCAGGTGGAGTGGCACTCAGTAACAAGGCACGGGGTACCAGGAAAATAAATGTTAAATCCTAAACAAAAACAATTTAATAATCAATTTACAATGAATTTATCCCCGTGTTGTACATTATGCTGTACGCCATGGATGAGCGCTTTGTAAAAATGAACTGATTGATTATTCAGCTGCGGGCGCCATCTTCTGGCGAGATGCGGGAATTCATTCGGCGCGTGACTCTCACGGTGCATTATGGGCATTCTCTAGTCGTTGAGCGTGCACCAGTTGTACAATCGTTTTTGCAGTGCATTGTGGGATTAAAATGAGTGCACTCGAGAACGTCCACTACGGTTTCGGACACCACTAAAAATGGCTATTCCCTCAAATAGTGCCCTATTTAAGGGTATAGGAGGCGATTTCGGATACAGCCCATAGTTCTTTCCTAATAATGTGATACGGAAGAGAGGGGCGGGGTCAGCAGAGCTAATTTGCATTTAAAGCAGCATGCAAGAAAACAGCTTGTTTTGAAAAGAGCTGTTTTTGACAGGGTGAAAAAAGGTGTTTTTTACACTACCACTGAGAAATTTTAACAAAACTATGTTACATACTTTTCATTAAGACCCTAAATAATCATATCAACTTGAGGAAAATGGGCATCCTATGACCCCTTTAAATACAATATTTTTTTCTAATGTGGTGAGTAAACTAACGTTTCTGAAAAACTAAATTGAGGTGATGGAAAGTGGCATTCTTGATATATTTAATTTTATGTAATCTCAGTGGAGGAAAGTGATGAGTCTCCTCAGAGTCGCCTGTCATGTTCTACTTCACCATCTCAAGCGATTTCCTAAATCTGATCACAGATCTCTTGGTTCAGTTTTAGTGTGTTTTGTTGTAAATGTTGTGGTGAATCTGGTGAGTGCTGGTTGATGTGTGTGTTTTAGATCATGTTCCTCTCAGACTGAGTGGAGGGGAGGGCCGGTGCTCTGGGAGGCTGGAGGTGTATCATAACGCTGTGTGGGGCTCAGTCTGTGATGATCAGTAGGACATCAGTGATGCTCAGGTGGTCTGCAGGCAGCTGGGTTGTGGAGCAGCACTGAGGGCTGATGGGAATTCAGTCTTTGGTGCTGGTGAAGGTGTTGTGTGGATGAACAAAGTTGACTGCAGAGGGAATGAGATTCACCTGTGGGACTGTCCTCTCTCCTTGAACAACACTGATTGCGCGCAAGAAGATTGTTGTACTCAACTGTGTAGGTCTGTCAAAATCTCAGTTCTAATCATATTTGTGTTTAAATCAATCATTTGCATTATTGTTAATGTGTTTGTGTCTATTTTGACAGATTTGTCCATGTCTACCACTACTCCTGTCACAACAACATCAGCTTCTCCTCCAGTTTCTTCTCCAGTGCGCTCAACATCAGTCTCTCCTCCACAAACTCCTCCAGCAGTGTCTCTCTCCGTCCCCCCAGTGCTTGTGATTGTACTGGGAGTTGTGCTCTTACTGGTCTTAGTGCCACTGCTTATACTGATTCAGCAGAACAGAGTGATGAGGAGAGGTAGGAGAGATCCAGAGACTGTCATATTGTGTCTTATTCAGTGTGTGATCAGTCATGTGTTGTGAACTGACAGCAGGTTTGTCTGTCTACACTCACAGCTCTCTCTAAGAGGAAACACAGGACGACGACTGAGGCCGTTTATGAGGAGATTCAGCACAGACACAATCACTTCACTCAGAGGAGTGAGTAAGTTTTATAGTGTATGATTTGTCATTTTCAGTAGGCTAATCACTTAATTCAGAGGGGTGAGCCATGCCCATGAGCCATGAATCTCATTTAATATCATTAATAAGAGTCTGTCAGACAGTTGATATTCATCTAGTTGTGTTAAACCATCTTCTTTAAATCACAGAATTCCTGACAGAAAACCACAGAGCTGCAGGTGTATGTTTTTGTGTGTGTGTGCGCGCACATCTATCTCTGAATCCTTTCGCAGATCTTACAGTATATTATTGCCTTGTAAACTGGTCACATCATTTATTACGTAATTAAAATGGCAATGGTCGGCAAGAGCATCTTTTTTTCTAAAACTATTTTGTTTTGGTGTTGAAGAGAGGGTGAATGAAATCACGAGGGAATACTATGATGATGTCATCACTGATGGACTGAATCAAGATCGTGAGACAGGTGCAGTTCTGTATCTCCTATTTTATAGTCTATATATAAAAAATTACCTATAAGAACATATTAAGGAAATATACAATAAGGTTTGTTTTAAGTGTAGTGGTCTCTGTTAAATCTGTTATGTTAAATTTGTAGAAGACACACAGGGGAGCTATGATGATGTTATCATCTAGCGGACAGAAACTCTGTATTAAAAGGGCCCTACATTTTTTTTTTTTTTTTTTAATTATGTTTTTTTTAAGGGTTGTTGTTAACATAGTCACTTTTAAAGTAATTCTCACAACCAAAAAAAATGCAATGTTTGTTATGTTTATTTGTATGTAGTGGACACACCAGAGAATTATGATGATGCCATCGTTAATGGACAGGACTCTCAAAGTGTAAAGGGTGAGTCGCACAGAACCAGATTGTTTCTGTGATAAACTGAACATGCATTTCTACCATCAATGAATCATCATGGCTTTATCAGGTTTAATCTAATAATCTCAGACAGTCATGAGGAGAAAGAGATCAACGACGCAAGCTGTTAAACATTACAATGTGAGGTTTTATTTCACGTGTATCAGAGGGAGATCAGGAGGAGTATGTTGATGTGAAGAACAGCAATGAAGATGAGAGAAACCTGTTGGGTATGTTTTTGTCTCCTTTTTAATCTTTATTAGATTAGCATTTGCTGATTTACAGTAAATGGCTCAGTTTGAAACATTTAACATGATATATTTGCTTTTGTTTTTTAATAACAGACTATGATGATGTGGGGCAGGAATCAAAATTAGGAGAGGACTTTGACTTAAAGGCCACACCCACTGCTTCGGTTCATGAAATTACAATTGTACAGCTAGAGTTGGGTTTAAATGATCTTACAGCTACTTCAGGTTTTTCAATAAATTCTTATTGATGGGTTAAATTGCTTGCATTTAAAAATGTTTTAAATTGCTTTACCATTTCTATGATTCTCTTTTTGTTTTTCTTTAACACTTTTTAACGGTCATAAAAACAATGAAAACAAACACACACACATGCACATAAACTGCATAACATAATGCTAATGATGTTTTTTGCAAATATCATTGATTCTGTGCCTTATCCCTCACTTGAAGTTGTTGCCATTTCCCTGTTCTGTTTTACATAATTAAAAAAAAAAAAATAGATCAGATGCTTATTTAATGTTTTTTTTCTCCTAATCCTTATTCATTTATGATTATTAGATAATGAAAATATTATAACCAACCTTAAACAGGATACTTGCCAACTTTAAACGGTAGTGGTTCGGTTGAAGTTCTGTTATGGACTGTAAAGACCCCTAAGACCATACAAAAGTAAAAAGTAACACAACACACACACACACACACCCACACCAGGAGAAATGCTGTTTGCAACTGTGGATGATTCTTCTGAGAGCACTGATTGAATTTCAGTCATGACAACTATTTTTCCTGCCCTGCACAAATGCATAAAGCTAAACATGTTAAAATGGTTCTCTTAATTTATCGTTGATAAATCAAAGGTTTGTCACCTGCAGTGGTTGTTTATAGAACTTAAATGTAAATGAGATGGCGCCGACGCTGATGGCTGCCTCCGTGGCGGGCTCCGCAGTTGTTTTATGTTTTATTAGTTTGTCCTATCTGTAAGTTTATCCCGCATATCAGTTTCAACCCAGGACGAAATTGCATGGAAATGCACTGGCATCAAACCCCACCCACACATCCCACCCACTAATTGTATGTCCCCCACATCGACCCCCCTCTTAGCAGACCCATACCCACACCGACGCGGGGGATCATTCTGATGTTTTGCTGGACATTGTTGTCGGCGGAGCTGATCAAGCGCTTCAGGACGAGCAGACGGGGGAAGAGAGCCGGCGTGCTCGTGAAGCTCAGGCAGCGCGGATTCAGGACGCCGTTGCCAAGCATCCATCTGGCAAACCTCCGCTCTCTACCCAAAAAAACAGACGAACTCCTTTTATTTGTTTTGTATTTCTTCTACTGTTGGCCAAATAAGGAATTTTATCACAAAACTCTGCTGGCTCGTGTTTCACGGAGGAAACCTGGCTGAAGACGCCATTCAGGACAGCGCGTGGAGTTCCCCGGGCATTTAGTGTCGGAGGCGGATCGCGACTGCAGAATCCAAAATGGGGAATAAAACGTGGGGCAGGAGGGAACATGCAGCTTTTACACAAAGCCAAGATCAATGAGAGGTGGTGTACAGAGCCAAATGTGTTAAAGAAGATGTGCTGTTCATATCTAGAAGTGCTCTTCATTAACTGCAAACCATTCTGTTCGCCGCGGGAGTTTTGCTCGTTCATCCTCATCAGTGGTCTACATAATCCGCACGCACACATGAGCTCGCTTACAGAAATCGCTGAGCAGTCACAGCCCAGAAACCATAACAAACACCAGTCTCTGTTATGAATCAATTACTCGGGGTTTAATAAAGGCCAATCTCTCACGTGATTGCAAAACATAAAGGGGACAGCACATACACAATGTCCCACCAGAGACGGTCTATATGGATCCACTGTTACACACAATTAAAAGCCTGCATATCACTTCTGTCCACGGGCAGGCTTGGGGCGCTCTCTGTCATGTTTAGTTCTATTTAATACCGACCTCAGCAGACACTGAAATCAGCTAAAACCAGTATTAAGGACAGTTAAAAAAAGATGGGACTAATGAGCGCAGCAGGATTTAAATTTGTTTTGACCTCCCACTGATGGCGCGGTGTTTTTTTCTTTTTTCAAAGCTGCTGCCACGACTGGACGGCTCACAGAGACTGTAACTTTTCATCAGTTTCTGTTGACGACGTGCATTCTACAGGAAGGACCATGATCTAACCTACAACCATGGACAAACCATGGTTCACGGCAAACTCAGACGGCCGTCAGGTCTAAAGAAGATGGCTCAAAGGACGGGGGATTAACGAACACATGTCTTGTAATTAAAAAACAGGCTAAAGTAAAGCACACTGGAAACACGAGAATCAGCGTGGCAAGAGGAAACCTGTGATCTCGCAACAAGGAAGATATAAACACGACAATGATCAAAATAAACCGAAGAGCTAAATTATCTATTTGGCACCCTGACTCCCGCCCAATGTTGTGCAGGAAGAAAGTACTAACAAAAGAACTCACCAATTACAAGTCACCAGCCCCAGCACTGCGGTGAACAACAAAAGGGCAGGCAATCTGAAACGAGTTCTAGGCAGGTTGAAAAAGACACCCAAACACTCCGAACACACTCTCAAACAACCATTCACACCTCCGCACCCAACTCTCCTCAATACCTGGCACTTCAGATAAGTGAAGAAGAGTAGAGGTGCGCCAGGTCTTCCGGAAGCTGAAAAGGAAAAAAGCACCAGGCCCAGTTTGTGTTACACCAGCCTGTCTGAAATACTGTTCTGACCAGCTGGCCCCCATCTTCACATAGATCTTTAACAGATCACTGGAGCTGTGCGAAGTTCCTTCATGCTTCAAAACGCTCCACCATCATCCCCGTCCCAAAAAAACCCAAAATTACTGGACTTAATGACTACAGACCTGAAAAACTGGTGCTGGCCCACCTGAAGGAAATCACTGGACCCTTGCTGGATCCTCTACAGTTTGCCTACAGAGCAAACAGGTCTGTGGACGATGCAGTAAACATGGGACTGCATTATGTTCTGAAACATCTAGACAGACCAGGGACTTATATGAGGATCCTGTTCGTGGACTTCAGCACGGCCTTTAACACCATCATCCCAAACATCCTCCTGCCCAAACTAACTCAGCTCACCGTGCCCACCTCCGTCTGTCAGTGGAACAACAGCTTCCTGACAGACAGACAGCAGCTAGTGAGGCTGGGATGAAACAACTCGCACACGTAACGATACAGCAATGGAGCTCCCTACACCCCACGCGCGTCCGTCCTCGGTCGGGCACCTCCACGCTCCCGCCACCCTACACCCGTTCTCTTACCAAGTCACAAGGTACTCAACGCGAAACCAACGACTGCACCTCTAAGACCCCTCTGTCAAGCTCCTGAAGTTTGCAGAGGACACCACACTCATCGGCCTCATTCAGGTCGGCAACGAGTCTGCCTACAGACAGGAGGTCGAGCAGCTGGCTGTCTGGTGCAGTCTTAACAACCTGGAGATCAACACGCTCAAAACTGTGGAGATGATAGTGGACTTCAGGAGAAACCCCCCTGAACTCCCCCCACTCAACAACATGGACAGCACTGTGACTGCAGTGGGGTCATTCAGGTTCCTGGGCACCACAAACTCTAGGACCTGAAGTGGATCACATCCAGCACACTCCCTCTTGAACTGTTGCCATCTGGTCGACGCAACAGAGCTCTGAGCACCAGAACGACCAGGAACAGTTTCTTCCCTCAGGCAAGCCATCTCATGAACACTTAACAATAACAGTGGAACACACACTATTTATACAATCATACACTTATTCTTGGGGTTTTGTTTGTACGTTTCGCCTAAATTTTTTCATTACTACAAATTAAAATTGTGACATGCCACTCACAATAAACTGGAGGGAAATTGAAAAAAAAAATGGTTTAGGGAAAGTAGTGTGAAAAGAAACCCCTTTTGAACTGCAAACATATGAGTGTACTTTTTATTAAAACAAAACAAAATAACATTAATATTTTTTCAATATATAGAAAAACAAAAAAAACCATAGGCGATTTTGGGATTTAAAAGTAGTTCTTTTTTTGAAAATCTGTAATTCAGGTTCTATTAGGTCCAGCTCTTTGCAATTTATTTTGTTTGATGCCATTAGATGCCAAAATGTACCAGAAAAAATAATCTTTCAAATAGCAGCTTCTAAACAGGAGTTATTACATTATTTGTGAAGCGAGTGAAATTGTCTATTTCTGCATATAAATGTGTCATTGTGAGTTTCCTTTGCAAAAACAAGCTTTATAACCCCACAATCCTATATTACTCTGTGCTATAAGCACTTTAATTGATTATTAATTTAATTATGTTTAATTTTTATGTTTTTCTTAGTAGTAATATACAAAATGGCACAAGTGAATTGGACCAAACTTGTCATATTGTTATTTCTACACTCAGTTTAATTATTTCAGGATGCTCAAGACTGTATACATTATAATATATATCTGGTCTATAACAATCTAAAATAGAATCCATATCCTCCAGCTTTATATCATTCCATTTATATGCATTCTGTATTGGGATAGTGATCACAGCATCTCTCACCTCAGCATCAGTTGAGCACCGCATCTGTCTCTCATCCTGCATCCAGCTGTGCTTGCCTCCGTTGCTGGTCCAGAGCTGAGCTAATTTTCTAGCAGGCAGCTACATTCTACATTCACAGCGTCAAACAAGCATATGTTAGCTCATCTACACAGCACTGTAATAATCCATGTATATTTACTGTATACTTACTGAAATGCATAATGTACTCTGCTTTTCTGTCAGCAAACAGTGTATCCGATTGCTAGTATAGCTAACACGTTTCATAACAAAGGAAAAACTCTCAAACACACGGAGACTCGCTCCTAAAGTCTCCCCAGACGCGCGCCCATTCCTCTCCACGGCGCCGCTGACCATTCTTCATCATATATAACTTGTAATATGATAATCATAGACTAATATGATCCGAGTCGCGTTCGCTACAACTCTTCCGTGCGGAGAAAAGCCTCCCATTCTCGTGTCCACAAACTACAACAGCCAGCAAAGCACTGGCTGGCCGACCGGATGGAGACCACCCTCTCTCGCCCACTGTGGTGACGCAAAGGTGTCAGAGTTCACAAAGTCTGTAATGACCGATCTGAGTGACATGTAATCTGACCAATTGCAGCCCAGAACTGACCGCAGATCTTTATAACATCAGAAGGGCTCCCTGCGCGCTGGAATGAGATGGAAAGCGCATTATCTCCTGACGCGCTGGATTCCGTTACCTGGACAGAACGCGAATATCTCACCGGTGGAAGCATGCAGAAACGTGAAAATGGTCTTGTTTGAAAGAAGAGATCCTAATCTAAAAGATAATATAGAGTTTATAGATATGTGTGGCTGTTTGCGGCTAACTGAAGCAGTGCTACGAGTAGGAATGTTACACTTTTTTTTTTTTTACATCGCAATTCAATTGAAGATAATTCGATTCTATGATTGTCACACAATAAAATAATTTACATCGTCAAATTCCTGAGAATGAGTGCTTTCTTGTGATATATGACTTGACTTTTTTGTGAAAAATATATAAAATACACATTCTTAGTAAAAATTATTCGCAATGGTTAGGTGGAAATTTGTGTGTGGGACGAATACATTTCTAAGCTTTATTTTACTGCTTTATGAATATAAAAATTCTTTGTATCTTCTTTATTCTTTGTAAAGAAGACACTCCAAATGAACCCATATATGGGCTGATAACATATAAGGAAGGCTATGTAAATGAAGCATAAAAATTTTTAACGCGATTTTGGACCCGTATCCGGGTCCGCAGAGTTTAAAGGTATTATACACTCACTTATACACTAATTTATTAACACTCATATCAGTCTTACCACCCAATTTGCACATAATATACGTACCTGTACAGACAAAAAACGGTATATTGTAATATACTGTTCTGCACTGTACAATTGTCGATTTATATATTTTTATTACCTTATTTACTTTTATGTTATTCTTACTTTATCGGTTTTTTGTTCTGTCTCACTGTATTCTGTACCCACTGTGGAAAGCTCTGTCACGAAAAACAAATTCTCGTATGTGTAAAACATACATGTCAAATTAAAGCCTCATTCTGATTCTGATTCTGAGTAAATTCTCCTCACTCAGCCTATTAGTTATTATGAAACACTATGTTGTTGCTTAATATCTATATAAAAAAATGTAAACATAATGTCTGTTTAAACAGAAAAAAATTAATTATGAGACAATAACCTGACCGTTTCATTCTTCAGAAGCGTTTCACAATTGCATCTCATTTCTACCAAAATAGTCTGTAGGAAGATACAGCATTGCAGAGGAAATACGTAAGCGTCTAACCCGGGCTGCCAAAAAAACTCGGTCCTGAGGGGCCGGTGTCCTGCAGAGTTTAGCTCCAAATTGCCTCAACACACCTGACTTTAAGTTTCTAGTATGCCTAGTAAAAGCTTAATTAGCTGGTTCAGGTGTGCTTTAAAATTGGGTTGGAGTAAACTCTTCAGGACACCGGCCCCCAGAGGACCGAGTTGGACCCCCCTGGTATACCTTGTCATAGCATAAATGCGTTTCTGCCATCTTGTGGGTGAGGAAACGCATTGCCACGTTTAACCGCCAAAATGGCTACTTTTACTATTTTCTGGTGCCTTAGTTGTGCCGCAGTGAAATGAAAAACCTTTTTGAGTGTTTAAAATGATTTGTGATCTGTGGTGATTTCTGATGTTTTTCACGCAATCAACATTATTAAAGGAAAAACGGCATTAATGACATCACTGTATTACAATACATAACAAACAAAACATTTCATTAAGAAAAAAACATGGTAAACGGGCCTTCCATTTTTAAAAAATTAAATTAAAAGAATAAATAAATAATTAATATAATTTAAAATAATTAAAATATTAATAAAATTATAGATATCCAGTAATTTTAAATATATATTTAAAAATATATTTGACATAAATTATTATTTGCCAATATATCAATAAA
This sequence comes from Sinocyclocheilus anophthalmus, assembly GCA_018155175.1. Taxonomy (NCBI): domain Eukaryota; kingdom Metazoa; phylum Chordata; class Actinopteri; order Cypriniformes; family Cyprinidae; genus Sinocyclocheilus; species Sinocyclocheilus anophthalmus. The sequence continues at coordinate 18,001 of JADLZN010003342.1, forward strand.
TATTACAGTAAATGTATTTTGTTGTGTTATAAAGTTGAAATGAGCATTTATCCAGTTCTGTATCTAAGCAGTTGTGGTGATTCGTTAAATATCCTGGAGTGTTTCCTTTCTCTCGAAATCTTTTTAGGTATCCTCTATGATGTATGGGGGACTAGTTTGCCTCTGGTACTCTGTGTGTGTGTGTGTGTGTGTGTGTATATGATATATATGGAGGAGGATCATTTCAGCGCTTGACGTTCTTTTGATGTATATATGGTAAAATTAGAACAATGCATCCTTCTGCTTTTGTCACTGAAGTTGTTTGATGATTCCTCTTTCTGTCCTAATAAGTAATGTTGGACATGATGGGAAAGTTTTAGGGCTTTCTCTTTGGGGGCTCTTAGAGGAGAAACTTCTGAGCGATGAATTAGTGTGTGTCATGCTGCATGAAGGAGAGATGAGGATCTGAAGATGTGTTTCTGCTAAAAACTCATCACCGCTGGTAGGTTTATACTTTTAGTAGGTTTAAACCATCTTAATTTAACTGCTTATCTGCAATAAAATGCGGCACCTGACTGCTGTCTAATTGCCACGTTATTTATATTTTGTGCATTTTTAAAGTTATTTCTTAAAGTTTGAGTCATTCTCATTCTGTTTTCCAATTGTGCTTTCCTTCTTTCTCTCAGTCTGTCATACATCTGTTGCACAAAAAGACAGTTTGAATGTGAGGTTAGTCGGTGGTTACAGTCGCTGTGCTGGTAGAGTGGAGGTTCTTCATAGAGGTCAGTGGGGAAGAGTGTGTGATGATGAGTGGGATTTGGCTGATGCTGCAGTGGTGTGTAGAGAGCTGGACTGTGGAGAACCTGTAGATGCTCTGGGTGATGCTCATTTTGGACCAGGATCAGGACCAATCTGGATGAGTTATGTTGTGTGTACTGGATCAGAATCTACACTGAAGAACTGTGGCTCAACAGGTTGGGGTAAAAGCAGCTGTGATCATTCTAAAGATGCTGGAGTCAGATGCTCAGGTAAACTGCTCCACACCTAACCATAATAATATATCCCCAAACATATGGGGTCAGTAAGGTGGGTGATTTTATTTTATTTTAGTCTTTATTGAAGTCTAGTGTGCAAGGCCTCTGAATTTAGTGTTTACAGAAAAAACGGTAATTATTTGAAATTATTATTATTACAATTTAAAATTATTTTATTTTTTAAATTTACCCCCAGTGTTATAATTTATTATTATTATGATTTATTCCATGGCTGCCGTCTTCAGTTGAACCCATTTGTCATTGTCATTCAACAGGTCCTTTTGAACTCATTAACCTCTTAAGACCCGGCAAAACATTTTAGGGAAAAAAAAAATATTTTTTGATGTCATTACATTGTTTAGAGCATAAAAAAAAAATGTAAAAAAAAAAGATATTTCATTCATATTTCAAATTCGTTATTATTAGATTTATGCATGGATATCAAAACACAATTATTCTTCACATTATTACTAATATACCCAACACAATACTAAATACTAAAAAAAAAAAAAAAACGAGGGGGGTAAAAACAATAAAATAATAACATACATTTTATACTAATAATAATAAAAATGTAATGCTTTTTAAAAAACACATAATTAAAAAGTAAGGTTTATATATTAATGCTCAGCTTAAGTATCAAGACAGTTAGCCAGCAGATAATCTAAAAAGGGGCGCCACACCTTGTCAAAGGTCTTTAACGAACCAGTGAGTGAGTCAAATTTTTTCCAATTTAATGCAAGTAAACACTTCTTTTAGCCATGTATCAAAGGAAGGGGGTGAGACGTGCTTCCACTTTAAAAGGATGAGACGTCTTGCTAGTAAAGTAGTAAAGGCTTAAGCCTTTTGGACCGTTACTGAAAGGTTAACATCTACTGCCAACCCAAAAATGGCCAAAAGTGGATTTGTATCGATATCTATTTCGAAGGCATCTTTCAAAGTTTTAAATATTTTAATCCAATAATCAAATAATTTAGGCCATTCCCACAACATGTGAATGAGGTCTGCTGGTGATTGCTTGCACCTATCACATGCGTCGCTGACAGAGGGGTATATTTTGGCAAGTCTAGCATTAGTATAGTAAACCCTATGCAGAATCTTACATTGTATAAGCCCATGCCTTGCGCATATAGATGAGGTGTGAGTGAGCTCAAGAATACGCTCCCAGTGTCCATCAGATAACTCAAATCCCAAACTCTCTTCCCAAGCACCTCTGGCCTGATTTGCAGAGCCTGAATTAATATTGTGAATCAGATTATAAATGACAGAAATACAATGTTTTGAGTGTGGTTCAAGCTTTAAGAAGTCATCCAATGGAGATTCAGGGGGACGATTTGGAAAATGAGGGAATAGTTTTTGCACAAAGTGCCTGACTTGAAAGAAACGAAAGTGGGAATTAGGTAGATCAAATCTCTTAGAAAGGTTATTAAAGGTTGAGAAAATGGTCTTTATGCCCTTATTGAACCATATTCGGAATGCCTCATCCATAATGGATGGTGCAAAACAGTGGTTTTTAAAAATCAGAGAAAGGATAGAAGACCTATGCAAACCATGTGCTTCCTAAATTGAGTCCATATCTTAACTGAGATACTACTAAATTTGAACTAAAATTGGTAGGTAAAGGCAATTGAGAGGACATAACAGAGTTCAGAGAGAGACGCACTGAGGACTGTTCTAGGTAAGCCCAACAAGGGAGTTCAGAATTTATATTGTTCCTTCAATATAACATTTTTGGGATATTGCAAGCCCAATAATAGTGTAAAAAAATTGGGAGTGCCAAACCACCTTTATTTTTAGGAAGCTGCAAACTTGTTTTCTTAATTCGAGCTGGCCTATTTCCCCATAAAAAAGGAGTGATACGTTTGTCCAAATCCATAAAAAACTTTTTCTAAAGGTAAATTGGAATATCTTGAAATAAGTACAAAAACTTGGGAAGAACAGTCATCTTGATTAGGCTTATACGCCCAGCAAGAGAAAAAGGGAGGTTAGCCCAGCGTTCCATGTCAGATTCACAATTTTTAAGTAGGGGGACAAAATTAGAGACATAAGGGCCTTTCGCACCGCGGGAACCTTTTCATAGTACCAGAACTAATTGTGGAACTACCAACTTTTTGGCGTTTTCGCACCGCCAGAACTGGGTGTGATTTTAGTACCGGACTGCCTTTTTCGAGAACCAAATTAGCTCCTACTCCGGAGCAGGGTCTAACCAGCACAACTGGTACTAATCGTGAAGTAAGTAGACATTGATTGGCCAAACGCTTATGAAAACGCCCTCACCCGCCATGATTTAAAACGCCGTGTAAACATACTTTAAGCATGTCAACTAATTTCGCAAGTATGGAGAACAGCGATAGATGGACGGACGCTGAAGTACAGGCACTTGTAGCAAATGTAGCACTGCCAGTTGTCGTTGGAGATTCTTAGTCCTCCTTTCCGTTCTTTCAATCGCTTTACATATACGTCGACTTTCCATGTCCATTATTGTGAAACCCGCGAGACACAACAAAAACAGCTCCGATCACCGCGTCCTCCATCCTCCTGTTGTTAACAATGTTCTTTTTTGTTTCTGTTGTTGAACGCCACGCAACAAATGACGACCTGAAAGATCGCTTACACAAGTCTAGTACCACATTGCTTGGTGCGAATGCAACCCTTTAAATGGTACTGGGAAATAGTTCGGGCAAAATCGTCCCAGTACTTTAGTACTGTACATTTAGTTCTGGAACTAAAGCGGTGCGAAAGGCCCAATACATTCCAGTTAAAGATTTGGTCATAAAAATACCCAAATACTTAAATCCATCGGCTGCCCATCTAAAAGGAAAAAGTGAATGTGTAAGGTTATTTGCCAAAGAATTTACAGGGAACTCACTCTTATGAAAGTTAATTTTATACCCTGAAATGTTACCGAAATTATTTAGAATGCTCAAAATAATAGGGACAGAAACCACTGGGTCAGAAATAAAAAGTAAAAGATCATCAGCATATAAGGATAATTTATAGGCCTTATTAGTGGGACATTTTGATCTCCAAGGATCGGATAGCCCCAATCGGTCCGCAAAGATATTTAAAGTTTTGGCTGAATTAGTTAATGCACATTGTTTGCTTGAGGATCTATCTAAAACAGTGTCTTGAACAAAGTTAAAGTCACCCCTACAATAATATGTCTTTTATAAATATCAGGAATAGATGAAAAGAAATTGGATATAAACTTATCATCATCCCAATTAGGGGCATAAATACTTGCCATAATGACAGACACATCTCTAAGTTTGCCAGTAATTATGGCATAGCGCCCATTAGGATCAGATAAAACATCTGCCAACTCAAAAGGGATACTTCTGTGAATAAGAATAGCGGCACCTCTTGCTCGTGCACTAAACTTTGAGTGATACAGATGGCCCACCCATGCTCTTTTAAGCCGTTGGATATCACTTGTCTTAAGATGGGTCTCTTGGAGAGAAAAAAAGCATCGCCCCTAAGGTGTTGAAGATGAGACAGAACACGGCTAATTTTGACATTATTATTCACCCCTTTAACGTTCCATGATATAAAACGAGTGCTGGAACTCTCTTTAGTCTTAGCCATTGTCAGTCTGCCATAAGACAGTTTTATATCTGAGCAAAGTACTGAAAGATAAGACAAAAAAGAAATACTTCAAAAAGAATAAGATAAAACACAAAAGAGCAAGGTTGAAAACCATAGCAAACAATAAACAAAAGGAATAAAAGCCCAATGCCAGATCCCAAATCCCATTCCTAACCTATTATTACAAAACCAAGCAAAGAACCTGCTACACATCAACATCTCAATGTAATTTCACAAAATATTCTAATTTACTATCAGATTACATAAAGGACCCCGGCTCCACAAAACTATGCAATTTAGCCCTTAATGAAAATCAAACACTGATCAAGAACAAACGATCAGCAACAAAAGCATCATTACATATAAAAGTTACCAGTCTACATAACACTTCTCCTAGGCAGTGGTAGGTATATAAATTTAGAATCTTATCAGTCTTAAAATCACCCAGAGGTAAAATGGGCGAGAAAGAAAAAAACAGTCAGTGCCAAGTGAGATTCAGTGAGTCCCTGTGTTCATAAAACTTCGTGCCATAGACATCCTTTGGCTTACAGAAGTAGGAGTAAACAAACGAGGCATCTGAACAGAAATAATCGCCTAAAAACACTTGCATAGATTAAACGATAATAGTTCACCTTAACCTCAAACAGCATACTTAACTATGAACTGAAGTGTCCAGATTACTGTATGTCAGATCAATAAATTAGATCCAAAACACAGCATCGGGTTAGTGAATACTCGAGTAGTCAAAATAAGTACTGCTCACGTAGCTTCTGTCATCTCACATCGATGGGCTTTAAGAAACTCACTGGCCTCATGAACTGAGGACAACCGCTTCTTCTTACCGTCCGATGTCGTGATGAAAAGCTTGGATGGGTAGTGAAGAGATGGTCTCAGACCCAGCGTGTATAGTTCCTTCATCACAGCTCGATATTCGGCACGCATTTCCAGAACTTCGGACTAGTCCTCATTGATGAAAATCTGGGTACCGCGATATTGAAGCTTTCCTCTTAGCTTGCAGGCTTCGCGAATAACCAACTCCTTGGTTTGGAACTTATGAAAGCGAATAATCACAGATCTAGGTCTCTCCCCCGGCTTCGGTTTCGCTGTGAGGGCGCGATGAGCACGATCCAACTCGGGAGGAGAGGCAATTAAAGAGGCTCGCGCCGAAAACTTCCACTAAGAGCTCCGTAAAGAAAGTGGACGGATGAGGGCCTTCAATCGTCTCAGGTAGGTCGAAGATTCGTATATTGTTTCTCCGGCTCCTACCTTCTAGATCCATAACTTTGGCTTTGAGTTTAGCGTGCTCGTCAGCCAAAGTTGCGTACTTCGACTCCAGTGTTCCGAAACTCACGCCGCTCGCGTCTGCATTTGCTTCAAGTGAGAGAAGTCGCTGTTCATGATCGTTCACGGTTGTGTGTAATCTGTCCAGCTTCGCTTCCAAGGTGGAAAACGCCGATTTAAATTCGAAAGACAATGCCGCTCTGTGTTCTTCCAGACAGTAGAGTCGTCAAAGTGGCAATATCTGCTAAGCTCCAGCCTGTGCTTCGTCTTTCTTAACTTCGTCTTTCCTAGTGTTGTTTAGAGTTCGAAGCCATTACCACCCAGAACGTTTCAAAGTAGTTGACAGACTGATATACTGGTTTAGTAAGTAGTTGATTGGCCAAAAAATAAACTTATAATTTAAACACTGTGGGCGCGCGGGCTCGACGCAGCTACTTAACCAACCAAATGCAACAGGACGATATTCATTACATAAGGTTTTGTAAGAATTGGTAGAGGACATCGGGACTCAAATTTCTTTAAAAAAAGAAAAAGACATGAATGCTCATGCATAGGCAAAAACAATAGATTTTTTTAAAATCACCAATACATTTTTAGTTTTCAAGATTTTTTTTTACCAAACTTTGTATAAAGATAATTCTCAACTATGTTATAACAGAATGATTTGATATACCATTTTTCTTCATGCAAAATGTGTGTAAAATGGCACAAACAGGTTTTCTCATTATATATAAATGTATCTATAAACTAAATCTAATTAGCATATTAATGTGTTTTTGGGGAGACGTGTAATGAAAAAAGAAGTGTAATAATAGGAGTAATAATTGACAAGATTTTCATAATAATATATATAATTTTTCATAGGAATATTGAAATATATTTTCTTTCCCTATTCATTTGTTGTGTCTCCCAAAATGAGTAATAAACATGCTTTTAGTCCCGGTGTCCTCACATGAGGACATGTATGAAATCTCCTGTTTCATAACAGAAAGTCATATTTTGATTTGAAACCCCAAAACATTTTCCTGAGATGTTGATTTATGACAAACAGATTTAAATGATCATTACAAAATATTATCATATTTCCATATGAGTCTCACTAAATTAATATCAGACATTTTTGAAGACCAAGGAGAGGGAGTGGTCATGGTGAAACATCAAACATTTAGTATCTCTGAAAAGCCCTGAATGTGCTCTGTACAGGACATCCAAATTAAAAACTGTGGCATGTATAGTCTTAGAGAAATTCACTAAAATATAATGTCCTCATATGAGGATGCAGGGTCTCAGGAGGCTAATATGTCAATCTTTAAAAAAAAAAAAAATTAAGATTCTAGTTAGATTTTAAAATACAAATATTAAATGTTTCGTGTTTTTGTTTCCTATAAATCATTTAAATTGTCTGTGTTCTTTCAGGCTTTTCAAATTTTTTTTTAATGTTGTTTATAGGTTTAAGATTCTAGTTGGTGGTTGTTAAAAACAAATAGGCTAGTAGATGTATTACTTTTATCCATCAAGTGTACAAAAGGGATTTTATTTTCCCCAGTAAAGTATTTAAATGATCTGTGTTCTTTCAGATGTCAGGTTGGTTGGAGGGTCTCACTGTTCTGGGAGGTTAGAGATACTTCATGATCAGACATGGGTTTCAGTGTGTGATGCTGCCTTTGACCAGCAGAATGCAGAGGTTGTGTGTAGAGAGCTGAACTGTGGGGCAGCTGTACAGGTGCTGGGAGCAGCTGCTTTTAGCAAAGGAGATGCTCAGATGTGGACACAAGAGATTCAGTGCAAAGGAAATGAGTCTCAGATTCACCTCTGTCCAACATCACCATCACACAAACACAACTGTTCACATGAAAACAGTGTTGGACTGATGTGTGCAGGTTGGAACTAATTTCTTCTTCAGATTTAAATCCCCAAATTGAAAATTTGATGTTAGCTAAATACCATTTTTCCCTCTCATGATGTAATTCGTTCACATTTTGAGATTTTTTGTTCTCTCTGTTCAATATACAGACAGTGTGAATGTGAGGTTGGTTGCACCATGGGCTAACCACAGCACGACCGATCGCTGCTGGATAGGGGAGCGGCGAAGAGATGGGAGCGCCGGAGGTTTACGTTCAGAGCGGGCAGAGGCTACGCGAGAGTGAAGGAGGTGGGAAAACAACGACAGGAGGGTTGGAATAGACCGATGTAGCCTGAGAAACGATGTAGGAGCTGATGCTGGCAGTGGGGGGTGTAGAGAGATGGTGCTCATTTTGGACCAGGATCAGGACCAATTTGGATGAGTTATGTTGTGTGCACTGGATCAGAGTCTACATTGAAAAACTGTGACACAACAGGATGGGATAAAAACAACTGTGATCATAATGAAGATGCTGGAGTCAGGTGCTCAGGTAAACTGCTCAAGTCCTCAACATAATAACCTCACCAGAAATTGTCCCCCACCAACTCCATAAAAAGTTTGGAGGTCTTTTTTTTCAGGATTCTTTGATGAAAAAAAAAAACTGTTTTGTAATTTAATTTAAAACTGAAGTTGTTGGAATATCATAAGTGTCATTACTGTAATTTTTGATAAATTTGCTTGCAAAAAAAATCGGCAGAAACAAACGTTTTGAATAGTATACACAAAAATCACAAACTTATCTCACTCAAGTGTATGCTAACTAAATAAATAAATAAGAATATACCTACAGTATGCATGATACCTTTGTTTAACATTTACGGCTGCTGTTTTTTTTTCAATCTTTTTTTTTCAGATATTCTGAATACAATACACGCACGAAAAAATATGTATACAAAGATGTGTAGTGTTTTCCATGTGAAATGTGATCTTAGGAATTTATAAAATATTGTTTTATACACCAAGGTTTTTTTTGTTTTTGTTTTTTACATCAATTCATTGTTTTTGCTTTCAGATGTCAGGCTACTTGGAGGTTCTCGCTGCTCTGGGAGGCTAGAGATACTTCATGATCAGACGTGCTGACGATGCTTGACCAGAGGGATGCAGAGTTGTGGTAGAGAGTGGACTTGGGGCTCCTATACAGGTGGCGGGGAGCAGCGGCTTTTGACAACGGAGGACGCTCAGTAGGGACACAAAGAATGCAGTGCAGAGGAAAGGAGTCTCAAGATACACCTATGTGAGGCATTACCACCAAGCCACACAAAAGCTGTGTTCATGGACTACAGGTGAACTGGTGTGTGCGGTTGGAACTAAGTTCTTTTCTCAGTTCAAATCCCCTGAGGAAAATTTAATTTTACCAAAATACCCAAAGTTTTGTTCCCTCTCATAATAGTCATTCATCTCATGTTTACATCCCGATTTTCTGTTTTCCTCCTCTTCTCTTCATTCTCATTCTCTCTGTGCAATATTCAGACAGTGGAATGTGAGAGGTGGTTGAGGTCACAGCGCGTTTGCTGGTAGAGTGGAGGTTCTTCATGAGGTCAGTGGGGAACGGGGAACGTGTGTTGATGATGACTGGGATTTGCTGATGCGGCAGTGGTGTGTAAGCGCTGGACTGGGAGAACCTGTAGATGCTTGGGTGGCTCATTTGGACCAGGCTCAGACGAATCTGGATTAGGGTGTCTATGTGTAGGGGTGCACAGTCCCACACTAAAAGAAATGTGGACAGCGGATGGGATCAAAGGCGGACGGTGGACATATGAAGAGATGCTGGAGTTCAGGGGCTTAGGAAACTGCTCCAGACAGTACACTCAACTTAATCACTAAAATGGTCTCTACAAAATAATTTAGTGGATATACACACAAACCACAAAATTATTGGCAAAAAATTGTTTCTCTGTACTTGAATAAAACCGCTTTAGGTATCTAGTTCTCAACATCGGGTCTGGGGGACCCAAGGCTCTGTACCTTATGTGTTCCTCTCTTATCTGTCAAACTCACTTCAGTGATTGAAGTGTCTCAATCAGCTGAGGATCTGAATAGCTGAATTACATAAGGAGAAAGGTAAAATGGGCAGAGCGTGGGGACCAGGACCAGTGTTGAGAACAATGCTCTTACCCTTCAAGAAACACTACAGGCAAGAAGGAACAATGTTTTTTTGTACTGTCTGTACCTGCTAACCAATGAATTTTGTATTAAAACAAATCAATATTGTGGCTTTTGAAAAAAAATTCTCCATATTGTTATAGGTTTTTCAGATTCTAGTGGTGGTTGTTAAAAAAAAAAAGGCTAGGGAAATTACTTAGCCCCAAGTGTACAAAATGGATTTTATTGTCCCCAGTAAAACTAGTTAAAATGATCTGGGTTCTTTTAAGAAGTCAGGCTGGTGGTGGTCTCGCTGTCTGGGAGGTTAGAGATACTCATGAACAGATGTGGATGTTCAATGTGTGACGCTGCATTTGACCAGCAGGATGCATGAGGTTGTGTGTAGAGAGCGGGACTGTGGGGCTACTGTTACAGGTGCTGGGGCAGCTGCCTTTTGGCAAAGAAAGACACTCAGATGTGAACCCAAGAGATCATGTGCAGAGGAAATGAATCTCAATTCACCTCTGTCCACTTCACATTACATGGAAACAATTTGTTAACATGGACAAACAATGTTGGACTTAGTGCTGTGCTGGGTAGAGCTGGATTAGAGAGAGACCCGGTATGTATGTACCAAACAGGGTCACATTATTTAAAGATGACAAAATTTGCATGCTCGCCTATCTTTTTTTCTCTCTCTCTGTTACCCTTTCTCAGATGCAATGAATGTGCGGGTTGTTGGTGGTAACAGTCGCTGTGCTGGTAGAGTGGAGGTTCTTCATAGAGGTCAGTGGGGAACAGTATGTGGTGATTTTTGGGATTTGGTTGATGCTGCAGTGGTGTGTAGAGAGCTGAACTGTGGAGAACATGTAGATGCTCTGGGTGATGCTCATTTTGGATCAGGATCAGGACCAATCTGGATGAGTGCTTTATGTTCTGGAATGGAATCTACATTGAAGAACTGTAGATCAGCAGGATGGGGTATGGACACATGTACTCATAATGGTGATGCTGGAGTCATCTGCTCAGGTGAATGACATAGTATACCGTTTACTGTGATAAATGACATAAAATGACACAAAACTGTAAATCTGATGTGTTATTCATGTTGTATTTTTCATATGCTCAACAGATACACTCCAAATAACTGTGATTTGTCTTTTTTGTATCATTTATTAAATATAATATAAACAGATCATAAATATTCCAGACTTATTGATGGACCTCACCTGTGCTCTGGGAGATTAGAGGTGATTCATGTGAATGCCTGGAATTCAGTGTGTGATGCTGCCTTTGACCAGCAGGATGCAGAGGTTGTGTGTAGAGAGCTGGACTGTGGGGCAGCTGTACAGGTGCTGGGAGCAGCTGCTTTTAGCAAAGGAGATGCTCAGATGTGGACACAAGAGATTCAGTGCAGAGGAAATGAATCTTATATTTCTTTCTGTCCAACATCATCTCTCAAACACAACTGTACCCATGAGAATGCCATTGGGCTGTTATGTTCTGGTAATGGAGCTTTAGTTTTCCACTTACTGTGATAATCACAAAGTTTATTTTCTTTTTCTTTTTTCTTTTTTGTAAAAAAAAAAACTTTATTTTTTAAAATAAACATTGTTTTTCATTAAGGTTACACTGATCTCAGACTGGTAAACAGCCCTGACATCTGCTCTGGTCGAGTCGAACATAAGTACTTAAGTAAATGGGGCACAGTGTGTGATGCATGCTGGGATATGAGATATGAGAGCTGCCAGTGTCCTCTGTAGACATCTGAATTGTGGGATTGCTGTGTCTGTTGTGGGATCAGACTGGTTTGGAGAGGGAAGTGATGAAATCTGGGCTGATGTGTTTGATTGTGACGGGAATGAAACAAAACTCTCAGAATGTTCCATCTCTTCATGGAGTCGAGCTGAATGTTCTCATAGACGAGATGTTGGAGTCATCTGCTCTGGTAAACTTATTTAATCAAGACTAATAACATTATGCTAATTGTGGAAAAAAAAACTCTCTAGGATTATTTTAGGCATAAACTATTGAATTGTTCTTTAACTACAATACTTTGTTCTACCAGTTCAAAAACACAAAATCTTCTCTTCAGATTCATCTCTGGTTCTTCATGATGGTCTGGTGCGGTTGTCTGCAGAGAGACAGTGTGAGGGGGAGGTGGAAGTTTTCATACATCAGGTCTGGAGGAGAGTTCTGCTGGACTCCTGGAGTCTCACTGAATCCTCTGTGGTCTGCAGACAGCTGGGCTGTGGCTCTGTGCTGAACTTCTACGGCTCCTCTTCATCCAGTCCTGAACACAGTCATGAGTGTGTGACGGGCTTCCAGTGCTCTGGGAGTGAAGCTCATCTGGGGAACTGCAGCTCTCCACAAACTCTCAACTGCAGCTCCACACAACAGTTGTCAGTCAACCTGGGTGAGCAGAACAACGTCATGACAACATAAAGCTGATTCTTCAGTTGTTAGTGATCAATAATGTTTTTTTCTTTCTCTGAATATCAGGTCGTGGGTCCATCAGGCTGGTGGGTTCTAGGGGAGACTGTGCAGGGAGGCTGGAGGTTTTTCACAGCGGTTCATGGGGGACAGTGTGTGACGACTCTTGGGATATTAAAGATGCTCATGTGGTGTGCAGACAGCTGCAGTGTGGAGTGGCCCTCAGTAACCAGCAGGTACCAGCCTGGTTTGGTCCTGGTTCTGGACACATATGGCTGGATGAGGTGGAGTGTGAGGGGAATGAGACGTCCCTGTGGAGCTGCTCTTCTCCAGGCTGGGGAAAACATGACTGTAATCACAAGGAGGATGTAGGAGTCGTGTGCTCAGGTAAACAGTAAACAATCATTTAAATAATAACATTTTAATAACCCATAAATTGCTCTCATTATTAGCAATATCCATTGTGTTTGTATTATACACTTTAAGAACAGGGTTGAAAAATGTTCTTATGCATTTTTAAAAGAATTCCGAAAGTGATTCCATTGAGGGTTCATTCCATTGAGAGTATAGATGGAATACAGTACTAAAACACTGCTGCTGACTATTCATTACGGAACACACATGAAAATGTTAATCCAATTCTCAAATTAATGACTCTAATGAGTCGGTTCTTTTTAGTTAATAAAAGACAAGCATTTTACAATTGTAAAATTTAGATCTATTTATTATTGAAATGGTTATATCGTATGGCAGTGAAATACAATTTCTTTTCCCCAAAAAATATTTATTTCTTAAAAGCTCTAAAAGAACTGTTTTTTTTTTAAATTATTATTGATTAATTCCCTTTCCTTTCTATCTAGAGTTTAAAGAGATCAGGTTAACTGAGGGCTGTGAAGGGAATGTGGAGGTTTTCTACAATGGATCCTGGGGCAATGTGTGTTACAACCAGATGGACAGAGACACAGCGAGTCTGATCTGTCAAGAGCTGAACTGTGGAAGATCTGGCAGTGAACCCATTTATTCAGAGGGACTGAAGTCTCATAATTGGCTTGATAAACTTAATTGTCGACGACATGATTCCACTTTATGGCAGTGTCCATCTTCACCCTGGGGACAGAATGACTGTGATAACGAGGTGGCCAAGATCACTTGCTCGGGTAAATTTTTAAACCATTTAAACTCAGTGATATTTCTGTAAATATAAAGGTTACATGAAATTACATGAAACGCTGAATAAATTATTTAAAATTAGTTTCATGAAACTGTGATCATGTTATAATCTCAGCAGAGGAAAGTCAAGAGTCTCTGCGGAGTCGTCTGACATGTTCAGCATCTCCTTACCAGAGAAAGTGTTCAAGTAAGTTTATTTGACAACAAATTGGTTTAAATATTTATTACTTTTTCCACATATAAAACTGACTAGCTGACATATCTTTGAAAATAATAGTAATGAGTTCGTACTGTGCCAGCCCTTGACCAAAGACTATAGAATACCTTTGACTCTGTAAACCACAAAGAATAAACTTCACCAATCAGAAAAATTGGAGGTGCTTTCTGCCAGTCATTTGTTTAGCATTTTTAGGTTGCTAACATTGATTACAGCATATTTACTATATGTGCAGTTAAACTTCCTTCTCTGTGTGTTTTTTGTTGTAAATACAATACATTACAATATTTATTTATAAAGCACATTTAGAAACAACCAAGGTTGACCAAAGTGCTGTACAGAATAGAGTAAAAAAAACTACCAAATTTAAAACACAACAATACTAAAACAATAATCATACTGATGTTGACAGGCCAAATTATTGAGGGCTTTATAAACAAATAATAGAATTTTAAAATAAGTTCTGTATTTGATAGGGTACCGGGGCAATGTAGATAAAATAGGAGTTGCTGGCTCATTCTTGCGGGTCCCAGAGAGAAGTCTAGCAGCTGACTTTTCCGCTAGCTGTAGGTGGGAGGAGGAAGGCTGAAACACTGTAATAAAATTAATTACAATATTCTAAAGTTGTTACAAAAGTATGAATCACCGTTTTGAAGTTACTCTGTGATAAAAAAAAGGGTTTCATTTTAGAAAGTTGACAAAGATGAAAAAAGCATGATTTTACAACAGTACTGATCTGTTTGTCAAAATCTAAGTTATGATCAAACAGAACTCCCAGATTTCTAGTGCACTGACTTTCATATGGGGCCAGATGGTCATGGTCAACATCTAGCACACAATATTCCTTAGTCCCAAATAGAATTATTTTTATTTTATTTTCATTTAAATTTAGAAAATTACTTTATAGCCAAAGCTTAATTTCTTCGAAACAGGCCAAAAGTGGTTGAAAAACATTTTTATGCTTTAAGGAAAAATATTTATTTTACATTATTTAATATAGTATCATCAGCATATAGATGAAAGGAAACTCTATATTTGTTAAAAATGGAAGGCATAATTAGCATATACAGGGTAATCAACACTGGCCCAAGGATTGATGCAAAGTGTACACTGAATTAGACAGATGGGATCTTAATGTTGTGATCTTAACAAAAAAAACGTCCCAAAGTTGTCACAGAGAGAAGTAGAGGGCTCTAGAATAGAATGCACAGAGGGATTTAAAACAGTAAATAATACAGAAAAGAACTTGAGGTTTATGACAATGCTGTGCTGAAGCTGGTCCGTGCTGTTTGATATGTGTTTTAGATCATTTTCCTCTCAGATTGAGTGGAGGGGAGGGCCGGTGCTCTGGGAGGCTGGAGGTGTATCATAACGCTGTGTGGGGCGCAGTCTGTGATGATCAGTGGGACATCAGCGATGCTCAGGTGGTCTGCAGGCAGCTGGGTTGTGGAGCAGCACTGAGGGCTGATGGGAATTCAGTCTTTGGTGCTGGTGAAGGTGTTGTGTGGCTGAACAAAGTCGAGTGCAGAGGGAATGAGATTCACCTGTGGGACTGTCCTCTCTCCCTGAAAAACCACACTGACTGCTCCCACAAAGAGCACGCTGGACTCACCTGTGCAGGTCACAACAAACACTGAGGAATAATATTAATTTGATCATTTTAGAGTGTAAAATATTTGTATATTCAAGACATTTGCATCAACTGATTATAATTTCAGAATTTTTTACATTGCCAGATTTGTCAGTGTCCACTACTCCTGCCACAACAACATCAGCTTCTCCTCCAGTTTCTCCTCCAGTGCACTCAACATCAGTCTCTCCTCCACAATCTCCTCCAGCAGCGTCTCTCTCCATCCCCCCAGTGCTTGTGATTGTACTGGGAGTTGTGCTCTTACTGCTCTTAGTGCCACTGCTTATACTGATTCAGCAGAACAGAGTGATGAGGAGAGGTAGGAGAGATCCAGAGACTGTCATATTGTGTCTTATTCAGTGTGTGATCAGTCATGTGTTGTGAACTGACAGCAGGTTTGTCTTTCTACACTCACAGCTCTCTCTGACTGGTACACAGGACTTCACAGGACTCAGTCTCAGACTGAGCCAGTATATGAGGAAATTTATCACAGACACAATCAATTTACTCATAGAGGTGAGGCATCATGAGAAAACGTAATTGTAAGTGCGTACTGGTTCAAAGGGTCCCTACAGTGTTTACTTCTCGATTACTAGCACATTACTAATTACCCTTACAATGTTAAAGTCAGCTTGGCACCTCATGCTTATAGAAGGATCAAGTTGTTGATCTTAACTTTCAAAACAGCTTGCAAAGTTGAATCCTACAAAGATGACATTAAAAAAACATGTTTCTGACTGTTCTGCCTTGCTTTAGTAGGGAGTCTCATCTCTGAAGACACTGATGAGCTTCTCTCAGGTTAGAAAGGTGATTTACAAACTCAGTAAATAAATGTAAACTGTGAAAACCGTAAACTGAGTTTATTTATATATTATATATATAATATTATTATATCTTATAGATATATGCATACATACATACAGCATACATATATATATATATATATCTAGATGTATGATCTATATCTATATATATATATATAAATAATACATATATACATACTATTTTGATTTTGAAGAGAGGTGAATGAGATCACACCAGGATTGTATGAGGATATCTTCACTGGTGGACCGATACCAGATCGTGAGACAGGTGCTGATGGTCTTCTGTACTTTAGTTGTATTTCTCTCTCTAATTCTGCAATGTGCATATTAATATATACAGTACATTCAAGTTTGTTTTGAGTGTGATAACAATGGTTTCATGTTAAATTTGTAGGAGACACACCAGAAGGATATTATGACGTCATTACTAGTGGACAGAACTATGGTACTGAAAAAGGTGATTTTATTTTTGGATAATTTTACTTATGGATTTTTACACCCTACTTCTTTATGGTGAAGGCCAATTCAGATGTTAAAAAATGTAATTTTATTAGCTTAATGTTACATTTAAGAGCTTATAATGTATGTGTGCGCGTGTGTGTGTGTGTGTGTGTGTGTGTGTGTGTGTGTCTGTAGTGGACACACCAGAGAATTATGATGATGTCATCATTAATGGACAATGCTCTCAATATGCAAAAGGTGAGTCACAAAAAATATTTTCAATAAACTACGTTTGTTTCAATGATATATTGAATGTGTTTATACCGTTAATTAATTATTGTGGCTATATCAGGTGTAATCTAATAATCTGTCATGAGGGGACAGGGACCTATGACATGACGCACATTCAAGGTGTATTATTTCTTATCTTTTTTGTACATGTGTAAAGAAGGAGATCAGGAGGAGTATGATGATGTGTGGAGTATCACTGAAGATGTGAGAAACCTGTTAGGTAACCTTTTTGGCTTATGATTCCAATATTTATTTGAAATATTATGAATAAAATTGCCTGTCAAAAGTTCGGTCACACTTGATTCTTTATTAGCGCCTTTTTTAAGACACAAAAACTTTGAAGTAATTCTATTAGTAATTTGCTGATTTAAATGAAATTAACTCAGTTTGGAATACTGATGCAATCATAACATTAAACAAGTTTTTTTTTTAAATGCAGGCTATGATGATGTGGGGGAGGAGTCAAATGATGAGAGAGGGGCCGTATGACTCAATGGCCACACCTACTGCCTCTGTTTATTTCATCAAGTTTTTTTTTAAAGAGTTGCTTTTGATTCTCTTAATATTCTGTAATATGCTACTTAAATATGGTCATGAACACAAATCTAGATTAACAGAACTACTGTTAACATTATAAATTCTAGTTGACATATCAAGGTTATGGATCAGGATTAGGGTTAAGTATTTCTATGCTTGATCATTTGTGGTTTGATTTCCTCTTTTCTTAAAGTTTTTGTTCCTTTCAAATAGCTGAAATATAGGAGAGTCTTCCATTGACATGACTTGCACAAATATGTTTCTGAACATTTGTTGAATATAGGTTAGAAAGCATTCATGATCAACCTAAAATAAGGTGTTTGCATAAATGTTATTCACTGGCTGTGTTATAGTCTAAAACAACTGTCATAAGAATACAATTGCATGGTGGGATGCAAGAATTACATGTCTCGCTTAAAAATGACACCGCTAAATATGACAAAAAGTGATACTTAATCAAACAACATTTTTACTCTACTCCTGATTCCTGAATTGTTCTGCATACAGAGAACATTAATTAAAGATGAGAAGTTAATAAGTAAAACAAAATAAGTAAAACATTTATGAAATCTGAATAATATCTGATTCATTCATCTCGATCATTCCATTGCCTTTGCTGTGGTTGTAATATAAAATAGGCTATATAATTTTTTATGTTGTTAAATTTAATATTTTAAGTTTTTTTTCCCAGAAGTTTTTTAGTATGCGGTCTAAGTTGTTACGATCGCCAGCTGGAGTGCCCATGAACTCCATTAAAGGGCACTCCACCTCAGACTCTTGCCCCTGTACTCTGGACTCCATTTCCCATGTGTTCCTTGCCCCTCGTGTGATCTTGTCATGTGCTACCCTTGTATGTGTGTCATGTTCTGATTGGTTCCCTGGTTGCATGTCTTGTTTTCATTGGTTGGTTTTGTCATGTGTTCACCTTGTGTAGTATAAAAGAAGCTTACACCCACGCAAGAGGAGTGATTATTGTATAGCCATTCCTTGTTCCTAGTTTCCAAGTTTACCTTTTCTGTGTTTCCTAGTTTACCTGTGTTTTTGATCCTTGGAATGTTTCTTTGTTTTTTGATTGATTGCTGCCTGCCCTGACCATTGCCTGTATAT
Source organism: Sinocyclocheilus anophthalmus (assembly GCA_018155175.1). Lineage (NCBI taxonomy): Eukaryota > Metazoa > Chordata > Actinopteri > Cypriniformes > Cyprinidae > Sinocyclocheilus > Sinocyclocheilus anophthalmus. The sequence continues at coordinate 36,515 of JADLZN010003342.1, forward strand.
TGGATACTGTTTGCTGGTGTTCGACCCTGCCTGTTTTGACCACTCTTGCAATAAAGCCTTGCATTTGGATCCTCAACTCCGTTGTCACACTCTCCATGTTACAAAAGTACTATAGACTGTCAAGATAGATATAAATAGGCTACTAGCCGTTTATGCTCGTTTTTATATGTAAATGCTATTGACTTGGACATTACGATCTGATTTATGTTTGTCTATACAGACAGGCAGGCAGACAGACAAAAAGTCTATAAATCAGTTTAGATTAATCCATCACTTTATGTTGTGTGATTTTAGTCCCCTGCTGGTGTCAAAGTGAACAACAGATAATAACTTTCTTTCTGTGGATTTTATGGTCTTTTACTGCCATCTCGAGGATACAGATGAAATGCAGTAACAGAAATTCAAAGAAGAGGTTTGTAGACTACTTGCCTGTAAGATTAGAGCAATTCTAAATAACACAATTTTTCATCATTAAATCTATGGTTTTATTTGCATGTTATTATAGGTTGTTGATAAAAATTGTCCTCCCGTTAAGAATCTCTCGCTGCTACAATCAGATTGCTGCTGCTGTAATATGACACCCACTAATTATTTTAGTGAAACCTTTGGTGTTTCTTTTAAGTTGTCCCTTACCGCCACAGATTTTCAACTGTCTTCTAATGTGGCCTGGTTGTATTGGGCAGTTTTTGAATCCTGCCATCAAATGTACAATTTATGAGAGGCTAAATCTAAAAGAAACATCCCACAGATGTTGCTGTTGCGTGCCTAAATTTGTTTTGGAAATAAAAGTACATTATTTAACATTTTGAGGCTACAGGTAAATAGGTAGGTATTTTCACAGCGTTTGTCAAATGTTTTGTATTAGTAAAAGTATAATAACACAAGTCTAATCTTGAGCTGAAGACTTAAAGGGATAGTTATTTCACCTAAGAAATTAACGTTACCCCATGATTTAATCACCTCAAGCCATCCTAGGTGTATATGACTTTCTTCTTTCAGGTGAGTACAATCGCAGTTATATTAAAAAATATCCTGGCTTATCCAAGCTTTATAATGCCAGTAAATAGCTGTTGGGATTTTGAAGCAAAAATAAAGGGCATAAATCCATTATAGTAGTACTCCACATGGTTCCGGGGGGTTAATAAAGGCCTTCTGAAGTGAATCAGAGTTTTTGTACGAAAAATATCCATATTTAAAACTTTACAAACCTTTGGCTAACTGTCATATGTAGCATAAGCTGTGGTGAGAAGCGGCAAACGCAGAAAATCCACAGAGGAGGGAGCAAAACAAAACACTGTTCATGAATTAGAAGTACAAAACGAGGATACAAATCATGTACTATCGTAATTGTGTTTTTATTAAGGCCGGGACACACCAAGCCGATGGTTGGCCATTGGCGAACATATATTGAAAACATCTCCGGTTACTTGAGAGCAGGAACGAGGTACCAGGTTGCTCATATTGCTATAACACATAAAACCCAAAGGACACACTTCTATGGAGACAGAACAGCCTGGAATGGCGTTCTGGCTCTGATGACATCAGTTTGATGGCTTCGGGAGAATCCGCTTGTTAATTCATGAAGTAAGGATTGCTGTTTCCGGGTCCAAGCCTCTACACATTTCACTTGAGAATACTATCTCAAAAGCAATTTATGAGCACTATTTCATCAATATTACATATTTAAGCTAAGCATTAAAAATTAGCTGTGCACACTACAGTCTCCGTGCTCACAGTGTCTCAGACACTAATATTTTAGCGGAATCACTGTCTGGCCATCTGGGATTTCAATATGGAGATAAAGGTATGCCGAGAGTTCACAATGCATGATTTTCAAGACGTGCATCACTGTTGGTTTCATACTGAACGACTATCTGTAGCATTCAGTTGTTGCTGTGTTCACACTGCACGATGGAATGACGACAGGAGGTATACACACTGCATGACTTTACAATAGGAAGAATCGCCGACAGCTCTGTCTGGTGCAGGGTTGCCAGGTTTTCGTTACAAAACCCTCCCAATTACTACTCTAAACTTGCCTGAAAATTGCTTTCGAGGGGGTCCCCAGTAAAAATCGCGTTCCGGGGGTAAAATACACATTTTTTTGGCGGGTTCTCCTGGTACAATTCACATTCCAGGGCCTAAATATCACGTTATTGGGGTCGCTTCAAACTGCTGACATAAAAAACAACTGGCGGCAATCACGGATTTGGCAACACTCACGTTTCATATAACTCCTCCCCGAACATCCCGCTGCCCTGTATCTTGGTCTCTCATTGGCTGTAGGTCATCGCTGATGTGTTTTTCAGTCAGAACTCATTGCACACAGCGTGATTGTGAATCGCCGACAGCTCTAGATATTTAGCATGCCAAATATTTTGCTGGCGTCGGTGACGTGTCGGCGATTCCCTCAGATTGCGTCTTTGATAATTCACACAGGGTGAACACGAGCACCGATTTGCCTCCGATTTTTCGGGCATTGTCCCCCCGGCGAGTCGCGCAACCTGTCAGGCGAATGTGAAAAAAAGGGGCTAAAATCATCAGAGTGAATTCGGCATTAGGGGGTATAATTTGTCAGTATTACATGACATTGTGGGTGTATATTAGCACAGTTTGTTGTTTTTTGGGGGGCGTCTGGCAGAGCATTAGGAACCAGAAGTGGTGAAGCGTGATGTCAGTTGTAACAAGCAGATATTCTTAACCACTCTTATCCAACTGTGAATCTGCTATGAGCAAGACCTCTGGATTGGAGGTGCACCACAATAAAACCCTGCCCTTTATTCAATATTCTGTTTCACTTGGAAATACATCCCAACACTGAAGTCAGTTGCAACTTCCGGATCACGGGTACTTTGATATTGATATTTTTCAAGGTATTGAGGTTAGAAATTCCTGTATCATGACCACCAATTTCACATACTTTGTCAATAAGATAAAAGTGTGTTTTGTTCAAAGTAGCTATTATCTACATAGATCTTTGATATGAATGAATATTTTGGGTAATTCATTAAATATCGCAGACTAAAAAGTAACTAGTAACTAGTACTCTGAGTAGTTTTTGAGAGGAGTACTTTGCACTTTTACTTAAGTACTGTTTTGGCACCAGTACTTTTACTTGTAATTGAGTATTATTCAGCAATGTAACAGTACTTGTACTTAAGTACAAATTTTCAGTAGTCATTCCACCACTTTACACGTTAGATGTGATCCACCTCATAGAAACAATCCTGTCAGATCGTCCATCCTCTGAGAGAGAATGTGTAACGTTACAGGGCGGCCGATCTGGTTTCGTGGTTAAAGTAAACCTTTTCGACATGTTTCCGTGTTGCCGTTGCTCAGCAATAGCATGGACGCGATTTTGTCTGGGGGTTTGGCAAAAGGAGAGTGGGACGGTGGGTGGTGCTCGGGGTGGTGACTGAAGGTGGTGACTGTGTAGTTCTGACGTCAACTTTTTACGAATCACAACGGTTCGTGAAAAATCACAGCTACTTTATGCAGGCTGTGTGAATTTTACTGTGGACTGACTGTTTTGAAACTTATATGGTAGTTAAATAGCCCCTAGACCTCAGTTATCGTGAAAAAAGCCAGGAAATTTCAGTTTTGACAACATGGGACCTTTAAATTGTTAAAGATATCCTTGTTGTTTACTCTAATCTAGCAGATAATGAAAGAGCACACCCGACAATGATGTCATTACTGCTTTTCTGTAGATGGCGTCAGCACAGCATATAAGCTCTACAAGGTGGACTTCAGACTCGTGCTTTGCTAGTAAATGTATGTAAGTGACAAAAACTGGTCCACATTGTAAAACATTGGAAGGATGAATGTGTAGTGCAGAAATGGAGCACACAGACTCTCTCTGCTGGTCACAAGGTGAACACCATGATAATCTTCACTAATGACATTTAAGGTTTTTGAGGGCCATCTGAAACCACTTTTGTGGAATTAGGTAAATTTCATATTAGTCACAGGAATTATGTTTACATATAGACAGAAGGTTTCACAAAATTTTGTGTCAAACATTTATTAACTTATTTTTTTCAAAATGCCATTTTAATGTATTATTCATTTTAGAGAGTTGAGTTTATTACATGTTAATGTCATGCTGACCTATGTATACACTAATAGACATTTTTAGGACATATGCCGTTAGTTATCAGTGCTTTCATCTCGTCTCTGCAGGTGTTTGGCTTTGATGCTGTAAATAAACTGGAGAGTTTCCTGTCTCCTGTAAGTAATGCATGTTGTGTGTGTGTGTGTATATATATATATGTATGTATGTATGTATGTATGTATGTACGTGTGTGTGTGTACAGTACATCCCCTCAGTAAGGCGTCTTGATGTATGGGGAGGAGTTCATCAGCACTGACAGATATTGTTTAGATATATATGGTGAAAGTCAGAAAAGCGTTCTCTGATTTGTCACTGAAGTTGTTTGATGATTTCCTCTGTTGTGTCTAATAAGGTAATAGCGAGTGTGATTGGAGGGTGTTGGGCCTCTTTCTCTCTCATTAAGTGGGGTGAGAGGATGCCTGTATTTCTGTATCATCAGTGCGGAGAAGCTTGTACTGGGTGTTGAGTTAATCATGCTGAGGACGATGAGAAGATGCCTGATATTAATTTTACTGTCTGTAGCTGAAATACCCATCGCAGCTGGTAAGTACACAAGCTGGGAGAGTGGATTAATAATATTGCAAGAAATGCAATGCAAATTTTAACTTTTTTTCATCTGACTCTGACTTTCTTATTTTTTCACGGCTCATTCTCTGCTTAATATACAGGCCATGCGAATGTGAGGTTGGTTGGTGGACACAGTCGCTGTGCTGGTAGAGTGGAGGTTCTTCATAGAGGTCAGTGGGGAACAGTCTGTGGTGATTTCTGGGATTTGGCTGATGCTGCAGTGGTTTGTAGAGAGCTGAACTGTGGAGAACCTGTAGATGGCTCTAGGTAATGCTCCCCCTTATTTTGGACCAGGATCAGGACCAATATGGATGGATGGTGTGTATTGTAGTGGTTTTGAGTCTACACTGAAGAACTGTGGATCAGCGGGATGGGGTAAACATGACTGTAATCATACCAAAGAGGCTGGGGTCATCTGCTCAGGTGTGTGGCTGCATTTGGCATCTTCCAGAAATTTGCATGAGCGCTCTTACGTAATTTTTTAAATAAAATATTTTAAGTAGTATAAATGTATGTTATTAACACCTAAGATTCAATTTATCAATAAAAAAATAAATAATTATTTAAAAATGTAATGTAAGTCATTGATAAGCAGTTATAACTGCATGGATAAAAAGGGTGATTATACTGCAATACCTGCCAACAAATGAGCCATGTTATAGATACTTAATAAATATATTTATTCATACTTATTTCACTCAAAACCAGATTCCTGATTTATTTCCTGATGCAGCAAAAATATTAAAGGCTGACTATTAGAAAGAGAAAGGGGTGAATCGGGGGTGTTTTCTCATTGATATCTCATGACTCATGTCACTTTTCTTACTATGTTGCTTATGAGAAGCTACTCTGCATCTTATCCATGATACTCTGCAAAAGTTCATGATGTCTATTCACAGTAGGGTGACCATACGTGCCATTTTCCCAGGAAGCGTCCTGGCCAGGATTTGTTTTGGCTTTGTTTTCATGCTTGCTGAAGGTAATGACTGAAAAGTAGCTTGATCAATAATGTGCAGGCATTGTACATAATGGACCAATCAGGGCGTGTGAGAAGGTGGGATCTACGGTCAAAGCTATGCAATTAGGCGTACATATTAGGTGTGTTCGACTTAAAAGCAGTGCGGCTCAGACCGATCACTGTTTGACATCAAAGTACCTCGAGAGCGTTTCGAAAGCATACCAGTCTGTATGGTACTTTGATGTCGATTGGCTGATGCTGCAGTGGTGTGTAGAGAGCTGGACTGTGGAGAACCTGTAGATGCTCTAGGTAATGCTCACACCGATCGGTCTGCATACGCAAACAAAGCCAAAACCTAGATATTTTAGGCAATATAGAAATCCTGGCCAGGACGCGTCCTGGAAAAATGGCACGTATGGTCACTCTAATTCACAGCAATGTATCAAGAGGAAATTATAAAATTTATATTGGAAAAAAAAAATCCAATATTAGTTACCTATGAACCTTGATGTAGGGTGAACAATTTATTTATGAATTGCAAATGTTAATAACATGTGAAAGTGAATCCTAATATTAAGTTGACACCTGTGAACCATTTATTCATTAGTTGTAAACATCAATTACCTGTGAAAGTGAACCTTAATGTAAAGTGGACACTGCTTTTGTAGTTTTAATAATCAGTTTATTTGTAATGAACACACTGAAGTTTTTACATTTTGACTATTAGTTTTTCTTACTTCAATGCTTTTGTTGAGATGAAAAATGAAAAAAAGCCTATTTGTTTCTTATATTTGTTCTACTGTTTTTTTTTTTTTTTTTTTTTTTTTTTGCCATCTGTCTTATTTTTTACGGATCATGTTAGAGTAGAAAACTACGGTGACGCATTGCTGCCACACACATATTTTTTCCCACTCAATTATGTCGTAATAACGAGATGTTAAGTCGTTTTAACGACATCTTTTTCTCGTTAAAACGACATCTTTTCAACGACATCTTTTCTCGTAATAACGACACCTTTTCTCGTTAAAACGACACCTTTTCTCATAATAACGACATCTTTTCTCATAATAACATCTTTTCTCGGTTATTTTTTTAAAACGTATCTTTTGGCTTGGGCCTTTGTTAAAAACTACTCTTTTCGTTTCGACATCTTTCTCGTAATAACGAGATGTTGTGTCGTTTTAACGACATCTTTTCTCGTAAAAACTAGATGTTTTCTCGTTATTATAGATAGGCTGTATGGTACATTATGTGAGCGAGCTAAGCAACTGTCCGCGCTGCTGTCGCCACAGTCTGACATAAACGAGGATATGCACGCTGCTGAAATTATTGAAATAAACTGTTTTAAATGTATTTTAATGTAATGGTTTTAACTGTAGGCATGTTTATTAGGATTAATCTCCAATTTGTCTACAATATTGCTATCCAATAACTGCACTCAGACCCATGACTCCTTTAGGCTATGATCAGATCAAAACTGTTATTTTCGACTGGGATTAATATTTCTTTATTTGAATGACTGTGTTTGATTTAACAACAAATCGAAATACAAACAAAAAGAAATAAAGAGATTTTCTAATAAGATAATAATAATAATAGAGCGTATAATGACAAGAATAATTATTATTAGTATATTATTATTATTATTATTATTGTTTCGTTCTGTTTGAAAACGAGCAAACGAAAATTAAGCTAGATTTTTCTTAGGCCTATTTTTGTTCGTTGGTAAACAAATGAGCTTATGCTTTAATATTTGTTTCACATGCATGGGCAGCTTTTGACACTTTAGTCTGATTATATATTAATTATGTATTAGTGATTATATATTATTAAATGACATCTTTAGCTGAATCAAGCCTCGCATTGCATCGCGTTCTTCTTATGGGAATGCAGATGAGCTCAGATGGGAAAGACTGTACAGTAGGCTACCTCTTGTTGGATTTAGGCTATACGAATTAAATAAACCCAAATTTGTTTTCGATTGATTTTAGTTAAGTAGACCGTTACACATACAGTGCGCAGAAAGCGCTCCCTGTATTTTTCACAAGCAATTGTAACGTTTTGTTGTTATTGTGGAAGTATAGAAAATAAAGCAGACATTTCTTTCCTCTGTTATCACAGTGTAGCCTAAGGGATCGCGCCGGCGCCGCCGAACCGAGAAGAGCAGTGTTGTGCTTTATATGAGATGTATATTTGCAAGAAATATATATACAAAAGCCAGACAGTCTGAAGAAACTTTATTGTGACTAATTTGCAGAGCGGTACGTGAGATGAACTCTTATTCTGTGTGATAGGATAGACAGTAAAGACAGGCTGAGAGAAAAGTGACGTTTTTAGGGCCGCCCATGCACAAATAGCAAGCTCATTTTTAACACATGAACAAAAAACAATACGAAAAATCTAGTTTTCGTTCAAACAGAACGGAATTAATAATAATAATAATAATTATTATATTATTATTATTATTATTAGCCTATAGAAAATTCTTTATTCATATTTTTTTCGTATTTCGAGTTGTTGGTAAATCAAACTTCAGTCATCAATAAAGAAATATTAAGCCCGTTGATCTGGCAAGTATTCATGTGTCTGAGTGCAGTATTGGATAGCACTATATTGTAGGCAGATGGAGATTAATCCTAAGTAAACATGCCGTACAATTCAAACCATTACAATAAAAATAATTTAAAACAGTGTATTTCATCATTTCAGCCGCGTGCAGAGATCCTCGTTTATGGGCAGGACTGTGCTTAGCTCGCTAATGAATGTACCATATAGCTATCAGAAATAACGGAAAACATGTAGGTTTTCTGACATAATCTGTTTTCCGTTAATACGAGAAAAAATATGTCGTTTTAATGAGAAAAGATGTCGTTTTAATGAGAAAACCTTGTTATTACGAGAAAAAATATGTCTTTTTAACGAGAAAAGATGTCGTTATTACTAGAAAAGATGTCGTTTTAACTAGAAAAGATGTCGTTAAAACGAGAAAAGATGTCGTTTTAACGAGAAAAAGATGTCGTTAAAACGACTTAACATCTCGTTATTACGACATAATTGAATGGAAAAAAATATGTGTGTGGCAGCAATGCGTCACCGTATGAAACAACAAACAGCCACCCACAAATAGCCTATAAACAAAGCATCAGGCTGTCTTTGAGTTCACATGAACAACGGTTAAAGTTACTCGTCGTCAGGCTACAGAAGAATACCATAATTCATCCATTCAGTTAGGCCTAAGACATCGAGAGTCACGCAGACCTATAACAACCCAGCCACAACACATAATTGCGAATAACATGCCTTACTTTAACACAGAATCGACAGAGACCATCGTTTATATTTTTTCTACGAATCTTTGAATTAACATGTACTAAACATGAGTGGAATCTGCACCGCAGCGCCCCCACACCTTGAAACTCATGACAAGAATAGCATGTATAGTATCTTTATTGAAGTGAATTAGGTTTAAAAATCGCCGTCATGCATGAATTAATGATATTTTTTGCAATTTTACACATAATAATCCACGATGATCACATTACACAAAACTGAAATTGCACATCAAAATAACACATTGTCAATATTTTTTGAGACCCCCCAAAATTCGCACCCTGTAACAATGATGATGACTGTAAAATTAAACAGAAATTTGGTACTTCTGGCTGCTGCGGCCAGGCGCATGCACAGCCGTGTGTGTACGAGAGAGACGCACGCAAAGAGTTTCAATTTGAGTTTCGATGTTCAATTTAATATTTTGGTTGGTCTAAATTAAGTAGTTTAGGCACAAATTTGCATATATGGGTTCCCTTCTAGACTCGAGCGCTGTGTGTTTGTATGTGCTTCATAACCGTGCACCCCAGGGGGCCCGTAGTAATAGCCTGCACTGGGGCCCGTCATTACTAAGTTACGCCACTGCTTAAAAATATCCATATTTCAAACGTAATAAACACTTTTCTCTCACATTTCCGCGGACCTGACCAGATTTCTTGCGACGCAGGATTAAATTTCCGAATAAAACGCGGTAGCGGTCGGTAACTCTGGTGTAATTTGAAAGGGAGCGGGCGGTCTAACAATATCCCGTTCCCGACGTCCTTTATCTGCGCTTTACTCACTCTTATCGACCACCTGTACAGCCTGCGCTCAGGACTGTTATGCATGCGCTGCACGCACGGACCAGTGCTTTCCGCATCATGTATATTATTTGCGGGGTCTGTGCGCGCAGCATGTGCATAACAGTCCTCAGAGCAGGCCTGGTAAATATAGGCCAAATATATATAACCTATTTTTGTGTATTTGATTGACCCCAAAGTCCGTTTTGGAGCGCACACACACGATTCAGTCTGGAGAACAGCATCTTTCGTGTGGATTATTGTGGTTTCAGCATTTTATCAAACATGTCCCAAACAGTAAAGACTGCATTTTACAACTATCACAGATTGTGCTGCAATTTGACCTTTAAAGGGGTCATATGATGCGATTTCAATTTTTACTTTCTCTTTCAAGTGTTACAAGCTCTTGGTGCATAAACAAGATCTGTAAAGTTGCAAAAGACTAAAGTCTCAAATTCAAAGAGTTATTCTTTATAAAAGTTAAGAGTCAACGACGCCTACTTAAAACGGCTCGTTCTAAACACGCCCCCACATGTCTACGTCAAAATGTGGTAAGATTTGCATAACACCGCCCAAACACATGCAAAGAAAGAAGGCATAACTTTTAATCTCGCTGTAGTATTGTTGCTGCCGCCATGTTGTGAATGCGCTGTGTGATTCGTTATGAAAGCGGAATTACTTTGTTTGGCCTTCCAAAAGATGACACGACTAGAAATCAGTTGTTAAGTTATATTTACAACACTGTTCCAAAACAGTACAACCCAAATATTCAAATGTGCACAGCGCATTTTATGGAGGACGAGGACTGTTTACTGATCCTGGTAGAGTAGACTACAATGCGGCTGTTCTCACTCACAGACTGTAAGTACGTTTTTATATTTAAAGAATTTGCCACTGATGATTCAAACAGTTTTGAGCAGTGTAGAGTAGTGCTAGTTGTTTGTAATTTCTCTGATTACAAATGCAGACATTGTTTTATGTTACGCTATGGCCTGACAGGGAATAACATCAATATGGTAGGGGATGTTGTAACATTTCGTCACTGTTGAAGTGGGGGGTAATTTCGGCCAATCACAACGCCAATGGCTAGCTGGCCATATCAGCGCACACCTGTTTGTCAGAGCGATGAGCTTGTTATAAAAATCGGACGCGTCTCAGAAAGGCGGGACATAGAGGAAAGCAACAAGAATGTTACAGTATGTGGAAAAATATGTGTTTTTTTAACCGTAAACAGCAATATAACACACATTTCATACACCAAATATACAAAAATAATGTTCTTGTAGTAACATCATTCTGACTTTTAAGTTTGGGTTTTAGGGAGGAACGAATGTGCGCTGCTGTAAAGGGAAAGAAGCTGCACTAGAAGAAACGCTATAGTTTTTAATAGTTTTACCTCATATCTTCTTTTTTATGATCCTTGGAAGCCAAAATCAAAATCAACAGTAAAATGAGCTTAATATCACAGCCACATGCCTAAAGTGTAAGCAGCGGTTTGAATGTTTAGTTCTCAGTCATCACAGTTAAACAGGGCTTTGATGTTGTGTGCTCTGTAGCTCCTCTCTGTGTGAGCAAGATCTCTCTTCTGAATTGCGAATAGCGAAAATCTATCATAGACAAATGTCCTAATATTATTGCACATAAAAAAACAGCTGGCGACTCTGGTGAAATAGAATTTGCAAGATAATGTCTATATAGAAATAATAATATATTGTGTTATTTATTAATTTCTCCTTAGTACCGACAGCAGAACCGTAACGTAGAGCTTATGATCATCAGTCTTTCATAATTAAGCCCAGTGTTTGCCCCATTTTAATACCGGGTGTTGGCACCCACCCTAATTCTCATGGTAACTGATAGCTGTGAAGAGCCAAGTAGTAGCACATTTACTTACGGAGTTATTTCTATGCCAACGTATTGACATATCAAAATCATCTGATAAGATTTAATGTAAAACTGGGACAAATTGTAGGAGTAGTTTAGAGTATGGACCAATAAAACACACAATTTTTCATTTGATTTAACAAATCAGTTAGATTAACAAACATTCACAGACCCCTCACCCAATAAACATACTGGGTGCCAAGTTGTCTGTGAACAGGGCCCAGGACCCTAGTTACCATGGCAACCCTGACACCAGATACATTTTATGAGCTAATGGCATGTTGAGAGTCACCCCTCTCACTACAATTTCCATAGGAAATCCACAGTGCACAGTAAAAATTTACTCTTCTCTAATTAATTAATAGGAAAACCTTTCTTTGAATGAACACACATATCCTTCAGGTCATTGTGGAGATTTTGCGGTCTTGTATATTATTTGTGTATTGTAGATAGTTTATGCATGCGTATGATAGAAACACTCATTCAGTAACTTACATTAACGGTTTTGATTCTATTTTGTATTCGGATGATCTAATTGAGAGTGCATATTGTATGTTTATACCTATGCAACATGTTAGTGTTCTAAGAATCTTTATTAGTTGTGCATCAACACCCAAAGCGAATTACATATGCGAAATACCATGCTTAGAGACAAAGGGTCGTAAAACCCTCCAGCAATTGCCACCTCCCGCTTGGAATTTCAGTCTTTCTCATTGGACAAGCCCCTCTTGAGAGGCGTGAATCTTCGCAGACTTTAAAGGCCCCACTTCAGTGACCCGCCCAGAGTCAGTGGTTCTGTTAGGTTCTGAGAAGATGTGAGCTACAAACGCTCCAGGAAACCCTAAGTACGTGCCAGGCTTCGGCCTTGACTTTTCCATTCAACAAGATTCTCTGACTCAAACTGGTTCTTTTTCATCAACCAACTTCAGCAAAGATCAACTGGGACCTTCAGATTGCATCAAAGCTCTCTTTCAGACAGATGAGACATGCAACTATCAAACTTAGCCTTATTAATTGATACACGAGGTATCACTTACACCTTTTTACAAAGGTGTGTTTGAACTAAGAATCTGATGTTCCCTTCAGGCTGTAGATCTGCTGAATATGCAAATGGTTCCATAACTTCATATTCTTATTTTCTCTTCTCTCTACTGCGTTAAGCTTTAACCCTTTCCTATACCAACTGTATGTGTGTGTGTGTGTATGATGTAGTGGGACCAGTTAAGTGTTTATGTAGTATGTTAGACTAGTTTAAGTGTTTATGTAGTTAATAAAGTCTTACTTGTATCACATCGACGTTGTTCATTGTTTGCTCATAACTGGAGTCACTTAATCATGCAGATTTATGCTACAAGCTCTTTGTAGAATTGTACAGTAAGAAAGTTATTTCCCTTAACCAGGAAATTAATGTTCTTAGAATTGACAGACAGTTGACCCTGAGAGGTCAGCTAAATATCTACAGCGGATCTAAATATTTATAATTAATTATAACTAGTTATGATTAATTATTCATATTTCCCCATGAGCTGATTCGCTACAGTAGCGAAAAAAGTTTTTAACTTTCTTTGAATGATGACAACAAATTGATAAACAAAATGTTGAAAACTGAGATATCATCAGACTCGGCATAAGCCAAGGAATGTACTAACAGAGAAAACTCAATTTGGACAATGCTTTCAAAAGCTATAAGCGTTTTTGCAAAAATCCTTATATCTCTGGAACACTAGGTGGCGCTGTGTTAAAACTTTTAAGGTTCCTCCGGGACATGCTGACGATAATCCCTACCAATTTTTGTGATGATATATCAAATGGTTCAAAAGATATCACAACTTTTGACAATTTTCAAAATGGCAGACAGGCTGTAACGGAGGGAGTTGTGACGACGAAGTTGGGATCCAATTGCAGGCTTTTTTAAAAGAGCGTGGTCAAACAGGCAGAGTCGAAAACACCAGCAAACAACAATGGCAGAGGCAAGGCAAAGTGAAGTGATGGTAGTGTGTGTGTGTGTGCTATTCTTATAGTGGGAGACTGATGAGGTTATGAGAGACAGGTGACTGCAACTGATGTGTGTCCAGGCAAAGGATTATGGGAAATGGAGTCCGGGGTGAGTGGTAAGGGTACAGGATGGGGTGCCCTCTAGCGGAGCTCATGGGCACTCCAGCTAGAGATCGTGACACAGGCAGTTTATCTGATTCTGATTCAAAATTGATATCCTCAAATTTCGCATGACCCAAGGAATCCATAGACACAAGATCCTCTGACAAAGTTTCAAAAAGTTATAAGCAATAAAGTTATAACCTTGGCCCAAAGATCATCTGAGACATTTATTTTTATTTTTTTTGGTGAGAATTGGACAGATTTTGAAGGAGGAGTAGCGAAAAATGGAACACTGTACTTTCAAAATGGCCTTTACTGTAATGGGTGGAGTCTTGATGTAAGCTATTGAATGTGATCAGCATGAGGTGAGAATCAGATTGACTAAATTTAATTTTTCTAGAACAAAGGATTTAGATGTTATAACCATTTGAAAAGTGAATTTTTGAACTGGTGGTGACACTGTAGAATTGGTCCTAGAGACCCCAAAGTTGGTCAGATCACTATTCATGACCATCACTACAGGTGTGCCAATTTTCATCATTTTCCTATGTTTTGTTCATAGGGCTGCCATAGACTCCCATCTGAGAGGAATAATAATAAGAAGAATATAGCTGCAAGCAGCAAAAACAGTGCACAGTGAGCACATGCATTTAACCTGTAGGACTGTAGGTAAAACTAATGCCGCATTCCATTTGTACTCAATAACTGGATAATTCCGAGTTCCCAGTAGGAACTTTTAACTGGAACACCCTCCCGGGTCAGAGTTCAGACTCCGAATCTCAGAGGAACAACTTCAGAATCCAATATGGTTGCTCAGTGCATCAACAGAAGAGAAACAGTAGTAATATATTATTTATTAGCACTTATGTTTGTCTGTGTCTCAATAAACTCAGTGGTGTACACAGTACTGTCCAACCTCTGTTTGTGGACAGGATACTATGGTGTTATCTGTGCAAAATACCACTTTTTTATGTGTTTTTAATCAACTGGTATTGCTAACAATGGGTATGTCCATCTTGGTTTTCTGACTTCTTTACTAGAACACGGTCCACTTGGGTGTGATGTCATTCCCAGCTTCGACATCTGAGGTAAATCGAATGCATCAATAGAATGCTTCGTCCACGGCAGTTTATGAGCTGTTGCCAATGTCTAATGGTCAGCTACTCTGATGTGTGTTGAGTTTCATGAAATTCCAAGCATTGGTGACGTAGTTATATTTTGGAAATAAAAAAAAGTTCATATCTCCAATGTGTGTATGTCTGTAGTTGCCTGCGTGTCACTGTGGTTGGCGCTAGTGAGCATTATGTACGTACACAACCCTGGCAACGATGATGGCGGAATAAGTTGGATAAGTTAAGTTCTGTGAAACAAAGCAAAATCAACATTACTCACTTATCAAGAAGAAACAAAGTAAACTCGGCATCCATTTCCAGGCCTTCCCGCTCATCGAGTTCTCTCCACCGCTGGAAAGCTTCTCCGATATTTACACGGGTCATACCTCTTGCCTGATCGTAGCCCATCTTTTTAATGTTTTGTTCCTCTTTTTTACCTACCATCTCTCTCTGTCTAGCCAATCTGCTAATATCTGTCCTGCATAGTGTTTACTGATATTATGGGTAAGCTAACTGAGGTGACATTGCAGACTATGCTGGTTATATGTATAAGTACTTTTTTTCTTTCTTTTTTACATTTTGTCTTTTTTTATTGTACATATAAAAAGAAAGAAAAAAAGTACTTATACATATAACCAGCATCATCAACTACCCCAAAAATAAAGATAATAAAATTAGGAAAGATAGCAAAGTTAGAAAAGATAAATAAAGATTTATTATATTCAAAGATGAAATATACAATAAAAATAATGATAAATAGCATTGTACAAAAAAATAAATATAAAAAAATTAGAAAAACAGTACTCATACATAGAAAAAATAACTTATATTGCATGAATGCAATATATAACAATATATTGCATTTCATGATTAACCAGCATCATCAAAGTACCCAGAAGGAAATTTGGGTTACAAATAAGGTAGTTATTTAGCAATATTTAAATAAACGTTTTAGTCTGTCAGAGGTAGGAATCAAAACCGTGGTCCTCTTTCAGTGCGTTACAACCGGAAATTTGGCGGAAAGTACTTTTCGAAAATTGCTGATTTATGCACATTAGCACAAAAACAACAAAAAAATTGCACAGGGGCTCTTACATTTTCCGTCTCTATGTTTTTCCCTGTTCTTTCTTTTCTTCTTTTTTTTTCTTCCCCCTCTTCCCACTGCTTGCACTTAAATTTTTTTTTTTGGCAGGGATTGCATTAAAATTACCCTTTTTATTCATGCATTTATAACTGCTTATCAATTATTTATAATGCATTTGTAAATAAGTTATTAGTTATTGATCAACACCTTTATAAACCCTAATGTAATGTGTTGCCATATTATTATTATTATTTTTATTAAAGGTATTTATTGTCTTATCAAACCCTGTTTTTAGAGAGGTTGTTTTTGGTTTCTATTGTTTGTTTCAGAAGTCAGGCTGATTGGAGGTTCTCGCTGCTCTGGCAGGTTAGAGATACTTCATGATCAGACGTGGATGTCAGTGTGTGATGCTGCCTTTGACCAGCAGGATGCAGAGGTTGTGTGTAGAGAGCTGGACTGTGGGGCTCCTGTACAGGTGCTGGGAGCAGCTGCTTTTGACAAAGGAGACGCTCAGATGTGGACACAAGAGATTCAGTGCAGAGGAAATGAATCTCAGATTCACCTCTGTCCAGCCTCATCAGTCCAAGGAAACTGTTCTCATGAACACAACGTTGGGCTGCTGTGTGCTGGTAAAAGACAAGCTTGGCAACAGTAGATTTCTTTCAATGCAGTGTGATGCGACATGACACGGCAAATACCTGACAGTAAATTTATCAATTCTATTTCTGATGAATTCTAAATGCTTATGCTACTTCTGACACAAAGGATAAATTGACATTTATTGCTTGTTTTATGTCATATGTAATGAAGATAGCCTCAACCTCTTGTAGTGCAGCGTGACAATGGTCGCGTCCAGTGTAGACATGGTGTTACTGTTGTCCCATTCTAATTTTTTTCTTGGTTCTTTCGGACAGACATAATGAATGTGAGGTTGGTTGGTGGTAACAGTCGCTGTGCTGGTAGAGTGGAGGTTCATCATAGAGGTCAGTGGGGAACAGTTTGTGATGTTGGTTGGGATTTGGCTGATGCTGCAGTGGTGTGTAGAGAGCTGGACTGTGGAGAACCTGTAGATGCTCTGGGTAATAATAATGTTGGACCAGGATCAGAACAGATCTGGATGAACAATGCAATGTGCACTGGATCTGAATCCACACTGAAAAAGTGTGGATATGTTCAGTGGAAAAAGTGTCCTGGTATGAATGCTGGAGTAATTTGTTCAGGTACTCTCAGTATCCCTGCCTACTATAAAACTTAGTCAAACTCATAAAAATAATGGAACATTTCTTTATAATATAAAGTCTATATTATTTTTTCAGGAGTCAGGTTGGTTGGAGGTTCTCGCTGCTCTGGAGGGTTAGAGATACTTCATGATCAGACGTGGATGTCAGTGTGTGACGCTGCCTTTGACCAGCAGGATGCAGAGGTTGTGTGTAGAGAGCTGGACTGTGGGGCTCCTGTACAGGTGCTGGGAGCAGCTGCTTTTGACAAAGGAGACGCTCAGATGTGGACACAAGAGATTCAGTGCAGAGGAAATGAAACTCAGATTCACCTCTGTCCAACATCACCATCACATGAAAACAATTGTTCTCTTAACAACAATGGTGGAATTGTGGTGAAGGTTAGAGGAATTTCTTTTAATTTACAAAGAAATTAAAATTATCATAGCTCTCTTTAAAAACACGTAGTTTTAAAGTAATTTTCTGTGTATAATTATTACTTCCCCCATTCTCAATTTAACTCCCGAAATAAAAGAGTGCGACTGGTTGGTAGTAACATTCGCTGTGCTGGTAGAGTGGAGGTTCTTCATAGAGGTCAGTGGGGAACAGTGTGTGATGCTGGATGGGGCATGAGAGTGCTGCCGTGTGTGTAGAGAGCGATGTGGAAACCTAGATGCTCTGGGTGTGGCTCAATTGTGGACAAGGATCAGGACCAATGTGGAGCACCCACGCTATGTACCGGATCAAATCTACCACTGACACAATGTGGATCAGTAGAATGGCTTATATATGAGTGTGATCATTCTAAAGATGCTGGAGTCATCTGCTCAGGTGAGCTGCTCCAAACTTCTCCCTGGTATAGCATAACTAATGATACATCTAATGTAAATAAACTCCTCATTTTATTATTTGATGTTATATTTTTACAAAGTTGATATTGGTTTAATTTAAAAATTATACATGGGATAAGATGGATAAAAACAAATTTGTTTACATTGAGATGTTTTTCCAGGTATACTAGCCTATAACAACAGTGGTTCATATGACTTGGTATACTTATTTAGGAGTCAGGCTGGTTGGTGGTTCTCGCTGCTCTGGGAGGTTAGAAATACTTCATGATCAGACGTGGATGTCAGTGTGTGATGCTGCATTTGACCAGCAGGATGCAGAGGTTGTGTGTAGAGAGCTGGACTGTGGGGCTCCTGTACAGGTGCTGGGAGCAGCTGCTTTTGGCAAAGGAGACGCTCGGATGTGGACGCAAGAGATTCAGTGCAGAGGAAATGAATCTCAGATTCACCTCTGTACAACATCTTTATATAAACATGACTGTTCCCATGACCATGACCAAGGATTGATTTGTACTGGTAAGAGATCATGTACAGTCAGTCTGTCATTGTTGCATAATAAATTCCAATATTATCCCACTTATTACATGGCTGCTCCCAAAATAAATAAAAAACTTGGACATAAAATATTACTTTAAGTTTATATTAATTTATCATTTTACCTTTTTATTATTGTAAAACTAGTCCAAAATAGTATTGTCCAACACTGCAACAATTTTACTGTAATATTAATATTGAAGTCCTCTGAGGTCACATTTGCTACAATTGATAACTGAGATACAAAATTGCACAGTTTGTGTTTAAATGAAATGAGCAAGCAAATACATGGTATGTTACAAGAGAGGCATGGATGAGCAGTCTGGTTCCATGGAAGACAATGAAGATTAGGAAACATCTGACTTCTGAATGGTATAATTTCCCAGTCAGAATCATGTATTCCAGACAGTCATAAATATATACTTTAATTGACAGCTTGTATTCTAAATCATAATGGGACCATTAAAAAAAGTGTGTGTGCATTGGTGTATTGTACAGTGGCTCCAAAAAGTACTTGGACACTTGAGCCACAATAATTAAAAATGTATAAATGTCTTTGCTTTATACAACAATATGTGACAATTAAGGGCATTTATCTAAATGAAATAAAGCATAAAGACATTTTAAGTCAAAACAGTTCACAAAATTAAGTTTATTAGGTTTGAAAATATGAAGCAATTGGATGCATTATATTGTTCATAATGAAGACAAAAACTCTTGGACAATTTCCTGATGTCAGACTTTGTGGAATATGTTCATATGTTAATATTATACTACAACAGTGGTTACATTGCTAGGACATCGGTGTAAATTTGAGTTCATACATCCATGAAAAAAAGGTAAGTTAGTTCTAAGAAAAGCATAGCATCATTTGATTGTTACATATTCTTTTGAAATATGGAATGAGTTTTTATTTGTATATTTGTGTGTCCAGATATTTTTGGGGCCCACCATATATAGCTGAAATCCCTTTCAGAGTTTGTTTTTATAGTATCTCTCTCTTCTTCTCTCTGTATTACTTTCTCTTCTAGACATGAAGAACATGAAGCTTGTGGATGGTAACAGTCGCTGTGCTGGTAGAGTAGAGGTTCTTCATAGAGGTCAGTGGGGAACAGTGTGTGACGCTGGTTGGGATTTGGCTGATGCTGCAGTGGTGTGTAGAGAGCTGGACTGCGGAGAACCTGCAGATGCTCTGGGTAGTGCATTTTTTGGAGCTGGATCAGGACCAATCTGGATGAGTACTATATTTTGTTCCGGATCGGAGTCTACACTGAAGAACTGTGCATCATTAGGTTGGACTAAACCTCTTTGTAAACACAACTGGGATGCTGGAGTCATCTGCTCAGGTTAATGGTTGTACAGAACATTTCAAAACCATTACATCATTAAACATTATATTTGTCTCTTATGAATAATCTATCAGTGTCAAGTAAAGATAGCTCACCAAATGTTTAAATGTTTTTGTCCAATGTGTACTATTTTATGGCATATGCACAGGTCATAAAAGTAACAGACTTGCTGATGGACCTAATCTCTGCTCTGGGAGGTTAGAGATACTTCATGATCAGATGTGGATGTCAGTGTGTGACGCTGCCTTTGACCAGCAGGATGCAGAGGTTGTGTGTAGAGAACTGGACTGTGGGGCTCCTGCACAGGTGCTGGGAGCAGCTGCTTTTGGCAAAGGAGATGCTCAGATGTGGACACAAGAGATTCAGTGCAGAGGAAATGAATCTCAGATTTCATTCTGTTCAACATCATCACACAAACACAACTGCACCAGTGACAATAATGTGGGACTAATATGTTCTGGTAAAAATATTCAATGTCTCTTTTTTATAATATCTGCTTGTTCGATATCACTTCCTGGAAACCAACACTTTAATGATTCAGAAAAGATGAATTACTGTTCTCCCAGCTGAGATTTCATTATGAAGATAAAGGGTAGGATCATGATTATTTAGTAGCATACCGTGACTACAGTTCCGTTCAAAAGAAGTCTCTTCATGCTCACCCAGGCTGAATTCAGTTAATGCAAAATACAGCAAAAACAATAATATTGCCCAAATCCAGTGACACATGATGTCAGACCAGAAGATGAGAAATAAATAATAATGTTACACTTTTCTGCTTTATACTTGATTACCAAAGACTTTGTTCTTTGTTCAGGTTACACTGATCTCAGACTGGCAAACAGTCCAGACTCTTGTTCTGGAAGAGTGGAGCTTCAGTTCCTCGATGAGTGGGGCACAGCGTGTGATGCATGCTGGGATATGAAAGCTGCCAGTGTCCTCTGTAGACAGCTGAATTGTGGGTTTGCTGTGTCTGTTGTGGGATCAGACTGGTTTGGAGAGGGAAGTGGTGAAATCTGGGCTGATGTGTTTGATTGTGACGTGAATGAAACAAAACTCTCAGAATGTTCCATCTCTTCATGGAGTCGAGCTGAATGTTCTCATAGACGAGATGTTGGAGTCATCTGCTCTAGTAAGAGGATTTTACTGAAATTGTTTTTGTTATATATTACCTTGAAATATCTTAATAAAATGCTACATCTTTCACTCAGGTTCCTCTCTGGCTCTTCATGATGGTCTGGTGCAGTTGTCTGGAGAGAGACAGTGTGAGGGGGAGGTGGAAGTTTTCATCCATCAGGTCTGGAGGAGAGTTCTGCTGGACTCCTGGAGTCTCACTGAATCCTCTGTGGTCTGCAGACAGCTGGGCTGTGGCTCTGTGCTGAACTTCTACGGCTCCTCTTCATCCAGTCCTGAACACAGTCATGAGTGTGTGACGGGCTTCCAGTGCTCTGGGAGTGAAGCTCATCTGGGGAACTGCAGCTCTCCACAAACTCTCAACTGCAGCTCCACACAACAGCTGTCAATCACCTGCCTTGGTGAGAAGAACAACATCTGGGCAGATTTTTTTAGTTGTTCATGATCAATAATGTGTTTTTCTTTCTCTGAATATCAGGTCACGGGTCCATCAGGCTGGTGGGTTCTGGGGGAGACTGTGCAGGGAGGCTGGAGGTTTTTCACAGCGGCTCATGGGGGACAGTGTGTGATGACTCCTGGGATATTAAAGATGCCCATGTGGTGTGCAGACAGCTGCAGTGTGGAGTGGCCCCCAGTAACCAGCAGGTACCAGCCTGGTTTGGTCCTGGTTCTGGACCCATATGGCTGGATGAGGTGGAGTGTGAGGGGAATGAGACGTCTCTGTGGAGCTGCTCTTCTCCAGGATGGGGAAAACATGACTGTCAACACAAGGAGGATGTAGGAGTCGTGTGCTCAGGTAAACATGCTCCAGTAATTTATTTTGTTAACCTTAAAATTAATATATAGTTTTTAGAAATTAACTTTCAGCACATTAACGTGTCCATAATGCCCAGATTTTTACATTTCCTTAATGAGTGGAATTTTTTTCCTTTCCGACATTTCTATCTAGAGTTTAAAGAGATCAGGTTAACTGAGGGCTGTGTAGGGAATGTGGAGGTTTTCTACAATGGATCATGGGGAAATGTGTGCTGGAACCAGATGGACAGAGATACAGCGAGTCTGATCTGTCAAGAGCTAAATTGTGGAAGATCGGGCGTTTTGTCTGATTCTACTCCAAATGTGGAATCAGCTCCTAACTGGCTGGATGAAGTGAAATGTCGACGACATGATTCAAGTCTGTGGCAGTGTCCATCTTCACCCTGGGGAAAGAATTACTGCAATAGAGATGAAGTGGCCAAAATCACCTGCTCAAGTGAGACGGATACGTAATCATTAAACATAATGCTGTGTGATGGAATGTGTATAATAGAATATAAATAAATAATATAAGAGAATTGATTAGAGACCGTATGAATGCGCTGTTTGCTGTTATGGTACTAAATCACTTTAAAGTGTCAATTACCACACGTGATGTCGAGTGACCAAAAGACTAAGGTAAAAGGCAAGCTTAACCAGTTTACTCTTTTAGATGCTGAGTAACAAGAGATCAATACAATATATGCACATACTCACAATTTAAAGAGATCACATAAGTGCAAATAAAATGTACATATAAAGATCCTAGGCCTGCGGTTACTACGTACCTTGGTTCAATGAGACAGGAACGAGCGTTGCGTTATGATGCTGGGGGGGGGAACTGTTTTCCTCCGATACTGACTGCTTATATAAGACGGTGCTGAATGCCATTTCATGGGAATGTTTTGAGTGTCGACTTGCGTGCAACTGTACAGCACGGCAAGCGTATGCAACACTCTAGGGGTGCAATACAATTAGACGGACAAGATCCATGCCTGAAGGGTAGGGACGTCCAGGGTATAAAACCTAGCAGAGGTAGATAGTGACGACCTGCCGGCTGCCTCGCAAATATTCCCAATGGAAACTTCACTGGACCAAGCCCAGGAGGCGGCCATTCCCCTAGTGGAGTGGGCCCTCACTCCAATGGGGCACTCGGAGCCCATTGAGGCGTAAGCCAGGACTATTGGATCCACTATACAGTGGGATAATCTCTGCTTCACTCACTGAGAGCTCTTGCAAGTCGCTCTTTCTTGGTCGACGCCAAAGCTAATAGCAGGAGGATGAGGAGAAATGGATGGCTCAGGGCCCTCATCCTCGCTCCAGTGTCAGCTCCAGCCCCAGAGATCGCTCCAGTGTCGGCTCCAGCCCCAAAGCTCGCTTCAGTGTAAGTCAGCCGACCACACCTGTCACCCCGAACCTAACTAGGAATCTAAGGAGGAAAAGGCGGTTGGTGCTAGTCCCTAGGCTCGCTCCAGTGTCGGATCCAGCCCCAGAGCTCGCTCCAGTGTTGGCTCCATCCACCGAATCCAGCCCAAAGAGGGCTTCTGTTCCCGAGTTTAGCCCACAGAGGACAATTGTTTCCGAGTTTAGCCCAGTGAGGGCTCCAGTCCCCGATTTTAGCCCAGAGAGGGTTCCAGTCCCCGCGTTTAGCCCAGAGAGGGTTCCAGTCCCAGAGTTCAGCCCAAGGAGGGCTCCAGTTCCCATGTCCAGCCCAAGGAGGGCTCCAGTTCCAACGTCCAGCTCAAGGAGGGCTCCAGTTCCCAAGTCAAAGCTCAGGGAGGGCCACTGTTCCCGAGTTAGGCCTACGGAGGGCCGCTAAAGACTATATTCTCCCCAAGGATATTTTTGGGGGGGTGGGGTAGTAGGGGTCCATCTGTGGAGGCTGGGCCAAGTGCTGAGGCCAGGCTCCCCGAGCTGCCTGTTCCGCCATAGCCTCCTGAACTCTTGCTCCGCCATGGCTGCCTGTTCTGCCTGCACCACCATGGCTGCCTGTTCTGCCTGATCCACCATGGCTCCCTGATCTGCCTGCTCTGCCATGGCTGCCCGATCTGCCTGCTCCGCCCTGGCTCCCCGAACTGCCTGATCAGCCATGGGCCCCTCCCAGTTGGATGTTGTGGGGTGCGAGGACGCGCCTTCCGGGAGGGGGGGGGAGTAATGTCAGACTTTGTTCCTTGTTTTGTGTGTTTCAGCCCATTTTTGATCTTCCTTTTCCTGTTCCTATTATGTTTATTGATCCCAGGTGTGTCTCGTCATCCCCTCGTCATGTCGTGTGTATATAAAGTGTTCCCTGTTCTTAGTTCGTCGTCCGGTATTGTATATGTCTACCTCCCCTGCTACGTGTGGTTTCCTGGTTCCCTTGATGTCATTAAAGTCTCCTTTGGTTGGTTGGGGAAATTTTTGTTTTTGAACTCCTCGTCTCCTCGTTCCTCGCTCCGCGCTCCCTCACAGTTGCGATTGTGACAGTGAGAGACCATTTCGATAGAGAACAAATAGTTACAACAGATTTAAACCTCAAGGATATAGATGATAACTAATCTTGCAATTATGCTGTGAGAAACAATGATTACAACAGTCATGAATCAACAAAGCAAACTTCTGTGAGAGATTAATAACAGATATGCACCATCAGCCGCTGATCAAGATCACAGATATTATCCCTACAGTTCACAAAGTGTAAGTGCTGCAGAAAGAGATCTTATTCTGTCTTAATTCATGGCTTTATGACAGCGGGACCTCATGTTTCACTCCATCATTGCTGAACTTGAGCCATTTCACTTCTGTTGCTCTAGCGTGATCTCTTATTAAACCATGCCTACTCAACTAAAATAAATGACCAATTCTACAGCTGTATAACCCATGTAATAAAACATGAACTGGGCTATAATATAAAGAACATGAGCTTTTTTACTGTAATATAATACAATAATATATTGTGATTACAGAACAGAAGAGTCTTGAGACCCCTAGAAGCTCTCTGACATGGTCCACATCTTTTCACCAGAAACAGTATTCAGGTAAGTTTATTTGATGGAAAAACAACATCATAAAAGACATATCTAATATACAGTATCTATGGAAATTTGTTATGGGGTAGCAGCAGGATTTACTTTCACACCACACACATACTCCTTCTAGGTACAGCTGTTCTGACAGAACTCTGCTGGACAATAATTTATCGCCTTATCTTTGATTTGTGTGTTTTAGAGCACATTCCTCTCAGACTGAGTGGAGGGGAGGGCCGGTGCTCTGGGAGACTGGAGGTGTATCATAACGCTGTGTGGGGTTCAGTCTGTGATGATCAGTGGGACATCAGTGATGCTCAGGTGGTCTGCAGGCAACTGGGTTGTGGAGCAGCACTGAGGGCTGATGGGAATTCAGCCTTTGGTGCTGGTGAAGGTGTTGTGTGGCTGAACAGAGTCGAGTGCAGAGGGAATGAGGTTCACCTGTGGGACTGTCCTCTCTCCCTGGAAAACCACACTGACTGCTCCCACAAAGAGCACACAGGACTCACCTGTGCAGGTCACAGCAAAATATTGAGAAATAATATTCATTTTTAGATCATTTTACAGTGGTGGCCAAAATTACACACTACAGCAAAATATAGAAATAACTGACTTAAAACCATTTTTAGCTGATGAAAATACTAGTGTTCTAATCATTTTTGCCACCACTGTTGTATTCATAATTTTTAATGTTTGGTGTCTGTTTTGCCAGATTTCCCATGTGCATGTCATACTCCTGCAAACAACAACAGCAGCTTCTCCTCAGTTTTCTCCTCCATGCGGCTCAAATCCGTCTTCTTCCCCACAAACTCCTCCAGCAGTGTCTTCTCCGTCCCCCCAGTGTTGTTATTTACTGGGATTGTGCGTTGATAACTGCTCTTACTGCACTGACTTATATGATTCAGCAGAACAAGTATGAGTAAGGTAGGAGAGATCCAGAGACTGTCCAATTTGTCTTTTCAGTGTTGACATCAGGTGGTGTTAACTGACAGCAAGTTTGTCGTCAACATTCACAGCTTCGTCTAAGAGGAACACAGGATGACACTGAGCCATTTAGGATGAGACTCACCATAGCCCACAACAACCCGCTGCTTCAACTCAGAAGGGGGATTTCGCATAGGGCTTCCTTTAGGAACAAACTACTACAGAAATTGTGCGTACGGTCGGTTCTACACAAAACGCCTCGGGTTGCTACTCACCCTGTTCTCTGCGGAGGGACAGACGCTGCGTAGCTGACGCAATAGGAATTCCTCCCAGGTGTGACGATTGTCTGAAGCCTGTATAGAATCAGGCCAATTCATTGGCTGATGGCGCGAGATACCGCCCCTACGTCATACGTAATTGACATAGACCCGCGCTCGTGCCATCTTACCCCTAAGATTTTCCTGTCAAAGAAGCAGGTCGACAGCGTGAGGAGCTTGGCAGCGGATGTAGCATCTCATTCTCTACTCAGAGAACATAGGTTACGTAAGTAACCTGAGACGTTCTCTTTCAAAAGGGAACTCCACGCTGGGTAGCTGACGCAATGGGAACGATATACCACACACGCCAAGCTAACGTGCTGCCAAGTCTGGCCCATTATAGACCAGAATACTAAAACACAGCTGGCTCAAACAGAAAGAACCTGGGAGCCAGGAGCCATTTTCACATCAAGGTTATAGAACCTCACACAAGTATGGGGAGAGGACAAACCTGCCGCCATACAGATATCCTCCAGGGGAACCCCTCTAAACAAAGCTTGGGAGGAAGCCACCCCCTGGTGGAATGAACGCTGATGTCTAGAGGTGAAGGCCGACTGCGCACCTTGTAGGCCATCGAAATAGCATCCCTAACCCAGTGGGATATTGTGTGCTTTGATGTGGCTAGCCCTCTGCGGCCTGCAACAAAACACACCAGCAACTGTAGGGACTTACGTCACTGACTGGAACAGTCCACACACATCTTCAGGGCCCTGACAGGGCAGAGCAGATGAAGATTATCGTCACTCGAAGAGGAGGGAGAGAAAGCCTGCAACACTACCACCTGAGAACGAAAAGACAGAGAGAACTTTGGGGACATAACCAGGTCTGGGTCTCAAGAATGCCTTGACCAGACCAGGAGTGAACTCAATGCAGGACTTGCTGACAGAGAGAGCCTGCAAGTCCCCTACATGATTTAAAGAGGCCAACGCCAAGAGTAACCTTTCGCGTCAGAATCCTCTCGGGAGCTGACTCTAGAGGCTCAAAAGGAGGCTCCAGCAACTCCTTCAGGACAACAGAAAGGTCCCAAGAAGGGAAACTAGGAGGACGAACTGGCCTCAAGCGCTTAACCCCACGCATAAAGGAGGAGGCCAAACGATGTCTACCCAACGGGACATCGTCCGAGTCCCTTTGAACAGCAATAGCCGCGACGTAGACTCTCAGGGTGGTAGCGGCCACTCCAGCCAAAAACTTATCTTGCAGGAACTCCAGCACTGAACCAACTGGGCAGCTGACTAAGTCCACAGCATGAGCCGAGCACCAGGATTCAAAAACCCACCATTTGGAGGAATAGAGCCTCAGAGTAGAAAGGGCCCTGGCACTATTAACGGTCTCACGGATTCCATCCGAGAGATCAAAGGCTATGGGCAACCTCTGATCAGCCATACCCACAACTTCCAGATCTCTGAACGTGGGTGCCAAATTCTGCTCTGGAGCTGACACAACAGGTCTTTCCTGATTGGAATCTCCCAGACTCCGCACGTCTTCACCCTGCACAAGACCACTGGGATGAGCTCTCTATCCCCAGAGAGGTAGGGTGAGAAAGGGAGAACCAAAGGGGGCATTGGGTTGACTCCTGAGATGCAAAGAGTCCACCTCTGCCACGCCGAAATCACTCCCAAATCTGAGCCACCGTCTGGCGGTTCAGCATCCATTCCCCTGACCTGAGTTTCTGTCTTGACAGAAAGTCTGCCGCTAGGTACAAGACTCCTGGGACATGGACTGCTCTCAGGGATGAAAATTTGTCCTGTGCCCAAAGGAGGAGTTGGCACGTATGCCTGTTTAGGTGCGCAACCGGGAGCCTCCCTGGCTCTTGAGTAACACCAACGGGGGGGGGGTGTCCGTCCTGACGATGACATGAGAGTGCGCCAGGAACGGAAGAAAATGAACGAGAGCCAGAAGAACCGTTCTCATTTCCAGGCTGTTTATTTGCCAGGCGAGGTACTAGCCCATCCAGACACCGCAAGCCGGCATCCTAGGCCTCTAAGCCGGCCTGCGCTCGAAGTCCGCACCCCATCCTCAGAGGGAAGCATCCGTCGTGATCATCTGGCGATGGCAGACTACTCCCATTTTCACTCCTTTCTGGAGAAAATCGGGGTCCCGCCACACTGAGAGGGTGCGGAGACAGGCACCTGACACTCTTGGTAGGATGGGAAGGTGGAAGCTGCTCCAATGAGGCCCAGGAGCCTGCGACATAGGCTCACTGACACGTGACGACCTAACATAAAGCAGGCTGAACACGACTTGATGTTTTCGATCCGAGCAGGAGCCAACGGGCCTCATCGAGGTCGAGTCCAGGCAGACCTCCAAAAACGTGGTCTGCTGGGCTGGAATGAGCATGGTGGAGGTGGAGAAGGAGAGAGTCCCTGTGCCGAATCACCTGCTCCCTGGAACTGAATGAGCCAGTTGTCCAGGTAGTTGAGAATACGGATTCCCTGGAGCCTCAGCTGGGCCAGGGCAGCATCTATACACTTGGTGAACGTCCTTGGGGCTAGAGCCAGCCCGAAGGGAAGAACCTATACTGGTAAGCCTTTCCCCCGAAGGCAAACCTGAGGAACTTCCTGTGCCTCTGAACGACTTGATTGTGGAAGTAAGCATCCTTCAAGTCAACAGTGACGAACCAGTCCCCCTCTTGGACTTGGGAAAGAATGCTCTTGAGTGTCAGGTTGCGAGCAAATTGGAGTGTGTAGCCGAACTGGATCGTACGAAGAATCCAGGGCGACACTCCCGGCAGGTTCCTCCAGGCATGGAGGAAGGCCGAGAGAGGTAGCAGAGTGGAGCAGTTTGAGGGGGATGCCAACACGGGGTCCCCACTTTGAACGTCCTTCTGAAAAGATGGACATGCTTCCGGCCGAAGCAGAGGAAAGCTCGCAGCGTCCTCATGCGTGGAGGCATGATCTAAGGAGGCCGTTAAGGCAAGGGCAATAGATGCTGACATGAGGGGGAAAGCGCTGGGTGTCCGTTACCGTGCGAACAGTGCCTGCAGCTGGTAGCGACCCTGAGAGAAGAAAACCTGGAGTGTCTCCTACCTTTGAAGATCGCAGAAGAGGGGAAGTGGCGTGCGTTCCTCGAGACGCATCTAGTGGCGAGGATGGTGCGGTCGGTGGACGAGAGTATCTCGGGGACGGACAGATACGCTTTAGCGGTCTGTCACAATCCAACGAGGCGGGGGAAGTTCCACAGAACCAACGAGGTTGGTGAAGTCAGCATTAGTAAGACAGGAGGAGAAATGCTGCTTCCAGGATCTGGAGATCTTGTGATGCAGATCCGGGAAGAAAGGCAGCTTTCTCCTCGCTGGGTACGAGCCAGAGCCACTGAGGAACCACTCGTCGAGCTTAAATGACTGGGACTCGTGAGGCTCGTCCGGCCAATCTAAACTTAACTTCTCAGTGGCGTGCACCAAAACGTCCACCAGCTCTGTATAGGCTGGGGAGGGCCGCGCCTCCTGGCCACTAGGTGGGAGAGCGTCGAGCGATGCGGCTCCGAAATCCTCGGAGTCGGAGGTCGCAGTAAATAAAACGTCCTCCATCCCGAAGGAAACAATTTTCCCGTGCCTCCGGGCTGGGTGCAAGATAACTGCGAGAAAACTCGACCGAAGAATTCATACGGTGAAACTCGGGTGATGGAGGGAGAGAAAGTGGATACTGCTCACTCTGCATAGCCTCGAGCTCCACATCCGAACTCCAAGCTGCGGCTTCATGAAGGGAGGAGGTCTATCGCGCAAAGTCTTGAGAGTCATAATCTCGCAGCACTTGCAATTAGAAATGCAAAAAATAGCATCTCGTGCATGGGCCAGGCCCACGCATTTGACGCACTTACCATGCTGGTCGTCACTCGCAATGAGATGAGAGCACGGCGGCTGGCATCGACAAAACTCCATTCCACTCACCGCTAGGAGAATACGATTCCACAGATGCGGTCGCTGAAGTGGAAATGAATCCAAAATCAAAAATGTTGCTGAGAAATGGGCCAGAAAAACCGCGAGAAGCACACGCTTCTGAAGAAAGGAAAATCTGAGGGGTGAAATGGCCCGATGGTGCGA
Organism: Sinocyclocheilus anophthalmus; assembly: GCA_018155175.1. Taxonomy (NCBI): domain Eukaryota; kingdom Metazoa; phylum Chordata; class Actinopteri; order Cypriniformes; family Cyprinidae; genus Sinocyclocheilus; species Sinocyclocheilus anophthalmus. The sequence goes on from JADLZN010003342.1 coordinate 66,599, forward strand.
GCACGGGTCTATGTCAATTACGTATGACGTAGGGGCGGTATCTCGCGCCATCAGCCAATGAATTGGCCTGATTCTATACGGGCTTTAGACAATCGTCACACCTGGGAGGCATTCCCATTGCGTCAGCTACGCAGTGGAGTGAACCTATGAAATAGAACTGGAATTTATCAAAATGGGCGTGAGTGGTGGCTACGATCAAATCTCATGTCAGATCTCACTCAGCTCATGTACACAACTTTTAAAGTTAGCCTGAACTTGCGTGCAACACAGTAAATCTGCCGGAGAATTTCATAATGACAGCATTTTGTTCATTTTGATTATTTTCTGACAACTGAAGCTCATTAGTCAATCATTAACCATTAAATTTATAATTTTTTCGGGTCTTGAGCGGTATATACAAATATGCAGCCTAAAGAAGACCATGAGGATTCAATTGTTGCATCATGCACCTGCGGAGCTTTTGTGAAAGGAGAAAAACAGAAATTAAGTATATAAAAGGAATAAAATAAATATGACTACATGAAATATATTTCTCTTAAATTACAGATTAACAATAGAAAAAAAAACTGTGTGACAAGTATAGGCTCTCCTAATGCACTATGTTTTCTTTATATATTTATTAAAATGCCCTTATTATGGATTTTGTAAAAATTACCATTAACCCTTAAATGCATACCTCACGTCTTTAACGACCCGGGACATCATTCTCTACCCTCTCCCTCCTTCATTTTTTAAAGTTAGACATCAACTTTCTTAGTATTCCTCAATGTATTAATTATAAACAATATAACAAGGAAAAAATAGTAAAATATAAAAGAATGCCTGTTTTCTGATTAATTTTTTATAAAAAGTGTATAGGTTCGCTACAGACCCGAGGTATGTAAATGGGTAAGTTTTTTTTCCTGCTACTATATTTGCATATTTGATGACTCAATATGTGCAATGCATCTTTTTTTCTCAAGGTGGCACTGTTTGATACACAATGATGACGTGACGTTTCACTCATAATTACCTCAGGCATAAAACAAACGAATATCATCAGCAAAAATTGAACTGGTTTGAATGGCTTTACTGCAGAGCAATTACTATACGCAATGAAATATAAATGTCACTGTCATTTGATGCTGGATGTGGTGAATAAGCTGCCAGTGATCAAAATATTGATTTTGAAGTCATTGAAAACGATAGTTTTGAGAATATGGCTGAGATCGTGAATATGAGGCAGATGCTGAATGTACTGTGAAAGTGCGCTCTGACGATGAGAGCGATGGTAAAATCATCTGCTCAAATTTAAACCTTTTAAGTTTCAAAAGGTAACGACATATGCTTTATTTTATTATTCTGTAATGGTTCTTAAAATATCAAGAGAGTTTTTTGCTATTGCAGCAGTTAGAGATCCGTCTGTGCTGGATATATAGGTCCGGGTTGCTAAAGACCCGAATATGTAATAATGATTGGCGAAACATTCATGCATTTAAGGTTTAATGCAGTGTATAACACAGCTCTAAATGAATGAAAACATCCTGCAAATTTTTAAATCTGAAAGTGCACAGTGTATAAAGTTATTGCCTCTCAAAAGAAAGATTCATTGAAGCGAGTCATTTTTTAAACGAATCCCAAGCCGGTTCATGTTACAGTCAACATGAAACATTAGCATATTGCCCGTCCACTTGTTGTGAGCGCAGACCTGGGAAAACTTGAACCCCCCCTCCATCAAACACTGTAGCAGATTCCTGTGGATAGCATCATGCCAAGAAGACACTGTGCTCTGCACTGTGAGGGTAAATACGTTTTTTTTTTTTACTGACAAAGGACGAGGCTGTGAAGAATCAATGGTTAAAGTAAATTTTTACAGCAATTGCACAGCAGTACAGCCCCAATCTTATGTTGTGTCCCCGTCATTTTACTGATGACTGCTACAGCAACCTAAATGCGTACAACGCCGGATTTGCAGGCCGGTTGTAATTGAAGGAAGGATCAGTACCCAGTACAACCTGTATGTATTGCAGAAACAATATACACTACCTGTCGTACTTCGTTGCAGCAAAGATTTTCAGCCGGCTTGGCATTTTGGTACGTTCCCACCTTGCAACCTAAATAAATTCATCAAGTCAGTCTTTTTGCAATTTACTTTCTGGTTCTCAGCACTCTGGACCTTCCCTCGTCGTGACTCTGCGCTTGAATTGATAAGGTATAACTGAAGCCATGATTGTCTGTTATCCACTGTATAAAATCTTCCACACTTGAAAGCCGGAATCCAGTAATGATGATGGGCGTTCCTTTCCGATTGCGCTGCAGGCATTAGACCAATCATTACAGACTGGGTCTCAGACCAATTTGGTAGTTTGTACATGACGTCACTGATGACGCGCGCAGTGCAGCTGGAGGGCAGGAAGTGATTTTTTTTCTCCATAGAAATCACTAGCAGAAACTCAAAATACCAGTGTTTTGCATTGTTTATGGAAGCTTAAATCGGACAAACCGAGAAACCACAAGAAGCTTTCGTGTATGAAAATGTGTTGCTCATAAAGGGGGAAAATTCAAGAATTTGACTGAAAAACCCAGGAAAAAGTGGCTTGTAAACCTGCGTCTGCGGTCGGGAGGAGCGAAGCTCGTGTGATAATGCTCGTGCGTGCAAATGGTTATTATAGGATATAATAATATATTAAGATACTTATAAAGATATAGATTGGGCTGCCACCTCTCACGCATTGTGACAGTCAGAAATCACTCATTGCTAAACGCCACACCTCGACACCGTAAATAAATATTATGCAGTTCAGAGAGCTGCACTGATTATCCTGAACACCCGTGAGATTGTGATGAACTAAGATGAGTGACTGCTTTTTAGTGATTATATGGAAGCGCTGTTTGCTCGCTTTCTAGCTAGAATCAATTATAATTTAATAAAATTTTGTTTTAAAACCTGCTGCTAAAGACCAACAGCTACATACCCTTTACTGCAGCAAAGTTCAGGTAGTGACTGAAACGAAAGCGGGTTTTAGATACAGTCAAGTCGGTATGAGGCTACTGATTTGGCAGGATGCATTTATATCTATAATATATATATATATATATATTATATATATATATAAACATCAGTGTTTCCCTAGATTTACGGCTTGGTTTTTTTTTTTTTTTTTACTGTTTAAATTACATTTCGTTAATCAAAGCATATCTAATTAACTTAATCCCTGAAACTTAAACAATTTTTCACAGCTTTTAATATGAAACAAAGGTGTAAAGTTTAACAAATATTACGTTTAGGGCCCTGTGAAATGTTTTATTTTTCCAACCTTATTTTTTATTGTAACCAAATTCTGTTTTAGTATGTCTAATTTGAAAGCATAAAACAAGTTTCATTTATTTTTACAATAGCCTTATGATTTTTTTGCACAGAAATTCTGTGTTGTGTATTTACAATTTTAAGGCAAAAAACATTCATTTAATTTATCTTTTAAATAATGAAAATTAAACAAATTAAATTTTTTTGGAAAATAAAGGTCATTTAATATGCCAATTAAAACATTGAAAAATATTGAATCTTATTCCTTAAAAAAAGGTTTTAATATTGTGAAAAAAAAAAAAAAAAAAAAAAAAAAAAAAAAGAAAAAAAAAAAAAAAAAAAAAAACAAAAAAAAAAAAAAAAAAAAAAAAAAAAAAAAAAAAAAAAAAAAAAAAAAAAAAAAAAAAAAAAAAAAAAAAAAAAAAAAAAAAAAAAAAAAAAAAAAAAAAAAAAAAAAAAAAAAAAAAAAAAAAAAAAAAAAAAAAAAAAAAAAAAAAAAAAAGGAAAAAAAAAAAAAAAAATAGTAGTATAGCAGTCTGTTAACGTACATTCTACTACATTATGTAATATATTTCTGTCACAGTTTCTTCAAGTTGAACCAAACTTTTATTTTGATGGGTTGCCGTGAATACCATTACATTTCTGTGTATATATGATGTGATGATAGTTTTACTCAGATGAAACGGTCAAATGCTGATGAAGTGACTCTCAGAGCAGTTCTGGAGGTGTTGTTCATGTATTTATGTCCTCATTCAGTGAGACAGCAGACGTTAATATCAACGGAAAATTCACAAGCGTTTCAGTACGAGTAGTACACAAAACCGTGCGTCTGAGCCATTCATTACCACAGAGACACGCAGAATTCATGATATTTAAATATGAATCGTTTTGCGGCTTAATATTTACAAATACTAGTGGGAGTGGGCTTACTTGTGTGTGTGTGTGTGTGAGAGGGCGCGCATCGGGCGGAACTCCGCTGTGCGTGATACAGAGAGCGCGACCATAACTAGAGACTGAAATTACATGCCGTCCTGTAAATAAGATAAATAACATAAGGCTATTAGTTTGCTTAATGAAAGAACAAGGTATAGACATGTTCTGTAAGAAAGGTAACTTTAAATGACTTCTCTTGTGATTTGGCTCTATAGAGAAAATATAATTAAATAAAATTAACGTTGACCTTCAAGGGTGGCGGGCCTCCTCCTAAAATAATGGCAGGGAAACACTACTCTATATATATATTTATATAGCGGCTTTCATTTTGAATTGCTGGCACACCCAACGCGCCTACAAATCCATATGAGGGATCTCTCTTCAACCCACGCTTATTACAAGAGAAAGGTTAATTGATACTCACAACTGTTTAACGTGATCCTTTATGTATAAATAGTGAGCGATTGTTTTAAACTAAATTGTAACTACTTGCCTGCAATTAAGCGCGGATATAGGCTAATCACTAACCGCTGATTGACACAGCTATGTCGTGAAGTGACTCCCGTATTTATATGGGAGGGTGCGGGATATAGTCACTTCCTGAACTGTGCTTGCATACATGTCATTAGTCTGTTGATCCTGTTAGCAGCAGTACAAAACAACTTTTATTCATTCTGAATCGATTTAGGCCTGGAAAGCTAGCAAAAAGTGCTTTTCATCGAGGTTAACACTAGAAAGCTGTCACTCACTCAATTTATCGCAATCTCACTTTCCGTGAACGCAAACAATATCTTCTTTACATGTGTCTCTGTGTGGCGTTTTAGCATGTCAGTGAATTCTTGACCGTATCACCCTGTATCTATTTTATATTTCTTTATTCAGATTAATTAAATTAAAATCTTTTTTTTTTTTTGTATTAACCATTTGCACACACGCGCATTACCTGGCTTCGCTCCTCCGATCCCCCCGCAGATGCAGGTTTACAAGCCACTTTTTCCTGGGTTTTTCAGTCAAATTCTTGAATTTTCCCCCTTTATGAGCAACACATTTTCATACACGAAAGCTTCTTGTGGTTTCTCGGTTTGTCCGATTTAAGCTTCCATAAACAATGCAAAACACTGGTATTTTGAGTTTCTGCTAGTGATTTCTATGAAGAAAAATCACTTCCTGCCCTCCAGCTGCATTACGCGCGTCATCAGAATCACGTGATTGCAAACTACCTATTACCGTAGATTAGCGTCATGCAAAGGGGGGTTTTGAAAGATATTTGAGCAAGTAAAGTAAAAATAAATGCATATTTAAGACAATGAAATGTTTTTGACCTTGCATGCATGTCAACTTGTTGTTGGGGACTCCCAAAACCAAATATGAACATTTCATTACCCATAATAAGGGCACTTTAAATATCCAACTAATCGCACAGTGGCCTCACGCACACATACAACATATCAGTTAGCATTGCTAACTTGATATTTCAGACATTCTTCATAAAACAAAAATGAAGTCAGCCAAACATACAAGTAACATTGCTCAGTTTAAAAGGTCCACTGTAAAATTAGCTTGCAGCAACCAAACAAACATTTTTGCACATGTGAATGATAATGTTTTTACGTGATTATTGGCACACAAGTGTACAAAGTAACAAAGCCTTGTTTACATATGAAAATGTATTGTTAATGGTGTTTTGGAGTATATCCATTGATTAATTTATTGGAGCCTTTATGTTAGCCGTATGAATGATCCAAAAGAAAGTTGGGTGTTTTGGCTGATTTGTGATTGTGCACATGTCTGTGGTTCAATTTCTCTTAACTGGAATTCTCTTTTCTACAGAACAGCATTCTGGTATGAAGATGCTGATAGCTTCTTTCAGGTTAGAGATCTCAAGTATAGCAATGTTATCAGCTATGTGCAGAACAGATTCCTATGTACAGTATGTCAAATTAATTTAACATTCATTTCACGTTTTTACATTGTGATACACATACATATTTTAAAGCAAAAATCTTGCTGTAGAAGACGTCCCCTGACAACTGTAATGATGTCACCACCACTAAACCAATAGATCCGTGTTTTTTTAACTGATCCAATTTCACTTAAAGTGATAGTTTCCCCCCAATGAAAATGACATAATTGACAACAAACATGCGTAGTTCCTCGGGGACCGTCCCCAAACCTCACTTTTGATATCACGTAAATTCGTCGCCCGCACTTTTTTCGGGCAAGTGTGTTCGCATAGAAGTTTTCAAGAGCCCGTGTGAATAAATATAGATTTAAATTCAAAGAGACAGGATAGGCTGTGCATATCTGCTGTTTTATTCGGACCCAGAATAAGGCGAGATGAGCGCTAAACACTCCGTGCAGTGTTTGTTTCATTCATACTCGAAGCCGGAGGCGCTCTCGCACAGAAAGTCGTATGAGGAAATTCCTAACATGGACAAAAGCGTCCAGCTATCGCTGTATGAAAACGGTTGTTTTCACAGAAAAACAGAAACGTTTGGAAACATGAAGACATTAAACATACAACTGCGACAATATATGGTTTATTTGTGTTTGTCAAGTCATCTCCAGTTAATATATAAAGTATATGAACAATGCAGTGCTAACTGACATAGCATTTGTTACAGTATTGAAACTATTCTGCCTTGTGATAAAAAAAGTGTTTGTAGTATGTAAACAAATCATTATTATTGGTCATTGTCCAGCAGTTATCTGATTTCTAAGCCAATTAAAAGCTAGAAATGAGAGAAAAATTAAAGTTGCCTATACACTACCAGTCAAAAGTTTTTGAACAGTAAGATTTTTAATGTTTTTTAAAGAAGTCTCTTCTGTTCACCAAGCCTGCATTTATTTGATCCAAAGTACAGCAAAAAAATTGAAATATTTTTACTAGGGCTATTTCACATAACTGTTTTCATATGAATCTTTTTTAAATGTCTTTATATGATTCAAAGCTAGATTTTAACATCATTACTCCAGCACACTATCCGTCAGAAATAATTCTGACTACTGAATTTGCTGCTCAAAACATGATACTAATAATAATTAAAAAGATTTTCAGTTTTCCTTAGCACAAATGCAGCCTATTAAATGCTTCTGAGATCCTTTACACTTAAGACTGGAGTTATGATGCTGAAAATACAGTTTTGATCACAGCAATCATTTTAAAATGTAAATGAAATAAATGAAAGCAGTTATTTTAAATAGTAAAAATATTTCACAAAATTACTGCTTTTGCTATATTATGGATAAAATAAATGCAGGCTTGGTGAGCAGAAGAGACTTCTTTATAAAACATTAAAAATCCTACTGTTCAAAAACTTTTGACTTGTAGTGTTTTAAGTACAGAATGTTATATTGTATGTTATATATATATATCTATATATATATATATGTGTGTGTATATATATATATATATTATATTATATATATATATATATTAATTGTTGTGTATATATATAACATTTCTGTCCCCCTCACTTCTGAAATTATGGCTATGCCCCTGATTTACACCCTCAAGTTGTTTCAAACCTGTATAATTTTCTTTCTTCTGCTGGACACAATAGAAGATATTTTGAAGAATGTTGGTAACCAAACAGTTTTGGTTCCCAGTGACTTCACTAGTATATAGAAATTCAGTAGAAGAAAGAAATTGTATTTCTGGGTGAACAATCCCTTTAATTAAATAACATACTGGACCTGTGAATAATAAAATTAGTTTCTGTTTATTCTATCATTGCTTTAACACATTTAGAAAAGCAACAATTCATACCCGAGAATAATGATGATGTAATCACTGCTGGACTGAGACATCATGCTACAGGTTTAGTTCTTAAATTTACTTGTACAGGTTTTAACACTGTTTACAGTATATGCATTTTAATTATACACATGGACAATTAAAAAAAATTGCACATCAATAGATGGATTTTATTTTTTGTTGTAGATGGCTTACCAGGAAACTATGATGATGTCATCATTGTACAACAGATCTCCAATGTAAAGCAGTGTGGGTTTCAACTTACTGTCCTTACAGGAATCGTGTTTTTTTTTTTTTTCTCTCTCTCTCTCTCTCTCTCTCTCTCTCGCTCGTTTATCTTCTGATTGTATTGGAATATAAAGTTTGTAGACTATTTGTTCATGTAATTAATAATAGATGCATTTATATCAGAGGGTGTTCAGGAGGAGTATGATGATGTGAAGAATGTCAGGGAATATATGAGTGACATGTTTGGTATGCCATGCAACTTTTTTTTCCTTTTCTTTTCACTGAATAATTTTCATTTAGTCTTTATAATAGTTCTATATTTTTAATTTAGGTGGTCATGGTAGCTCATTTAACTTGACTGCAAATATTCATGTGTTCATTCTTATAATTTTTAAAGCATGTGTTGGTACATTAATTTGCTTTTGTTTTCTTATAATAGACTATGATGATGTGGAGGAGGATCCAGGGAAACATGGAGTAACTGTGTAACTCAAACACCTGCTGGCTCAAAACCTTTTATAGGCCTACTGTAGCTTTTAAATGGTCTACAATTTTTGTACACACACACACACACACACACACACACAAAAGTTCAATATAATTCTGTGAAATAATGTGTTTTGTGGTTCCCACATTGTCCTTTGCCATGTGTTACGTCCCATGACGTAATTGTTGTGTATGTTGGGATATGGTCACATGGGTTTTCTCAACTCCCTCTTTCTCTCTCTCTCTCTCGCCCTCTTTTTAAGCAGTGCTCCAAATCGCAGCAGCGTATGCATTTTTTTTCGGCAGCGTGGTTTCCCGTTACCCACAGCTAGTAACAAATATAAAGCAGCAGAGAGAAACAGCTCAGGAGGCAGGGAGTGACCAGACATTTTGCGGGGCAGGGGCTCAAGTGGGAAAAGGGCACTTCTCATATTTATTTAATTTGTTCTAATAAAACATTAACTGTATTAGGGCGTGTGCGATATTGACAAAAATAAATATCCAATATTTTCGGGGATTTATCGATACGATAATAAGACGATATTTTGCTGCTGCGTTGTATTGTGCTGAGTCACAAGACTACTGTGGACAGATGACTCCTAAAGTTTTTGATATTCTTAATATTCTGTGCGGTGGTCAGTTCACAGCAGTGATAGAAATGAATCTTTTCCAATAAGTTTAAATAGATTTTTTTACCTTTTATGGGCATTTTACCTTTATAAAGCCATTATCTTTTGAGTCAAATTCTTAAATGAATCAGTCAATTAGAATAATAAGTCATTTGGGCTGTTGCAAATTAAATCAGTATTGACAAAATTAAACTTTGCAATACAGAGAAAACACAGAAGCTGCATTAGAAGTGTAATTTAGATGCATTTACACAATGTTTAATGCAGGACATGAATGTATTTAAACTGCAGTTACAAATGCATTAATAATGTTTTGATATTTTAAACATGAAATGTTGAATAGTGATATTTGAAATTATTTTTAAAAAAAGAAAGAAAAAGAAAATACTTTAACTGTTAAACTAAAACTGCCAGTAGGTGGCAGCAAGTCCCTGTTTAATAAGTGAGTCAAGTCAAGTCAAGTCAAGTCACCGTTATTTATATAGCGCTTTTAACAATAAATATTGTGTCAAAGCAACTGAACAGCATAAATTAGGAAAATAGTGTCAATAATGCAAAAATGACAATAGTAAACACTCATTTTCAGTTAAAGACAGTTCATCATTAAATTCAGTGATGTCAACATCCAGCTCAGTTTAAATAATATCTTTGCAATCAGGTCAACGATAACGCTGGAAATGAAGTGTCCCAACTAAGCAAGCCAGAAGGCGACAGCGCAAGGAACCAAACTCCATCGGTGACAGAATGGAGAAAAAACCTTGGGGAAAACCAGGCTCAGTCAGGGGGCCAGTTCTCCTCTGACCAGACGAAACCAGCAGAACGGAAAAATCAATATAAGACGAAATAAAACAGACGTGAATAATAATTAACAGCAATTATTATATGATGCAAACAAACTTATAGCAAAATGTGGTAGTTATGTATGTTGTTTCATGGTTGGCATCATTTGAGGTCCTCTGAGGGGTTGCATCATCTCTTCTCAGGTGTTCTGGATCCAGACTGAAGCTTGTGTAAATCCTAGTTACCACGGGATGCCAATCCCAGCACAAACAGAGAAACACATAGAGACATAATTAGAGTAGCTGCTGTTCCAACCAAGCAAAAAAATGTTGTTCAACCCAAGCTAAGGAATAATAAAATGCATTTGATCAGATATAACTACAGTAAAAGATTATGAGATGCATTATTGGAATGATTGGCCAAAGAGATGTGTCTTTAATCTAGACTTAAACAGAGAGAGTGTTTTCTGAACCCCGAACGTTATCAGGAAGAGTATTTCAGAGTTTGGGAGCCAAATGCGAAAAAGCTACCTCCTTCAGTGGACTTTGCTATCCTAGGTACCTCCAAAAGTCCAGAATTTTGCGACCTTAAGGAGCGTGATGGATTGTAGCGTGGTAGAAGACTATTTAGGTACGCAGGAGCTAACCCATTAAGGGCCTTATAGGCAAGTAATAATATTTTGTAACTGAGACGGAACTTAACAGGTAGCCAGTGCAGAGACTGTAAATTGGGGTAATATGATCATATTTTATTGACCTGGTAAGGACTCTAGCCGCTGCATTTTGGACTATCTGTAGTTTGTTTATTGAAGATGCAGGACAACCACCCAGCAGTGCATTACAATAGTCCAGTCTAGAGGTCAGGAATGCATGAACTAGCTTTTCTGCATAAGAAACAGGTAACACGTTTTGTAACTTGGCAGTGTTTCTAAGATGGAAAAATGCTGTTTTTGTAACATGTGAAATATGATTTTCAAAAGACAAGTTGCTATCTAAAATAACACCCAGATTTTTGACTGTAGAGGAAGTAACCGTACATCCGTCTAGTTGCAAATTGTAATCCACGAGATTCGGCGTACTGTCTTTGGGTCCAATAAGTAATATCTCTGTCTTATCCATATTTAATAGGAGAAAAATTTTGGTCATCCATTCTTTTACATTTTTAACACACTCAGTTAGCTTAGATAATTTAGAAGTTTCATCTGGTATTGTAGAGATATATAGTTGAGTATCATCAGCAAAACAATGGAAACTAATCCCATATTTTCTAACAATATTACCAAGTGGCAACATGTATATCGAAAAATAGCAGAGGACCTAGGACAGATCCTGGTGGCACTCCATATTTTACTGGTGATAAATGACTCCCCATTTAAATGAACAAAATGTTAGTGATCGGACAGGTAGGATCTAACCATCTTAAAGCCTGCCCTTGAATACTTGTATAGTTTTGTAATCTATCTATGAGTATTTCATGATCTATAGTATCGAATGCAGCCCTAAGATCAAGTAAAACTAGCAATGAGACACAGCCTTTGTCTGACGCAAGAAGCAAGTCACTTGTAATTTTAACAAGTGCAGTTTCTGTGCTATGGTGGGGCCTGAAACCTGACTGAAATTCTTAATATAGATCTTTTTTTTTGCAGGAAGGAGCACAACTGAGCAGACACAACTTTTTCTAAAAATTTTAGACATAAAAGGAAGATTATAGATGGGTCTGTAATTTGCCAGTTCAATAGGATCTAGCTGAGGTTTCTTATTAAGAGGCTTAATAACCGCCAGCTCGAATGTTTTTGGGACGTGACCTAAAGACAAAGACGAGTTAATAATATTGAGAAGCGGTTCTTCTGCTACAGGTAAACAACACTTGCAGTAATTTAGTGGGTACAGGAATAAACCAGGAAGTTGTTGGTTAGAGGCAGTGAAAGTGTATTTAGTCTTCCTGTCATATAGCTTAAGCACTGAAGTTTATTTTTGGTGCGTATGATGAAGCTAAGTATTATAGCTGTAGAATATAATTTGTTATGTATTTCTGATGTTAGCTATTTGATCAGTGACAGAAATAATAAAGTCATAATATTAACTGTGCGTTTATAATATTAAAATATTTAGATCGGGGGGCGTGGTATTTGTTAATCTAGTTACTGTGCTAAATAAAAACCTTGGATTTTTTTTGGTTATTTTCTATGAGTTTGTGGATTTCCTCGGCCCTGGCAGCTTTTAGAGCCTATAGCTGGACATACTGTTTTTCCAAGCAATTCTAAAAACTTCCAATTTAGTTTCTCCATTTGCGCTCAAGACTACGAATTTCTTTCTTGAGAGAATGGGTATTAATGTTGTACCATGGCACAGTATGTTTTTCTCTAACCTTCTTCAATTTGATGGGGGCAACAGCTTCAAATGTATTAGAGAAGATAGTGCCCATGTTGCTCGTTATTTCGTCTAGTTCATGTGTACTTATTGGTACACAGAGCAGGTGAGATAAATCAGGCAGGTTATTTGTGAATCTGTCTTGGTGGCTGGAACAATAGTTCTGCCAGGACGATAACACGGAGCCATATAGTTAAAATTAGTAATACGCAGCATGCACGATACAAGGAACTGGTCAGTAACATTATCGCTTTGAGGTACGATATCTATATCAGTAATATCAATTCCATGCGATTTAATTAAATCTAGTGTATGATTAAAACGATGAGTGGGCCCGGTGACATTTTACTTGACTCCAAAAGAGTTTATTAGGTAAATAAACGCAAGTCCTAATGCATCATTTATATAATCAATGTGAATGTTAAAATCTCCGACAATTAACACTTTATCAACAGTAACCAATAGGTCTAAGAGGAAATCTGCAAATACTTTTAGGAAATCTGTATACGGCCCTAGTGGTCTATACACAGCCAGAGCAAGAGATACGATAGATTTCTTTTGCAGATCTGACAGTGTAACATTAAGCATTATTATTTCAAATGAGTTAAACCTGTATCATGTCTTCTGAGTAACATTGAGAATATCACTTTATTGTTGCAACAATGCCATCACGGGGGGGGGGGGAACCCCCCCAGGGTATTGGGGGGGAAAAAAAAAACCGGGGCTCATGCTTATAACAGTAGCATGGTGGAGTAGACTCATTTAGACCAGTATAATCATTAGGTTTTAGCCAGGTTTAAGTCAAGCAGAGTACATCAAAACGATTATCTATGATCATTTCATTTACAATAAATGCTTTGGGTGAGAGCGATCTAACGTTTAGGAGTCCAAACTTTAAACATTGTTTTTGTTCATTTATTTTAAATTATTCTGGTTTAATCACGATCAGATTTTTACTAGATCCTGCATTAAATTTATATTTTGAACTCACTATTCGGGGAACAGACACAGTCTTTATAGATGGACAGCGCAAGTACTTCTATCATTTAAGCGGGTAGAACACAAGTCATCAGGGCAGTTATTGGAGATTTGACTTACTAGTCACATGGACCGCAGCGTCCTGGAGATGTTGTCCGAAATGAGCTCCGCCCCGACTCTGCTGGGATGCAGACCATCAGCGCGAAAAAGCCTAGGACGCTCCCAGACAAGATTCCAGTTATTAACAAAGAGCAGTTTCTGTTCTTTGCACCATGACAATAACCATTCATTTAAAACAAAAAGCCTACTGAAATTTGTGTCCTCGTCGATACGTGGGAAACGGTCCTAACACGATGATCGTCGTCGCGGGCGATATACTGCGCACCGTCTCGATCAGGCTCCTAAAGTCCCTCTTCAGTGTCTCCGTCTGCAGCAGCTTAGTGTCTTTAACCCCGGCGTAAAGCATGACCGCTCAGTGGCTCTCGTTGCCCTTCAGGATCGCGGGTATCTGCGAAGAAACATCGAGAACACGAGCACCAGGAAAACAGTGAGTGTGCACCTTACCTTCAGCTAACGTAGCACGGACGTGCCGGACGATGGAGTCTCCGATGATCACAGCGTCGCGTTCCGTCTAGCGGAGGGGAGCGAAGCGGTTCTGGGTGGAGATCTCAAAGACCGGAGGCGGCGGAGGGGGAGAGGTCGTCGCCCGGGACCTGGCTCGCGTCTTCCGATGCAGCTGCACCCAGGGTCCGTGGTGTCCCAGAGCCGGAGTGAATGACATCTGGAAAGATCGCGTCCTGGGTGCACCGGGCATGTGCAGAGAAACACACGGAGTAGAGATGGTGTGAGAGTTAGCAGCGCACTGTATACTTACCCCGGACTTGTGAGCGTCAGCCTGGGATGTTTCCAGCGCGGCTCTCCGCTCTCTCAGCTGGATCTGCTTTGCCACCAGGTCCCGGATCTGCTTCTCCACGGCTTCCAGCTCGACCTGCACCGAATGCAGTTCGAACGTGTCCTCACCTGCACTCAAGGTAGACACACATCCGCCATTAAAACAAGTAACAGTGAGTAAAACAATGGTAATGTGTGTGTGAATAGAGTATTAGTGTAAGAGAGATTAGCGGCAAACCGTGGCGAGCTAGCGGGCTATATGCTAATAGCGGACTTGGAAGTCAAAAATAGAACTAGTGCTAACAACGCGCTCTGATTGTTTTTGTTGTAGAATACGATAGGGGATATATTCACACGTTATAAAACTGAAAAAGGATGGTGTATAAAATTGATTTTAAGATAAAAAAAATGGGACGACAAAGAATTAACTTGACGGAGACCTCAAAACTTAACCTAGGACGTGTGAGAGTCAGCCATTGAGTCATTGACGAATGAACCGAATCATTTAAATGGTTGATTCATTCAGGAACGAATCACTGTCATGTTGCTCAGAGACGCAAACTGGAATTATATCTTTTGGCGAAATAGAGCAAAAACAGTCAGTATTGTGTCTAAAATGTAAGTGTTTTAATATTAAATTCTTGTTTATTGAACTTCTGTATAAAATCAATATCACATTTATAATCATGCTGACCTTTGGAGAAAAAAACGGCACTTTTCCTGTGATATTAACTATATGAAATGATAAATATATACATTTTCTGCCCCATATATTGAATTTTGTGATCATTCTAAATGCATTTTAATAAACGGAATCATGCAGTGAACTGACCGTGCACTGGTGAACCTACTTAAATTTAGCTAAAATGACATGGCGCTTTCAGAGGCATGGATGTTAGCAAGACGAACTATTTGCTTTTGTCAGTAATAATTAGCTGTAAGTTGGGCACAGGTAGTTTGCGCGCTTTTCCCATGGCACGGTACGGCTCGGTACGTTTCACTTTTGGGGGGTTTTCCACTGGATACAGTACCTGGTACCTGGTACTTTTCTTAGTACCACCTCGGTTGAGGTTCCACGTGAACCGTACCATTACCAAAACGTGAAGTTTAAACTCTGCTGATCACGGATTGGCCAAAGAGAATCGTCACTACCTGCGTCACTAAACTTACGACACAAACACAACAGAACCGCTAGATTTAAATCAGCACAGCCAGTGAAGGACCGAACGCAACTGTTTTGAACAAGCACACCTTTTTTAACAACCAAAAAGTTTCGTAGTCTGTTGAGGAAGTACAGAAGTTCCTCTCGTTGATAGCAGAGGAGCAGACCAGCGAGAGCTTGATGGGGCGGGAGGGGCCGGAATGCTAAAGTTTTCAGGAAGCGCGTGCAATAGAGGCGCGCGGGCACTATAAACAACATTTGAATAATCCCGCCCATTCTAAAGCGGTACTGAACTGCAGTGGAAACGAACCGAGCCGTGCCGAGCCGAGTCGTATCACGCAGTGGAAAAGCGCCATTAGTCTTGTTCATTACCCATCACCTCCACAGCAAGACAACACAACGGAAAAGGGGGGGGGCTTCCTTCTGCCGATTGCGTTTCTGTCGTGCTGATGTGCGACAGAGTCTCAACATTTCCCGACCCGACCTAATATTTAGATGTTTTTATTTGTTTGACAGGGAAAGCTGTGATCAAACAGTAACACGCACACATATATATTCATTTATTTAGAGTTTTTGTTTAGATTTTGTGCGAGTGTAGTTCTGTCAAACCGTGTAGGGAGATGGGTGCCAATTTTGGGGGGTTTATCCCTTTCTAAATTTTTCACCTGTTTTTCTCTAATCAGGGAGCGAGGTAAGATTATTGCCTTTAATTTAGTTTTCTTTTGTCAGGGAAGTAATTTTGTTATAACCTTTAGAAAGACTGTTTTGTTTGTTATTTTGGCATTTGCTCTCTCCTGACGCTTTGGTTATTTAAGTTGATTAATTGCCCTGATATTTGTATATTTTCTATATATATTCTTTTGGGTTTCTTTTAAGCCCTTAATAAAAAATACTTAAGTATATTTCTGGTATTTGGGTATTCATTTGTTTTATGGTGTTAATTAGAGGGTTTTGTGTGAACCTTTATTAGAAATATCAGTGGTGAAAGTGACAAGAGCTGGAATAGAGGAAAAGGAGATTTCCATCATAATCTATTTATTTAATCACATCTTTTAACTTTGTTACTTCTGCTACGTAACCCCTAGAGAGAAGAGGGGAATGTAACACGTCTCACTTTCTTGGCTCATTAAAACACCCAAATGCTCCTCAAGCTAGGGTTGGTGTCTGTTTACGTGCTTGTATCTCTTCTCTGTAGGTATCAGACTTTGATGCTGCATGCTGTATCTTTGACAGCTGGGTAACTTTGTCAGAGCTTTAACTTTCATCAGGGACGTGTCTATGTAAAGTAGAGGAGGAGTCCTGTTCATCAGCAGTCACATTCTCTTTATATATTGTACATAGTGACAACTGAAAATGTTGAAGCTGTTCTCTTGAGGTTTAACTCAAGACCCCTTAGCAAATCGGCTCTAAAGGAAAATATATATAAATAATTACAATTAATTATAATGATCAACCGTAAGAAATGTGGCCACAGAAAATAACTTTCTTACAGTACTAATGCATTATAGCATGTAACAAGAATGACTCGTTAAAGGGTCTTTGTTTGCAAGTAGTGTCCAAACTCTAATCTAATTCCTTCCTTCCTAACTCCTAATTAATCCAAAGAAACCAAATTCATGAAATTGTGCACAAATGTTTTATTAACTAAAACAATAACAGATAACTAGTCTAAACACAACATGGTAAAAAGGGGAAATAAAAGTGAATGAATTAATCTGTTACAGAAATCAGGGAATAAAGCTATGGAAAAGGAATCAATTAACCACCTGACTATAACCACAAGCTATTTTTTAACAAAGGGGGTCTACAGCTTATACTAAACCTCAGTTTCGTTTAGTTAAATGTACAATACTTGCATTGCCTTGCCGTTGAATGAGCATCTGGATGCAGTCTCAGATGAAAGTCTTGATGGTTCAGTAGTTCTGTGGTGTTGGAGTTGCAAGTTTCTTCCAGGTTGAAGATTGACGAACTTCAGGGATGTTATTCTGACTCAGTTGTGGTCAGGCGGGTTCTCTCCAAGGTGGAAAGTGGCAACATGGCTTGTTGCAACTTTCAGGTCCTGCCAGCACTGGGGAGGTCCCACAACGTCATGGTCAGACTGGATGTATTCAGTCTTCTCCACACAAACAGTGACCCAAAAAAGGTCCAAGGACAGCAGGGTCATTGATGTGAGGCCTGTTAACTTCTGACAAGGTCACACCTTCTGAGTTTGACTTGACCAATGAAAAGGTGTAATTAATTGAGGGAAGAAGATTCTTTATTTGAAAGCTGACTCATTTGCATGATCAGAGTGGGCTGGCAGTTTTGTATCAAGTGTATTAGGTTATCAAGAGTCCTGTTGAAGTTATAAAGATGTGTTATAGCCCATTAAGAAATTAAGAAACTGGAAATTCAAACTGGAAGTAATAATGCACACAATTTCCTGGGGATATGCATGTTCATTCATAGAAATGTTTGTCTATGAATTGGTGGAACGTCCTCTGGGAGGCTGGAGATGTATCATAACGCTGTGTGGGGCTCAGTCTGTGATGATCAGTGGGCAGACCCGGATTAAGAACACATAGGGCCCTGGGGCTATAGCAAACCGGTTTCCCTTAAGGAGTTTAGTTTAAATAGGTTTATTATTAGAAGGTCTTCTTTCTGGCCCTAGAAGAGGAGAACCATCAGGGCTGGACTGGTGCTAAAATTCAGCCCATCTGGCCCACACAGTCCCCCATAAATGTTTTTCTGGGGTTAGGGCAATTGGAATAAATTATTTGTTAATAAATAACAGACGAAAACAAATTCTATTTTTGAATACTTAAAATGCATTTAACAATATTAATATTCCATTATATTGGGCAAGGCCTGTACTTGAATGATATTTTCTGCAATAAAGTTTATAGAAAAACGTTAAGATAAAAGAAACTCAGATACTTTGATCTCCTGAGAAACAGACAATACACTGGCATCTTCAAGACACCCCACAGAGGGGTGGTGCAGGAAACGCCTATGCATCAGTGCCTTTTCATCTCCTCCCTCCACGGGATTCACTCAGAATGGTCAATTGTATAATGTTCTATATGAATGCAAATAAATTTACAGCCGTTTGTTTCATTGATAGTTCCGGGTGAGTGGGAAAAGGTCTAATCTTACAAAAGCAGACTACTCCCAGGTCTTTCACACAAAGACCTTCTGTTCCCATTGAGGTGTAAACTAGCCACCCAGATACCAATTGTTTGTACATGCCTCCACTTGGGGGATGTTTTATCTTGGTTTTGTATTTAAAGGATTGCAGCAAAAGGGTCGGCGCGATTCTGTAACCAGAAAGCCTGTAGTGTGAAGTGTGTCCACACACTTCACACTGTGTATTTTTCTAAAAGGTCAGGTATGCATTTTACTCTTGGATTCGTCTTTGAGAATTTAATGTCTTTTATTGATTTAATATCTTTGAATTGGCTATGGAGATAATTGGCATAATACATATTTACCTTACTGATAATAAATTCTTACATTTGACTTATTCTGACGAACTCTGAAATTATTTAAGTGAAGGCTTATGTTTCCGCAAAACTGCGTCCAGGGTTACGTCCGACTAACGCTGGACTAGTTTAAGTTTCTCAGTTATTGTTAACCAATGTATATGATTCAGGAGTAATGTAAGGTGTACGAAGTTATATTACATATGCGGGTCTGACAAGGGGTCTAGAAAACGTTGATTAATGCTTGCGAGTGTTGACTTAAGTTGTACGGAAGTTATATTAACTATTCGGGTCTAGGAAAGGGGTTCTAGAACACTGATTATGTCTGAGCATTACATAGGTACAGTAGGGGGCTAAATTTAATCTATTAGCCATAAACCTCTGAATAAGGATCAGACTGGCGAGTTTGTGATCGTGGGTCCCATGCATAGCGGCCGCCGTGAGGCATCCTAAGCGAATTGATTCCTAATGAACGAGTAAATATAAGTAAAGAGTTAACTAGAATAACCAAATGTCAGAATAATAATTAAAGACAGACAATTTGCCTTTCAACCTAAATTCGAGGTCATATACTAAAATGGAGTCAGATTAGATAATAAAATGGAGTTCAGATAGATAATAAAATGGAGTCAGATTGAGTAAAACCTAAATTGAATAACTCGGCGCGCTGAAAAGACCGAACACACAAGAAACCTTCAGCCACCATTGGATACCTTCCTTGGGCCAAGTGCGTGGACCTTACAAAGTGGTGACCGGCGATGCAATCTCCTAAGCAGGCGAGTGATGTCTTTCAGCGCAATATGGATTTGCACCGAACAAAGGGTTTATCATCTCTTTCTCTTTCTCCAGCTGCTGTGGTAAGTCAATTATTATTTGCCTTTTAGAAATATTGAGGGAAAGACAGACGCACCCCATATATACACATAATAGAATGAGTCGGAATACTCATATTGTTAGACCGGAGACTGGATCCGGTGGGTTTGAGAATTAGACGAAACCACGTACTTGTCAGGGACATGATAGCGGCAGCGTAGACGAGGAATGACATCCCTTGTTCTGAAATGTAAATATCTCCTTGTTTGCCAAAGCAACAAGAGATCAAACTTAAAAATTGGAATACCATCCTCCAAATTATATTCTGGTACTCAACAGAGAGTCATAAATTAGAACCTAAAGTTTTAATCTGCAAACTGCCTTCTCTATTGTTTTATTTGCTTCATTGCAACAAATTAGCAACATTTTAATGAGAATGAACAAACATAATACAAATTCCAAATTAATAAAAAAATTGGAAAACTTGTGATTGAATGAAAGGAAGGCAATTTAAGTTGATACATTTATATGTGAAAAGTAAGTTGGTCAAAACAGAATGGTGTAATCACAATACAGATAAAATAACTTAACAAATAACAAAATTATACATCATCTCTTGCGGACTAACTAGGCTACTACAAAGCAGAACTCCTTTTGACTGCAGTCAAACAATAGATGATAAGCTTTAAAAATCTGAAACTGATACACAGATTGAAAGTGATGATTTTATAAAACAAATGACTTTGTTTCTGAGAGTGTCTCAAAGCTGTGTCCGAGGGTACACCCACTCAGAAGACTCATGTTTTTCTCCCCATTGCATGGGAGGTGTTTATGGCCAAATAGTAACACACAATTAAACATATCACACCTTATATCAAGCAAATGGCTACTGGGCCTTAACAAACCTTTGAGAACTAAAAACAGTGATTGTGATTTGCATCAGCCCTGAGCTTGCCCAACTCCTCAACACCTTTTCATATTCAAAAGAATTGCCATGAGAATGCAATTTGTGACAACTTAAACCTTATTGAAAATGTCTCACATGAGTTGTGATTTGACCATGTACTCCAAATACGCTTGCAGTCTTTGGATGTTGACAACTTCAGAGTCTATCATTGGCTTTAAGAAGAACTAGTTGTTATACATACAATGTACATGTGTGTACTACTGTGACTACAGGGCCAAATCACAAGGTCTTCTCAAAGACGAACACATTGACAACTATATTATTCCAAAGACTCTCCAGAGACCAGAAATAATATTATTTTAATATATACTATTTTAATATAATATAATTATATTATAAATCAAATTATAATGTACATTATATTATAATCACCAAGCATGGCATTACATAGAGAAATGTGATTTTTACAATTACATTTCATTGGTCTGCTACCCAGTGCCAAAAAGGGAGGAGGTGTGTTTTCATTTCAATAGTGTAGCACAAGAGATAGCGAACCAATTCATCCTTCACTGAGGAGCACCAACTAAAAATGGTATCTGATCAGAGAGAGTGGCTAACATTATTTGAAAATTGAAACATCCAAATTTCAATGCAGAATTCAGAAGCTCCTTAAAAAAAACTAGAAAACATTTGTATGGAAGTATTTTGATCCAGATCTCACCTCATACTCGCATTCTGAGGCTGGTTACAGGTTACAGCAACAGGACCAAATTTACATCACAATTGTAAAACTTCCTTTCCTTTGTTTGGAGCATGACTGTATTTACACAAAGCCACGGTCAAGTCAAGTCACCTTTATTTATATAGCGCTTTTAACAATACAGATTGTGTCTGCAACTGAACAGCAACTGAACAGCATTCATTCGGAAAATAGTGTTTTTTTTTTTTTTTTGTTTTTTTTTTTGTTTTTTTTTGTTTTTTTTTTTGTTTTTTTTTTTTTGTTTTTTTTTTTTTGTTCTTTTTTTTTTTTTTTTTTTTTTTCTTTTTTTTTTTTTTTTTTTTTTTTTGTTGTTTTTTTTTTTTTCCTTTTTTTTTTTTTTTTTTTTTGTCAATAATGCAAAATGACAATAGTAAACACTCATTTTGAGTTAAAGACAGTTCATCGTTGAATTCAGTGATGTCATCATCGAGCTCAGTTCAGTTTAAATAGTATCTTTGCAATCATTTGCAATCAAGTCAACGATATCGCTGGAAATGAAGTGTCCCCAACTAAGCAAGCCAGAGGCGACAGCAGCAAGGAACCAAAACTCCATCGGTGACAGAATGGAGAAAAAAAACCTTGGGAGAAACCAGGCTCAGTCGGGGGGGCCAGCTCTCCTCTGACCAGACGAAAACAGCAGTTCAATTTCAGGCTGCAGCACAGTCACATTGTGCAGAGGACTCATCTGGTTTCTGTGGTCTTGTCACGGTGGTCGTCTGAGACAAGGTCTTTAAAGGGGATCTGTATATGGGGCTCATCTAGTTGTCCTGGTCTCCGCTGTCTTTCAGGGCTGTGGAGGTCCTTTCTAGGTGCTGATCCACCATCTGGTCTGAATACGTACTGGATTCGGGTGACTGCAGTGACCATCTGATCTGGATACAGACTGGATCTGGTGGCTACGGTGACCTCGGAATAAGAGAGAAACAGACTAATATTAGCGTAGATGCCATTATAACGATGTAGCAAGTAAATCGGGTGTTATGAGAAGTGTTCCCAGTTCCGGTTGACCTAATTAATGCAGCCTAAAAATCCTCTAACCCTTTAAGCTCCAGGTTGTTAAGACTGCACCAGACAGCCAGCTCTTTAACCTCCTGTCTGTAAGCAGACTCGTCACCATCCTTGATGAGGCAGATGAGTGTGGTATCGTCTGCAAACTTCAGGAGCTTGACAGAGGGGTCCTTTGAAGTGCAGTCATTCGTGTAGAGGGAGAAGAGCAGTGGGGAGAGAACACAACCCTGAGGGGCGCCAGTGCTGATGATGATAGTCCTGGATGTGAGTTTGCCCAGCCTCACTAGCTGCTGCCTGTCTGTCAGGAAGCTGGTGATCCACTGACAGATGGAGGTGGGAACGGAGAGCTGTGTGAGTTTGTCTGAGAGAAGGTCAGGTATGATTGTATTGAAGGCCGAACTGAAGTCCACAGATAGGATCCTTGCGTAATTCCCAGGTTTGTCTAGGTGTTGCAGGATGTAATGCAGTCCCATGTTGATTGCATCGTCCACAGACCTGTTTGCTCTGTAGGCAAACTGAAGAGGATCCAGCAAGGGTCTAGTGATGTCCTTCAGGTAGGCCAGGACCAGTCGCTCAAATGACTTCATGACCACAGACGTGAGAGTGACAGGTCTGTAATCATTAGTACTAGAACATGCTCTCATGCTTGGTGGTTCGAAAAACGCCTTATTTTTCACATAATTTACATGATTAAAATACCTTTCTCCCCAGCCTGGCACAAACGGCTCGATTAGTTCGGGCTTTGATGAAGGTCATAATGCTGGCATAAATCAATCACACAACCATTCTGTTGAGCGTAAAATGCAGACGGCAATCAGAGGGAGTTTAAGATGAGTCATCGCCGAAACGCCAGTGTTTGTACAGTGTGCGCGCTCGCTGACTGAATTCTGCTCTTGGAGAATTTCTAATCATGATGAGAAACCAGACACAAAGGTCGAAGGCAGCATGTGCGTAAGAATGTAGTAAGATATTCATGTCGATAGGGCTGGGCGAACCACTCAGTGGGATTTTGATGGGAGTTTATGATAGTGCTGACCTCTGGCTAGACTGAAGTCAGTGATATTGTTTTTGATCATGTAAATGTTCTTTCCTCTCTTTCTGTACAAAGAAAGTGTTATAATTAGTAACTTACAAAGTATTTATTAAATTTACCTTAAATACAAAGTCATTTGTAGTAATAATATGGTATGGCATGCTGGAGAAAATGGGGAAGGCATCGGATAGGACCATTTTCCCATCTTCTGGGACTGTAATATCATTCGTACTTACTGGCAGGATTTGAATAGAGAGATAAATGCAATAATGGGATTGAATCTTGAGTGTGACTTTAGAACAATGTACCTGGGACTATTACTCTTCAAAAATAACAAAGAAGGATATATATCTCTTTAATATATTATTAGCAACCAGTAAGAAGGCCATTACAAGGAAATGGCTTAAGGAAGATTCCCCATCTGTATGTGAATGGCAAGAAATTGTACATGATGTCTACAGTATGGAAGTGCTGTCCCTTTCCTGAAGACAACAATCTACCAAAATCTCATCAAACTGGGGGAGGTGGCTGAGAAGAAAAGAAAGGATTAGTATAGACTAGTGTTTTATTTTCTTCCCTCTCTCTCTCTGTTTTGCTATTATATGAGTTTGAAGGCCCCCCCCCCTCAAAAAAGGGGCCGGTAGATAATTTTGACTCACTAATCAATAAAATGTCTTAGATGTGTAACCCTTAACATAACTTTGTATGGCAGAATCTGATCAAAATCTGAATACTCATGAATGTAGTAAGTTATATTTGGTGACCACTGTATGTATATGTCTGTTATGTGTATAGGCTGTTCTTTAGAATGTATCCTTTTGTTCTGTATTTGTTTGAAAAAAAAGGAGGAAAAAATTAAGTAATAAAAATATATATATATTGTATGGCATGACACCCATATCTGCTACTTATGTAAAAAGAGGGTTTTTTGCATAGTTAATAGATTACACTATTAAGCTACTTTGCCCATCGCCCGTTATAGACCAACTAACATGATTTATAAAGGTGCAAAATGCATTTACTTCATGATATTTCATGATATAGTTAACACTTTTGGAAATATTTCGAATAAAAAGGAAAAACATTAAATAAAACATAAGCCTATATCAGTCATACTTATATATTTTGCTGTGTGTCACATGACAAGCATGACGCCATTGACAATACAATACAAAATCATTTGTCAGATAAATGAAACATGATGAAACATTAATTTTAGTTGAAATTGTTATAATTACTTCTAGAGATTGCAGCGATACATGACATGGTGAAAAATTACTGAATGAATAATACTGAAAGTAGGTCAAAATTAATTTTAAAAGTGTGCCCCTAAAAGTGCAAGTGAGCCCCTGCCTGCCCCCCCCCAGTTACTGTGGTCTAGAACCGCCACTGCCGCTTTGTGATATCACAAAGCCGGAAACCAACGCTGTAGTCCAAACAAGCCATTCGTTGTAGTTCTCGAAAAGGGATTTTTAAAAAACGAAATATCCCTTTGGAGTGGACTTTGAGATTTGTAAATTTCTAGATCTTTTTTATGCCCAAACATACAAAATACACACTGACTAAAATTCAAAAAGTGAAAAAAGCATAATAGGACCCCTTTAAGTACATTGGAACTACGATCAAATTAAGCTTACGATGCTTTTGGGAACGCAGCCTGAGCGGATGGGGGTGATAGATTGGCCTTCCAATCGGCAGTGAAACAAATTCGATTGTTCAGAAGTGTGCTTCTACACAGCCGTGGGGGTGGTTGTCTTGTACAAGGTGATTTCTTGAGGACCGTTCCCATACTGATGCCGCGGACCTGGCTGAAACTGTTTTCTCAGCTGTCAGAGTCGTTTTTTTAGCCCTCTGACTCTCTTTGTTAGGCTGTGCGGCATGGTGATCCACTCTTTAAAATAAAGGTGCTGCACGAGGCATAGAGAACCTTTTTGTCTAAATGTTATATAGAGAAACTTTTAACATCGAATAAACACTTTCTGTGTCACCAACTGGTTCTTTGTGGTGAAAGAAGGTTCTTCAGATTATAAAAGGTAAGAAAGATGGTTCTTTAAAAGAACCTTTGACTGAATGCTTCTTCGTGGAACCAAAAATGGTTCTTCTATGGCATCGCTGAAGAACCATTGAAGCAACTTATTGTTAAGAGTGACAAGATCTTTTTTCCCATTTCTGTAAGCATCCTCTTTGGCGTGATGAAGCTATTTGAGTTTCCCAGTCAGGGCCACTGCTGGCTAAATGGGTGCCCTAAGCAGAATTGTATAGTTGTGCCCCCTCCACAAAATATTTGGGAAATAATAATAATAATAATAATAACACTATTAGGGGTACAAAATAGAACGTTAAGAAAATTGGACAAAATGGTTGCACGGTATGTTTTCATTGGTTCAAAACATTGGTTTTGTCATGTGTTCACCTTGTCTAGTATAAAAGATGCTTACGCCCACCCAAGAGGAGTGATTATTGTATAGCCATTCCTTGTTCCTAGTTTCCAAGTTTACCCTTTCCGTGTTTCCTAGTTTGCCTGTGTTTTTGATCCTTGGACTGTTTCCTTGTTTTTTTATTTATTGCTGCCTGCCCTAACCATTGGCTGTATATTGGATTACTTGTTTGCCTCTGCCTTGGATTACACTGTTTGCTGTTGCTCGACCCTGCCTGTTTTGACCACGTTGTGTTTAATAAAGCTCGCACTTGGATCTATCATCATTGTCACGCCTCATGTTACAAAAGTTATACTAGACTGACAAGATATAGTATAAATAGGATATAGCTGTTTATAGTGAGGTTTTTTATGGATGTAAATGCCTTATTGACTTGGAAATTACGATCTGATTTATGTTTGTATGAAAGACGCAGGCAGGCAGACAGGCAGGCAAAAAGAGAAGTCTATAAATCAGTTTAGATTAATCCATCACTTTATGTTGTGTGATTTCAGTCCCCTGCTGGTGTCAAAGTGAACAACAGATAATAACTTTCTTTCTGTGTATTTTATGGTCTTTTACTGCCATCTCGAAGATACAGATGAAATGCAGTAATAGCAACTTCAAAGAAAAGGTTTGTAGGCTACTTGTCTGTATGATTAGAGCAAATCTAAATAACACAATTTTTCATCATTAAATCTATGGATTTAATTGCATGTTATTATAGGTTATTGATAAAAATTGTCCTCCCGTTAAGAATCTCTCGCTGCTACAATCAGATTGCTGCTGCTGTAATATGACACCCACTAATTATTTTAGTGAAACCTTTGGTGTTTCTTTTAAGTTGTCCCTTACCGCCACAGATTTTCAACTGTCTTCTAATGTGGCCTGGTTGTATTGGGCAGTTTTTGAATCCTGCCATCAAATGTACAATTTATGAGAGGCTAAACCTAAAAGAAACATCCCACAGATGTTGCTGTTGCGTGCCTAAATTTGTTTTGGAAATAAAAGTACATTATTTAACATTTTGAGGCTACAGGTAAATAGGTAGGTATTTTCACAACGTTTGTAAAATGTTTTGTATTGGTAAAAGTATAATAACACAAGTCTAATCTTGAGCTGAAGACTTAAAGGGATAGTTCACCCAAAAAATTAAAATTACCCCATGATTTACTCACCCTCAAGTCATCCTTGGTGTATATGACTTTCTTCTTTCAGGTGAGTACAATCGCAGTTATATAAAAAAATAATATTCTTGCTTATCCAAGCTTTATAAATGCAGTAAATAGCTGTCGGGATTTTTAAGCAAAATAGAGTGCATAAATCCATTATAGTAGTACTCCACATGGTTCCGGGGGGTTAATAAAGGCCTTCTGTAAGACAAATGTCCATATTTAAAACTTTATAAACCGTAAACTCTAGCTTCCTCTAACTGTTGTACGATCATTCACGAGAGAGTGGCGTTCCAGCAGATAATGTAGGACTTGTGCCTAGCGGAAGCTGTGTGAGAAGCGGCAAATTTCAACACACCGATGAGAGATTGCAATATAAAACACCAATCAGTATCTCATGGTGCATTGAACGTTCTGTGGCAGTACAAAATGAGGGTACAAATCATGTACTATCGTAATTGTGTGTTTATTAAGGCCGGGACACTCCAAGCCGATGGTCGGCCATTGGCGAACATATATTGGAAACATCTCCGGTTACTATCGTAACATTGGTTCCCTGAAAGCGGGAACAAGACATCATAGAGACATTTCTCCATTATGGGAGCTCCTTCCCTTCCAACCTTTCCTGAGTTCCTATTAGCTCACGCCAGTCCAAATGTCTGGCCAATTGACGCGAAGTATGCAATTCGCATGCAAATACTGACGAGCTTGAGAGGCAGTATAAAATGCGGTGCATGCGACAATTACGTCAGTATCTGATACTGAACGCCGCTTAGATGGTCGAGCAGCGAACACGGCGACCTCGGTGATGTCTCGTTCCCGCTCTCAGGGACCCGAGGTTACGATAGTAACCCGGGAGACGTTCACTCTCGAGCTTTCACTAGACATCACAGAGAAATGTCTGGTCAGATTGCCGAAAGCAAGGGTGGAACTAAAGGCAGACGTGGGGGATGCAATCTCCTTGCTCCCTTAAGAAAACTCACCTCCAGCGCGTGCCTACCGATCGATTGCCCACCCAGCGGGGAACGAAACGAGGCAATAGAGGCCACATAGACTTTCAGTGTTGATGGCAGACATCCACTATCCAGTCTGTACTGTAGAAAATGCAGAAGATTCGACATGGAGCAAGCAGCCACGTTGATATGAACATCATGGCACCATTTCCCCATTTTAGAGCATACAAACACCTCGTGGAGGGCGCCCGTGCCTCCGAGAGCATGTCGAGCACACGAGAATGCAGAGTATTCAGCTCCTCTGATATCCCCGAAGCAGCCACACATGAATGCTCCATAACTGTCCAGACATGTGTGTCAGTGCTAATCATACATGCTGCTGTTCACCAGCTGCGGCCTGTCTCCGTGATAAATCACCTTAAAGCTAATAAACTGCTTCCCAGCTCCAGCGGTTAGAGAACATGGTGTTAAGACTGACCACCACGCCATTGAAAGGGGTTGGTCTGCATCTGATGGAAGGGTATACGCCCCTGCTCTATCAACCTATTAGCCATTGTGAGATTTCCCTGAAGAACTTCCCATGTGCTTCAAGAACTGACATGCTCTTTTAGCAGCCTTGTTCGTTGAATGCGCCGGGAGTGCTGCTTCACTATAACCTGTGTGGGCGGCGGCTCTGCACTGCTCTGAGGCGGGGCGAGCGGCGCCACATTGACTGAGTGGACACTAAAAGGATATCCCTGTGCATCGAAAAATGTCCTGACCAAGCGTCAATATGTGACAAGTTGGGATTTAAAAAGTGTTGGAACATCGGGCTGTCGGCAAACGTCTGTCGGGCTAGTTTGATTTGGGTTTTCCCCACGACGGCTCTCGTCGTGCTTACGTTGGTGGCAGTTTACGAATCGGCATCGAGGCTCAGTTTTTAAGTCAGTGCCCGAGAATTAAAGCAAAAAGTGATGAAACTGCACAAGTAAATGAAGGTGGCACAGACGGCTGTTGTAATGTTACATTATCTTACCCAAGCATTCGAGTATGCAAATATTTTCAACAGTAACATATTTATAACATAAATATTTTTAACAGTAAATTATGGGGCAAATTTCATTTTTGAGTGGACTATCCCTTTAAAGATCCGGTGCTGAGTCAGTCCATAACTGGCAGGATAAAGACAAACGTGCATCACATATTTCATCACACAATGAAAGTCGTGGGGAAGTCGTGGCCTAGATGGTTAGAGTCGGACTCGTAACCCAAAGTTTGTGGGTTCGAGTCTCGTACCGGCAGTGATTGTAGGTGGGGGGAGTGAAATGTACAGCGCTCTCTCCCACCTTCAGTACCACGACTGAGGTGCCCTTGAGCAAGGCACCGAACCCCCAACTGCTCCCCTGGCGCCGCAGCAAAAAAAGCTGTCCACTGCTCCGGGGTGTGTTCACTACTCTGCTGTGTGTGTGCACTTGGATGGATAAAATCCAGAGCACTAATTCTGAGTATTGGTCACCATACTTGGCCTCACTTCACTAATACAATACAATACATAATTTGTCACAGTGTCTTCTTCACATTGGGGACAGTGGGGATTTGATAATTAGCCTACGTTAACTTTTACAACAAACGTAGGCCAATTATACATACGTTCATTATAAAATTATTTTAGAACTTAATGTTGTGTTGGATTTTACTCTAGACTTGAAAATCAAACAAGCTAAACCAAACACATAAAATGTATGCTTTCTTGGATAACTGCTGAAACCACCTTATTTACCTTTAAAACTTTATTTCTTAAATTGATAATTGAAGATATTCTCCTTGCTTGCGCTAATCTAGCATTAACAGGTGGTGAAAAAGAGCACAACCAATGATGATGTCATTACTGCTTTTCTGAAGATGGTGTCAGCACAGCATATAAACTCTACAGGGTGGAGTTCAGACTCATTTGCTAGTAGTAAAAAGAAAGCTCACTAGCTCAGATCCAAAGAAAGATGCATAGTACAAGCAGAAATGGAGCTCACATACTCTCTCTGCTGGTCACAAAGTGAACAACTTGCTTATCTTCACTGAATGGCAGTTATGGTTTTTGTGGGCCATCTGAAACCACTTGTGGATTTAGGTAAATTAGGTAATTTTTAAAGCCATTTTACAATATTATTAATTTTACTGAGTTGCGTTTATTATGTGTTAATGTCGTGCTAACATATGTATAGGCTACACTAATAGACATTTTTAGGACATATGCCGTTAGTTATCAGTGCTTTTATCTTGTCTCTGCAGGTGTTGGGCTTTGATGCTGTAAATAAACTGGAGAGTTTCCTGCCTCCTGTAAGTATCATACGTGTGTTTGTGTGTGTGTGTGTGTTCTCATCCCCTGCAGGCCGGCATCTGATGTATGGGGAGGTGTAGTTCATCAGCACTGACAGTTTTGGTGTATATGGAGAAAATCAAAAAAGCGTCCTCTGATTTGTCACTGAAGTTGTTTGATGATTTCCTCTGTTGTGTCTAATAAGGTAATAGCGAGTGTGATTGGAGGGTGTTGGGCCTCTTTCTCTCTCATTAAGGAGGCTGAGAGGATTCCTGTATTTCTGTTTCATCAGTGCGGAGAAGCTTGTACAGGGTGTTAAGTTGATCATGCTGAGGACGATGAGAAGATGCCTGACACTCATTTTACTGTCTGCAGTTGTAATACTCATCACAGCTGGTAAGTACACAAGGAATGAAACAGATGAAGTTATTTTCAGATGTTATCTTGGAGCACAGTCAAGCTTATTTATGAGTAACTAATGTGGTGTCCCTCAGATAATAATATCATAAAAAGAAAAGAGGAATGAAGAAGAAGAAGAAGAAGAAGATGAGGAAGAAGAATGCCTCATCATGTTTATTTAGAACTTCCGTACAAATCACTATTTTATTTTATAATTTTTTTTCTTATATTGATTTGCGCTTCATTTATAAAAAAAGCTTATATAGAGAGAGATACTGCATGATACAGAGAAAAAATTTAAAAGCTTAGGTGTTCCATTTGTATAGTCGCCCCACTTTGTCACCATATGCATACATTTTTTTCTCTTCCTCTCACATCCTCATTCTAATCCCATCATCTTTTTGTCAATGCTGCAGCTCAATATATAGACTGTGTGAATGTGAGTTGGTTGATGGTCACAGTCGCTGTGCTGGTCGAGTGGAGGTTCTTCATAGAGGTCAGTGGGGAACAGTGTGTGATGATGACTGGGATTTGCCTGATGCTGCAGTGGTGTGTAGAGAGCTGGACTGTGGAGAACCTGTAGATGCTCTGGGTGATGCTCATTTTGGACCAGGATCAGGACGAATCTGGATGAGTTTTCTTATGTGTAGGGGTTCAGAGTCCACACTAAAGAACTGTGGGTCAGGAGGATGGGATAGACACAACTGTGATCACAATAAAGATGCTGGAGCCATCTGCTCAGGTAAAGTACTGTATACTCTAAGTAAAATCTGTGTAACACGTTTGCGCTTACTGGTTTATTATTTAAAAAAAATAATAATAATAATGTTTTTACATTTATCAGTTATCACTATCTTGAGTATCTGTAAATGAAGATTTTTTGTTGTTGTTGTTGTTAATTTTGTTTATATGTGTTGTTTTATTTAGAAGTCAGGCTGGTTGGTGGTTCTCGCTGCTCTGGGAGGTTAGAGATACTTCATGATCAGACGTGTATGTCAGTGTGTGACGCTGCCTTTGACCAGCAGGATGCAGAGGTTGTGTGTAGAGAGCTGGACTGTGGGGCTCCTGTACAGGTGCTGGGAGCAGCTGCTTTTGACAAAGGAGACGCTCAGATGTGGACACAAGAGATTCAGTGCAGAGGAAATGAGTCTCAGATTCACCTCTGTCCAACAACACCATTACATGAAAACAACTGTTCTCATGAGTTCAACATTGGTTTGCTGTGTACTGGTAGGAGTTCAAAATGCAACAAATATTTTTTTTAAATTAATTTCATTTTAATTTCCACTTACTTTTCCTATTTCCTTTCTGTGTTTCTTACATTGCTAGACGTAATAAATGTGAGATTGGTAAATGGTAACAGTCGCTGTGCTGGTAGAGTGGAGGTTCTTCATAGAGGTCAGTGGGGAACAGTGTGTGGTGCTGGTTGGGATTTGGCTGATGCTGCAGTGGTGTGTAGAGAGCTGGACTGTGGAGAACCTGTAGATGCTCTGGGTGATGCTCATTTTGGACTAGGATCAAGACCAGTCTTAATGAAAATTGCAATTTGTACTGGATCAGAGTCTACACTTAAGAAATGTGGATCCATACAATTGCCTGACAAATGTCTTGATAAGAGTGCTCAAGTCATATGTTCAGGTAAGTTAAAAGTTTTGTATTATTATAGAAAGCAGATGTGCCAAAAACACTCATTCCATGACTATTTTCACATTCTTGTCTGGTAATTGACATAAAAACCTGATTGAAACCTATGTAAAACCCAATAGCCCTGTGGACCTCATTGGCATACACAAGCAGTAGTCATAGCAATTCCGCAAGACCCCAAATTAACCTCAGGTGCTTTATTCAGGACAGGGCCTTGGATGTGGAAGCATATCCTCTTATTTAACTTTAAAATAATGCATGATTTTGTTGGTTTGTGTTTACTTATTCAGAAGTCAGGCTGGTTGGAGGCTCTCGCTGCTCTGGGAGGTTAGAGATACTTCATGATCAGACGTGGAAGTCAGTGTGTGATGCTGCCTTTGACCAGCAGGATGCAGAGGTTGTGTGTAGAGAGCTGGACTGTGGGGCTCCTGTACAGGTGCTGGGAGCAGCTGCTTTTGACAAAGGAGACACTCAGATGTGGACACAAGAGATTCAGTGCAGAGGAAATGAGTCTCAGATTCACCTCTGTCCAACTAACTCCTCACACAAACATAGCTGTTCACATGAATACAGTGTTGGATTGGTGTGTGCAGGTTTGAGTCTTTTCCTTAAATAAACTGAAATTAGTTTAATTGAATGTCTCTTAAATCTATAATAAATATTACTTTCAGAGTTTTGTTTTCTTTTTGAGTTATTGTTTTCGTTCTTTCTGTCTGTATCTTTTTTGGTAACTTTAGTATAGGGACCAATTCTCAATAATAACTAGTTGCTTAATAACATGGCTATTATCAGCATATTGGCTGTTTATTAGTACTATAAAGCACATATTCTGAATGACCGTATTCTACATCCCTAATCCTAACCCAATACCAACTTCCTTATTAACTACTAATAAGCAGAAAATTAGGAGTTTACTGAGGTAAAAGTCATAGTCAATGGTTTGTTAATACCGAGAATTGGACCTTAAAATAAAGTGTGACCCTTTTTACTTATCTCTCTCTATTTATTATATAGACAATATGAGAGTGAGGTTGGTTGGTGGCAACAGTCGCTGTGCTGGTCGAGTGGAGGTTCTTCATAGAGGTCGGTGGGGAACAGTGTGTGGTGTTGACTTTGATATGGCTGATGCTGCAGTGGTGTGTAGAGAGCTGGACTGTGGAGAACCTGTAGATGCACTGGGTGATGCTCATTTTGGACCAGGATCAGGACCAATCTGGATGAGTGTGGTAGTATGTACTGGATCAGAGTCTACACTGAAGAATTGTGGATCAGTACAATGGGGTTCCTATCTCTGTGATCATACTAAAGATGCAGGAGTCATCTGTTTGGGTAAGCTGCTCCAATGCCCACTCTGTTTTATATTACTCATGATCCACCTGCTTGAGAGGGGTAGTTGAACAAAAATGAGAACACTTTATTTACTCACCCTCATGCCAGACCAAACCAGAATGACTTTCTTCTGTGGAGCACAGGGTATGTAGGTTTTTTTATTCTCCATAAGATCCAAAATAAGAAACTGAGTATGAGGCTTGTGCATTATGTTATAAAATGACATTAAAATTTACTTTTTGACTTTTTGTTTCTTCCCAATTTGGTGCTTTGACAGCCCCAGTCCTAATTTACTTGTATTATATTGAAAAGACTGGCCAGGATATTCTTTAAATATTCTCTTTCTGTGTTCCACGAAAAGAAAGGAATTCATAAAGATTTAACATGAGGATGAATTTCCCTTTAGTCAAAGCACATGCAGGATAGGCACATTTCTTATCTCTTGCTACTTCAGGTGCCAGACTTATTGGAAACTCCAGTTGCTCTGGGAGGTTAGAGATACTTCATGATCAGACGTGGATGTCAGTGTGTGACGCTGCCTTTGACCAGCAGGATGCAGAGGTTGTGTGTAGAGAGCTGGACTGTGGGGCTCCTGTACAAGTGCTGGGAGCAGCTGCTTTTGGCAAAGGAGATGCTCAGATGTGGACACAAGAGATTCAGTGCAGAGGAAATGAATCTCAGATTCACCTCTGTCCAACATCCCTTTATAAAAATCATTGTTCAGATGATAATTTCCAGGGGCTGTTCTGTGCTGGTAAGGAATAAAGTAAAATGAGAGTAATATCTTTTTAATATTCTACATTTTACTCATAGTCTCTGTTTGTATTCTTCTGTGACTTAGATAGAAAGAATGTGAGGTTGGTTGATGGTAACAGTCCTTGTGCTGGTAGAGTGGAGGTTCTTCATAGAGGTCAGTGGGGAACAGTGTGTGGTGATTTCTGGGATATGGCTGATGCTGCAGTGGTGTGTAGAGAGCTGGACTGTGGAGAACCTGTAGATGCTCTGACTGATGATCAATTTGGGCATGGATCAGGACCAGTCTGGATGAGTGCATTATGTATTGGATCAGAGTCTACACTGAAGAACTGTGGGTCATCAGGATGGAGCATAAATGTCTGTACTCACAATTCAAATGCAGGGGTCATCTGTTCAGGTAAATAACTGAGTTATTTCTAAGCAATAACTGAAGTACTCCTAAGCATTAAGCATTTTCCCCCCCTACTTCTTGGCCATGAATTTGTGTTTATGCAAATAATTATTGTGTTTTATGTGGAAAACTTTTTGTATACTAATATAGCTGTATTGTTACATGTTTTATCTGCATTACGTCTGTATTATGTGTGTTTTCTTTACTGTACACTGTGCTTCATGCAATATAAACAGGTCATAAGCCTTCCAGACTTGCTGCTGGATTTCACCTGTGCTCTGGGAGGCTAGAGATACTTCATGATCAGACGTGGATGTCAGTGTGTGACGCTGCCTTTGACCAGCAGGATGCAGAGGTTGTGTGTAGAGAGCTGGACTGTGGGGCTCCTGTACAGGTTCTGGGAGCAGCTGCTTTTGGCAAAGGGAAAGGCCGTGTTTGGTCAGAGGAGATTCAGTGCAGAGGAAATGAATCTCAGATTTCATTCTGTTCAATATCATCACACAAACACAACTGCAGCAGTGACAATAATGTGGGCTTGAAATGTTCTGGTACATAATCAATATTCAGGGTCTTCATTTATTTGTAATGTAATTTATTATTAATCTTAAAGTAATAGTTCACCCAAAAAGGAAAATTCTGTGATTCTTTACTCACCCTGAAGTTGTTCCAAACCTGTATGTTGGTAACCAAACAGCTGACAGTAGGCCTTGACATCCATTGTAATGAAAAAATACTATGGAAGTCAATAGCTACCATTGACTGTTCGGATACCAACATTCTTCAAAATATATACTTTTGTGTTCAACAGAAGAAACTGATAGAAATTTGGAAGACTTGCAGGTTGAGTAAATGATGAAAGAACTTAAAAATTTGAATAACCTATACAATCTCAGAAAAAAAAAAAGTTCAAAAGCTGTCACTGGGGCCATTTCAAACGGCACATTTTTGTACCTAAAGAGTCCATATTGTTACCTTAAAGGTACAAAAGTGTAAAAACTTTATAAAAGGTACTGCCCCCGTGACAGTTTTTGAATTTTATTCTGAGAGTACCTTAAAATATATTATATTGCAAAATTTATTCAAATAAGTTGTTTATGTTTTGATTTGTAACTGAATGGTTATAATTTTTTTTGACCCCTCTTTACATCACACACATAAAAAATATAATTTTCTCAATCAACATATGTTATATGATATATATTGTTTTTATAATGGGCCTTGTAATGACAAAAGTTGTTTGTCCAGGTTACACTGATCTCAGACTGGTAAACGGCTCAGACTCTTGTTCTGGAAGAGTGGAGCTTCAGTTCTTCAATGAGTGGGGCACAGTGTGTGATGCATGCTGGGATATGAGAGCTGCCAGTGTCCTCTGTAGACATCTGAATTGTGGGATTGCTGTGTCTGTTGTGGGATCAGACTGGTTTGGAGAGGGAAGTGCTGAAATCTGGGCTGATGTGTTTGATTGTGACGGAAATGAAACAAAACTCTCAGAATGTTCCATCTCTTCATGGAGTCGAGCTGAAGGTTCTCATACACGAGATGTTGGAGTCATCTGCTCTAGTGAGGGGATTTTATTGAGCAAAAATGTTGAATACATATTGCAATATCTTGAAACATCTTAGTAAAATGCCACATCTTCTCAGATTCCCCTCTTGCTCTTCCTGACGGTCTGGTACAGTTGTCTGGAGAGAGACAGTGTGAGGGGGAGCTGGAAGTTTTCATCCATCAGGTCTGGAGGACAGTTTTGCTGGACTCCTGGAGTCTCACTGAATCCTCTGTGGTCTGCAGACAGCTGGGCTGTGGCTCTGTGCTGAACTTCTACGGCTCCTCTTCATCCAGTCCTGAACACAGTCATGAGTGTGTGACGGGCTTCCAATGCTCTGGGAGCGAATCTCATCTGGGGAACTGCAGCTCTCCACAAACTCTCAACTGCAGCTCCACACAACAGCTGTCAATCACCTGCCTTGGTGAGAAAAACAACATCTGGGCAGATTCTTCAGTTGTTCGTGATCAATAATGTGTTTTTCTTTCTCTGAATATCAGGTCGTGGGTCCATCAGGCTGGTGGGTTCTGGGGGAGACTGTGCAGGGAGGCTGGAGGTTTTTCACAGCGGCTCATGGGGGACAGTGTGTGATGACTCCTGGGATATTAAAGATGCACTTGTGGTGTGCAGACAGCTGCAGTGTGGAGTGGCCCTCAGTAACCAGCAGGTACCAGCCTGGTTTGGTCCTGGTTCTGGACCCATATGGCTGGATGAGGTGGAGTGTGAGGGGAATGAGACGTCCCTGTGGAGCTGCTCTTCTCCAGGCTGGGGAAAACATGACTGCCAACACAAGGAGGATGTAGGAGTTGTGTGCTCAGGTAAAGAGTAGACTGTTTTCTTTTTAACTTATTTTTTTTTACATTTTGGGATTTTATAATAATATTTGTTTTCATTTCCTTCAAGATTTTAAGGAAATCAGGTTAACTGAGGGCTGTGAAGGGAATGTGGAGGTTTTCTACAATGGATCCTGGGGAAATGTGTGCTGGAA
Source organism: Sinocyclocheilus anophthalmus (assembly GCA_018155175.1). Lineage (NCBI taxonomy): Eukaryota > Metazoa > Chordata > Actinopteri > Cypriniformes > Cyprinidae > Sinocyclocheilus > Sinocyclocheilus anophthalmus. The sequence goes on from JADLZN010003342.1 coordinate 103,965, forward strand.
CCAGATGGACAGAGACACAGCGAGTCTGATCTGTCAAGAGCTGAACTGTGGAAGATCTGGTGTTTTGTCTGCTTCTACACCAAGAGTGAAATCAGCTCCTAACTGGCTAGATGAAGTGAAGTGTCGACCACATGATTCATATCTGTGGCAGTGTCCATCTTCACCCTGGGGACAGAATGACTGTAATAATAAGGATGAAGTGGCCAAAATCACCTGCTCGGGTAAGACTGATGCAGACAAAATTCTGTGCCTGAAAAATTATAACAACAATGCATATAGAATAAAAATATAAGTGTAAAATATATTGACTTCATTTATAATTACAGAACAGGAGAGTCATGAGTCCCCTCGTAGCTATTTGACATGCTCTGCATCTTCCTACCAGAGACAGTGTTCAGGTAATTTCATTTGATGGAGAACATAAAGTCATGAGAGCTATATGCAATGTAAGTTGATAGTGCAATTTGATCTCAAGGCATGTAGCTGCCGCTGTTCTGACATAACTCTGTTGGCCAAAAATGTGTCATCTTGTCTGTGAATTTAGATCATGTTCCTCTCAGACTGAGTGGAGGGGAGGGCCGGTGCTCTGGGAGGCTGGAGGTGTATCATAACGCTGTGTGGGGCTCAGTCTGTGATGATCAGTGGGACATCAGCGATGCTCAGGTGGTCTGCAGGCAGCTGGGTTGTGGAGCAGCACTGAGGGCTGATGGGAATTCAGTCTTTGGTGCTGGTGAAGGTGTTGTGTGGCTGAACAGAGTCGAGTGCAGAGGGAATGAGATTCACCTGTGGGACTGTCCTCTCTCCCTGAATAACCACACTGACTGCTCCCGCAAAGAGAACGCTGGACTCACCTGTGCAGGTCACAACAAAACATATAACAACATAAAGGAATAATATTCATTTGATCATTTTAGAGTTAATAATATACGTTAAATCAGTCATGATTTTTTATGTCTTTTGACAGATTTGTCAGATGTGTCAGTGTCCACTACTCCTGCCACAACAACATCAGCTTCTCCTCCAGTTTCTCCTCCAGTGCGCTCAACATCAGTCTCTCCTCCACAAACTCCTCCAGCAGCGTCTCTCTCCGTCCCCCCAGTGCTTGTGATTGTACTGGGAGTTGTGCTCTTACTGCTCTTAGTGCCACTGCTTATACTGATTCGGCAGAACAGAGTGATGAGGAGAGGTAGGAGAGATCCAGAGACTTAACAGTGTGTGATCAGTCATTTGTTGTGAACTGACAGCAGGTTTGTCTGTCTACACTCACAGCTCTCTCTAAGAGGAGACACAGGATGACGACTGAGGCCATTTATGAGGAGATTCAGCACAGACCCATTAATAGACACGGTCTTTTCACTCAGAGGGGTGAGTAACTGTCATAGTGTCTGATGTGTTGAGATCATCAGGGTCATCACTTTTTTCAGAGGGGTGAGTGGAGTAAATCACACTAATTCATTTGTGGGAACTTGTGTGTGTCATTTGAAATTATATAGGGTTAGTGTTTGTAACGTAGTTTGTAAGTCGGGAAGGAGGAGGCGGGAACCGGCGAACATTTAAACCAACTTTAATAATAAAATAAACTCAAAACAGCGCGACAGCCCCTCGCGGACGACTGTCGCACACAAAACACAAAATAAAGTCCAGGCCTGGTTCTCTCTTGTCTTTCACTGTCGTAGCTCTTCTTTTTTTATCCTTCCGGAGCTCCTCCGTGTGACTCGAGACCGGTGAGTGGTGCAGGTTGTCGCTCATTATCAATTACTCCACCCGCATCGCTCCGTTCCCACGGCTCTCGGCCGCCCCCCACTCGTCACAGTGTTATATTATCAAATGTTTGTTGATTGTAAACTATTTCTGAATTTCTGCTTCCCAATAACAGGATGCTTTTCTGAAGACAGTACTCTGGTATGAAAAGCTGATGAGTTTCTTTCAGGTAGAGTGATGAGTGTAAAATGTTTACAGACAGAACTGAAATTAATGAAACAATTTACTTAGCAGTTAACATTATTCAATGTTACTATCTTGATATAAAATACCAACAAAATTGTCCAATTAGAGATAATATAACGAATATTTAAATAGATTTTTTTTTTATATAACAATATTTTTTGTTTTTTTAATGTCATTGCAATTTTTTTTAATTTTGTGTTTTTAAAAATTATTATTATATAGGAGTCACACCTGACTACTATAAGGACGTCACCACCACTACAGGCCCAACAGGTCAGTGAATTTTGAACTGATCACAAGATTTCACTTAATTAACTTAGTTAACCTACTGGGGCCTTGAACTGTAAAATCTGTTTTGTTATTTTCCCCCCTCTTTTGCTTTTAACTCATTTAGAAGAGCAACAAATCACACCCGAGAATTATGATGATATAATCACTGTTGATTTGAGACATCATGCTACAGGTTTATTTCTTTAATTATTAATATTATTTGCAACCTGTGCATGTATATTTATGTGTATTTTATTATTTATTGTAAATGATTTGTCTTTTGGTTGTCACATTTTATTTTTCTTTATTTTGTTGCAGATGACGTATCAGAAAGCTATGATGATGTTGTCATCATAAGGCAATTTTCCATTAATCATGCAGGTGTGGGTCACAAATTTAACTTAAATAGTCTGGTAAAGTGTTTTTCTTTTCTTTTATTATAGGGTTAAATTACAAATTATATAGACTTCATTATTATATAATAGTTTTTATATAATATATTGAATTTTGTGAATGCAGTATTATTTTTGTTCATTTAATGATTGACACATTTATATCAGAGGGAGGTCTGGAAGAATATGACGATGTGAGGAATTTCAGCGAAGATGTGCGAGATTTGTTTGGCAGGTTATTTTGCTTTACGTCACTCTGAATATGTCTAGTTTTATTATCTAAAAATTCTAATGCAATGCAAACATTTGTTCTTGCTTTCAAACAGCAGACTATGATTATTTGAGGGAAGAGCCAGGAAAACTGGGAGGAACTGTTTAATTCAGTGACTACACCCACTGCCTCACATCCTGTTATATGTTTTAAGTGCTCTACACTTAAAAGTGTTGAATGTGCCAAATGTTGAATGTACTAAATCAATTACATTTAGACAAAGTGTTCTGCTTTTACAATAGACATTAGTAGAAAACATGGACATCAATTCAAAACATGCAGCAAACAAACTGGAAAAAATATAGAATAAATTAATAAAACAGACAGGGTGTTTAATTTGTTCTCTTGTATTATTATCATTTCTGTCTTAAAAGCTCTATTATATCACTAAAGGTTTCCAGCTCAGGGTAATCATGCTGTGAGTTTCTGAGGGTCAGAAGCCCCTACAAGTCAAAAGGACCAACATGCTTTTAGATACTTTTGAAATGAAAGATTATTGCACACAACTCTTTTGTAAATGTATTTTAAATGTATTTATCTTATGAGTGCATTTAGCAAAACAAAAAAAAAAACACAAAAAGATTTTCTCTTTTCTGAGGTTTAGAGTTTCTTCAAAGATTAAACATTTTATTTAGACATCAATAATGTATGATGACAATGTTCCTGAAAATGTATCTCTTTATTAAAACTGCAGTACGAAACTGTTGCCTCTCTATCAGCATCCCTGCTTGAAACATACGATTGCAAGTTGATTGATTGATTATTTATCTATTAATTACAGCTTTTTTAATGCTTACTTATAGGCATATGTCCAAAAAAATGTCATCTGAACATATCTGCCATATTTGTTTTGACCAAATGAAAACCTAAATGTTTTCAAATAAATCATGTTACTGAAGTTGAGATCTATTGATTGCTCATTCAGATCAGACATAGATCACAGAGCATTTGTGTTGAAACCAGATGGACAGAGACACAATGAGTCTAATCTGTCAAGAGCTGAACTGTGGAAGATCTGGTGTTTTGTCTGCTTCTACACCAAGAGTGAAATCAGCTCCTAACTGGCTTGATAAAGTTACATGTCGACCACATGATTCAAATCTGTGGCAGTCCATCTTCCCCCTGGGGACAGAATGACTGCAATGAAGATGAAATCACAAAAATCACCTGAAAAGGAAAAATATTGAGTCCCCCCCCCCTCTCCAGTTTCTCCTCCAGTGCGCTCAACATCAGTCTCTCCTCCACAAACTCCTCCAGCAGTGTCTCTCTCCGTCCCCCCAGTGCTTGTGATTGTACTGGGAGTTGTACTCTTACTGCTCTTAGTGCCACTGCTTATACTGATTCAGCAGAACAGAGTGATGAGGAGAGGTAGGAGAGATCCAGAGACTGTCATATTGTGTCTTATTCAGTGTGTGATCAGTCATGTGTTGTGAACTGACAGCAGGTTTGTCTGTCTACACTCACAGCTCTCACATGATTAAAATGGTAATGGCCTCATGGAAACAGCAATAACATTTTATTTCTAAAACTATTTTGTTTTGATGTTGAAGAGAGGGTGAATGAAACACCACTACTATGATGTCATAGCTGGTGGACTGAATCCAGATCGTGAGACAGGTGCAGTTCTGTACTATAGTAATTAGTACACAATTGTAATTATGTATGTTATTCTATAATCTATACATTAAAAATTATATATATGAATATATTAAGAACATATACTGTATGGTGGTATCTGTCTCATGTTTGTAGAATTTGTAATTTGTAGAAGACGCACCTTGTAGCAGTGATGATATCATCACAAGCTGACAAAACTCTGGTATTAAAGAGATAGTTCACCCAAAAAAAAATTACCCCCAGGGCATACAAGATGTAGGTGATATTTTAACTCCATCACCGTTGGCAGTCTATCATCGGATATGCATGGCAATGTAAACAAAATCATATGAGAGTAAAACAAACATGCACCAAGACAACTTCCATTAAACCCTGCTGCTCGTGGCGACACAATGTGTCCTAAGAACACAAATTATTCGGTTTGTGCCAGAACCTACAGTATTTATATAATTTTTTTTAGCTCTAATACACCACTATGTCCCACTGTCTTTGGGTGCGCGCACGGCATCACGTGTGTGAGGTGTGTACGTGCTCTGCGTAGTTTACGTGTAATTGGTGTGTTGATAATCCACCAAAGAAAACCATCAACCATAAACTTCAGGTGAGCCAGGATCAAAAGTGGGATATGTGAAAGTCAACCACTCCCAAATGAGTTCACGCGAAGAACGTAAGTCTTCTTAGTTTTAAGAAGGTCGTTTGAACAATCCGGATAAGCACAAGTAAGTACCAATTTGCTTAGCCGTCATACCTACAATGTTTGTGGACTGTGTAAACAATGAGTGATGATACGCCGAGATACATTCGGATGTTTGGCGTAAGCTACGCCAGAGCTTACGTTACACACCTCACGCACCGGATGCCGTTCGCACTTATTAAGGCTACAAATTTATAAATACTGTTCGGTTTCTGGCACAAACATATCGTTTAGTGTCTTAGGACATCAATGTGTCGTCACGAGCCCCAGGGTTTAATTTGGATTTGTCTGTGCATGTTTTTTTTTACTCTCATAGATTTTGTTACGATTGCTATGCATTATACGACTGATAGACTGCAACGGTTGGAGTTAAAAATCATCATATGTGTTCTACTGAAGAAACAAAGTCACCTACATCTTGGATGCCCTGGGGGTAAGCAGATAAACATTACATTTTCATTTTTGGGTGAACTATCCCTTTAAAGGAATTTTTACTTATTGTTTTTTTAAAGTGCATTTTCTAGCTGAGTACCTTTAATGTGATGCTCAGTACCAAAAAAAACAACAACATTTGTTCTGTCTCTATGCCCATGTGCATGTACTGGACATAACAGAGAAGTATGATGTAGTCATCATTAATGATCAGGACTCTCAAGGTGTAAGGGGTGAGTCACAGAAAATCCCATTTTGTTTTTATGATGTATTCAATATAAAGTAATCATGATGATTTTATCAAGTTTAATCTAATAGTCTCAGACAGTCATGAGGAGAAAGAGATCAATGACACAAGCTGTGTTACACATTACAATGTGAGGTTTTATTTCAAGTGTATCAGAGGGAGAGTTTAGGAGGAGTAAGATGATGTGAAGAACAGCAATAAAGATGAGAGAAACCTGTTGAGTAAGTCTTTGTTTCCTTTTTTAAATTATTTAAAATATTAAAGACAACATTTCAGATTATATATTTACTTTTGTTTTTTAATGACAGACTATGATTATGTGGGGGGAGGAGTCAAAGAATGAGGGTGGGGATGCATGACTTAGAGGCCACACCCATTGCTTCGTTTTTTCATGAAATCACAATTTTACAGCTTCTAGAGCTGGGTTTAAATGATCTTACAGCTTTGGGTTTTAAATGAGTTTTTACTGATGTGTTCACTAGCTTGCATTTTGTAAAAATCAATTGCTTTACACAAGTTTAAAATGGCCATAGTACCATTTCTTTGCTTCTACTTTTCTTTTTTTCTTCAACATTCACATTTTAACTGTCATAAAAAACATGCATGATAAATGAATAAAGTCATGCTACTTTAATTTTTTTTCCTAGTAAACATTAATTCTGTGCTCTATCCCTTACTTGAAGTTGGAGTCAATACCCTGTTCGGTCTTATCTAATTAAACCAAATAAAGAAATTGGGTGCTTATTTACGTTAGCATTTTTTTTCTAAGCTTTGTTCATTTATGGTTGTTTAAGAATGAAAACATTATAACCAACAGGATGCTTGTGTAAGTTTTGAGTGGTGTTGTACAAGAATTAATACATTTACTGTGATAACGGCCCTGTCACAAATCGCACCCTAAACCCTCACGGTCTTCCTCTGAATCCACACTGTATGAACGTAATGCCGTTTTGACTGTTGGGTAAAAGTCTGCTGCAGAGCAGGCCTCAGTGCGGGCTCGCCAGAAGTGCGCATCGAGGGCACATAGCGGCCACAAATGTGGGCCGCTCATTTTAGGGGGATCCATTCTAAAAGTTGAAATGGACCAAATGGACACCCTCAGGGTCGTGTGGATTTAAACAAAACACACTCAACAGCCATTATAAATCCGCAAGACTGCAAGTGCACATGAAGTGTTTCATTTGGGACAGGGCCTGTCTTTAGAGTAAATAGCGTTTTGCTTCCATCTTGTGGTTGAGTAGCGCATTGCTACATTCAACGCACAAGCTGTTATAGTGAAAGTGTTTTATTTACAATTAGACATTTATTTGTTTGATGTTTGCCATTTTTATAACTATAATCTTTAAAATTGAATTAACCAATTTATATACTACTACTACTAATGGGTAACAGGGTTGCAAATTTATCCTAAATTTTGGAGTTTGGAAATTATATTTTGTAATTATTTATAAAGATAAGCATTGCTCTAAATAATTTTTTAAATATACATAATTATTTGGTTAACAGGATTTAATGTTGAGCATAATGATTGGAATTCTATAAATTGAGGGGGGGGAAAAATGGAATGAGATACTTGTTAACAGTCATGCTGTCTAAATTCGATTGATGTATTTGATTGGTGTAACAATTTTTAAATATTTTTTCTTTATTTCTCGTAAGAAGAAAATCATATGATAAGTTTGAAGTGAGCAGTTATCAGTTTCTGTATCTCAGCAGGGGTTGATGATGTAAATATCCTGGAGTGCTTCCTCTCTTTGAAACCTTTCAATTCTCCTGTATGATGTGTGACTATTTTATGCCCCTGGTGTGTGTGTGTGTGTGTGTGGTGTCTTATATATGATGGAGAGGAGTCATTTTTTCAGCACTGGCGTTCTATTGTGACAGTTAGCCTATATTATGGTGGAATTTCTCCATAGTCCACAGGATTATTTTTACCTAAAATTTAAGCTAAAAATTAAACACATAATGAAAAAAAAAAAAGCCAATTTACATATGAGTATTGACAGAGTGAGTTTAACTACATATTAATTGTCATGTAAAGGCACTAATTGACGTTTAAACTAATAGACATTTTTAGGACATATGCCATTAGTTATCAGTGATTTTATCGCATCTCTGCAGGTGTTTGGCTTTGATGCTGTAAATAAAACTGGAGGAGTTCCTGGTCTCATTAAGTCTTATATATATATATAGAGATACTATATATATATACCTTGCATACATACATAAATTCTAAAATATTATATATACTGTAATATCTGTGTCGGTACTGCCCCTTCAGGGAGGCGTCTTGATGTGTGGGGAGGAGGAGTTCATCAGCACTGACAGTTTTGATATATATGGTGAAAATCAGAAACACGTTCTCTGATTTGTCACTGAAGTTGTTTGATGATTTCCTCTGTTGTGTCTAATAAGGTAATAGCGAGTGTGATTGGAGGGTGTTGGGCCTCTTTCTCTCTCATTAAGTGGGGTGAGAGGATGCCTGTATTTCTGTATCATCAGTGCGGAGAAGCTTGTACAGGGTGTTAAGTTGATCATGCTGAGGACGATGAGAAGATGCCTGACACTCATTTTACTGTCTGCAGTTGTAATACTCATCACAGCTGGTAAGTACACAAGGAATGAAACAGATGAAGTTATTTTCAGATGTTATCTCAAGCTTATAATTAATGTGGTGTCTCAGATAATAATAATATTAATAATAATAATGCTTAATCATGTTTATTTGTTATTTATAGAATTCCAAAGAGACATGCACTATTTTATTTTATTATTTATTAGTGTCAGATCTGATTTGTGCTTAATTGGAAAAAAGCTTATAATAAAAGAGATAAAGCTTATAGAGCAATGCATGATGAAGAGGAAAAAAAGAGGGAAGAAATATTACATTAAAGCTTAGGTGGTCAATTTGTTCTATCCCCACTTTGTAACCATATGCATTAATTTTTCTCTTTCTCTCCCATCCTTATTCTAATCCCATCATCTTTTTGTCAATGCTTCAGCTCGATATATAGATTGTGTGAATGTGAGGTTGGTTGATGGTCACAGTCCTTGTGCTGGTAGAGTGGAGGTTCTTCACAGAGGTCAGTGGGGAACAGTGTGTGACATTGGTTGGGATATGGCTGATGCTGCAGTGGTGTGTAGAGAACTGGACTGTGGAGAACCTGTAGATGCTCTGAGTGATGCTCATTTTGGACCAGAATCAGGACCAATATGGATGAATTTGGCCATGTGTACTGGATTAGAATCCACACTGAAGAACTGTGGTTCAGAGGATGGGATAGACACAATGTAATCATAATAAGATGCTGAGTCATCTGCTCAGGTAAAATACTGGTCAGTCAGGGGTTCGGAACCTTTTGACCAACGAGCAACCAATTTTTTTAGTTTTGGTTAATGCATTGTTCAAACAGAGAATATAAATCTAATATATACTATTATATATAGTACTATAGTATTATATTTTATATACTGTATGTATGTGTGTATATATATATTATATATATATATATGTATATATATATGAATGCGACATAGAGAGCGGGACATTCGTGAAGGCTGACAGTATTAAAATAAACTCAAAGCAGCGAAGGAACTAATCAGATCCTGAATAAGTTTTCTGCGCGCGAGGTCCCGAGGGGTGGACACGAAATACTGTCACCTTCAAGAATGTCCGCTCTTTACGGTCTCATGCATTCACGTTCCTTAGTAATTAACGCTAACCGGCCCACCCGCTGAAAGCTGCCATGGAAAAAGCGAAAGTAAGGTGAAATGTGCTCATTGGACTCTTGGCCCCCCCCCCCACAGGGGAACAAACAGCTTCTATAAAACAAATTATATGTTTCAGTCCTATAACTTTTTTTACATAGGCCTACTTTGACACTTTTTTTGCTGTTCAAAAAAATCTTTATTTTCGCTATTACCACAATGACTCTGGCAAACAGCACTGAACGCCACTTTTCAATACAAAAAATGTATTATTATTTTAAACCTTTTATCAGCTTATGTAGTCTCTACAACCAATGAATTGCTGATCTCTAGTGATGTATAATTTTTGAATAGATCATTTGTTGGTAAAGGGTGAAAGATCTGGTGAGCCACATGATTTTTGTCAAAGAGCCAGGTGTGGCTCGCGAGCCATAGGTTCCCGACCCCTGCGTCAAAAAAAACTGTTGCGCTTACATACTGGTTTACAATTTTCTATTTTATTTTTAAATGTTTTTACATTTATCAGTTATCACTATCTTGAGTACCTGTAAATTAAGATTGGTTTGTTTGTTGTTGTTTACTTTGCACATTTGAATTGTTTTATTTAGAAGTCAGGCTGGTTGGAGGTTCTCACTGTTCTGGGAGGTTAGAGATACTTCATGATCAGTCGTGGATGTCAGTGTGTGATGCTGTCTTTGACCAGCAGGATGCAGAGGTTGTGTGTAGAGAGATGGACTGTGGGGCTCCTGTACAGGTGCTTGGAGCAGCTGCTTTTGGTAAAGGAGACGCTCAGATGTGGACACAAGAGATTCAGTGCAGAGGAAATGAATCTCAGATACACCTCTGTCCAACATCACCATTACATGAAAACAATTGTTCTCATGAGTTCAACATTGGTTTGATGTGTACTGGTAGGAGTTCAAAATGCAACAAAGCAGTTTTATTTAATTAAATTTTCATTTCTATTTCATTTAAATTTCCACTTACCTTTTCTTATTTACTTTCTGTGTTTCTTACATTCCTAGGCATAATAAATGTGAGATTGGTAAATGGTACCAGTCGCTGTGCTGGTACAGTGGAGGCTCTTCATAGAGGTCAGTGGGGAACAGTATGTGGTGATTTTTGGGATTTGGTTGATGCTGCAGTGGTGTGTAGAGAGCTGGACTGTGGAGAACCTGTAGATGCTCTGGATGCTTACTTTGGACCAGGATCAAGACCAGTCTTAATGAAAATTGCAATTTGTACTGGAACAGAGTCTACACTTAAGAAATGTGGATCCATACAATTGCCTGACAAATGTCTTGATATCTTAAGAGTGCTAAAGTCATATGTTCAGTAATTTTAAAAGTGTTGTATATATTATAGAAACCCACGATGTGCCAAAAGCACTATTCATGACTATTGGTCACTTCTTGTCTGGTAAAATAATTGGACCTAAACAACCTGAATGAAAACCTATGGAAAACCCAAGGCCCCCTGTGGACCTCAATGGGCATAAACAAGCAAGTGTCATAGCAATTCTGCAAAGACCCAAATTAACCTCAGGTGCTCTAGGCGGCAGGGGTCTTGGAGGGTGGGGACGTTGTCATCTTATGATCCTTTAAATAAGGGCATGATTCTTGTGATGCGTTTACTTATTTAGAAGTCAGATGGTTGGAGTCTCGCGCTCTGGGAGGTTAGCGATACTCATGATCGGCCGTGGATGTCAGGTGTGACGGCCGTTGAAAGCAGGATGCAGATGGTTTGTGAGAGAGCTGGACTGTGGGCTCATGTAAGGGGTGGGCGCTCAATGTACACGAGTCAATGTGCATCCACCGCTGCTCTTTCCGCGTTCATCAACACTCTCCAGATTAAGCTGTGGATTATACTCGAAGAGCCCTGACTGCAAGTTCTGCAGGGCCTCAGCGGAAGTTTTCTAAAATGAGTGTGTCACATTCGTGTGAGATTATTTCAGTGCAGATGCATCAAAGAGTTTGCGCCAAGTGTTCATAGACTTTCCATCCCCTTAGCTCAGGTCTTAAAAATGGAAGTCAGTGTAGTTTAAGTATTCCTGCAGCAGCTTGGCTTTGCCTCTGCTCTGACATTTTAATCACTGGGAGGGAGTTGGAGCTGTGTGCGTATGTTTGTGCTGGATTTGGCTTGCTTCTCTTAACGGAATAATTCAACCCAAGAAGATTTTTATTTCTATTTTTATTTAGTTATTCACATGCTGTTCCTAACCCATATAAATTAAATTTTTTATAGAAAAGAAAAAGTGATGAAGAATTTTGAGCAGAACATCTTTAAAGATTCAAAAAGGAGGTCCATTTTATTGTATTCCCAGCTTCTAAAGTGACATGATAGGTTTGTGTGAATTAATAGATTGAAATTTAAGTTATTACTGAAAATGCTTGCATTATACCTGTAAGTGTTGACATCCGCCTTCTTAAGATAAGTAGCACTGTCAAATTCATGAATGAATCATTCTTTTGAATCAGATCTTTTAATGAATCAGTCTACTCTGGTTCACAAAATAGCCGAAGTGGCTTCTCAGAAGTAACTGTATTATTGTCTCGCCTTTTGCACCGGTCCCAATAATAAGACCAAGAGAGGTTGTTTCAAGGCGGGGTAAGTTCGCCCAAAATGTAAAAATTCTGTCCTATATACTCACTGTATGTGTTCCAAAACCCTTACGACTCAAAGATTCAAAACACAAATAAGTATTTAGGAATCCTGGAGGTTTCTGTCACTCCATGACAGTCTAGATAACCAAAGCATTAAATGCCCTGGAAAAATGATTTATATGATCAAAGTGTGGTTAATCACGTCTTCCGCCAAAAGGATAGATGCTTGATATGAACGAGTTCAAAGTGGTGTGGGACAGAAACATCTCAGGGTGGAATTGATATGAGGGTGAGTAAATGACAGAATTGTCAGAATTGTACATTTTGTTTTGACTTTAACTGCTCACTGGAGGGAAAGTTTATCAGTGAATAATGACTTCAGTTTAGGTCCGTTCTTTGCACAAAACTATTGAATGACTTGGAATCTAGAGCACAGGTCATAGATTCAGGCTTTGTGATTTTTATGTTTTTTGTGTCCATTTTGAAGCTTGAAAGTCACAATCCCTATTCATTGTAAGTGCAAGGAAAACAGATTCTTCAAAATGTCACCTTTTGTGTCAAACATGTTTGGACTGAGATGAGTAAATGATGATTTGTGTGAATTATCCCATTAAATAGATTGTAGTGGTGGTGGTAAAAAAATACTAAATAAAAATAAAAGCTCTATTATGTGTTTGAGGTGACACGTGACACGTCGCTTTAAGGAAGTGACTTCAAAGAGTTCTGTTCCATTTGCAGGCTGCTTGGCACCCGCTGTTAATGCAATGGATTGGAGGGATGACCTTGTTGGGGAACGTGGCAGAGTACAGGCTTCTTGGTGTGCAGACAAAAAAAAATAGAGAAAGAAAGAAAAAAAATGGTAGCATTGCCACACCATCAATAACAATTACAAAGCTGAGGGGCTGTCAGCTCCTGCAGGATATAATAACACAAAAGATGACATGCCTTGAGCATCAATGATACCCCTTTTTTTCAGCATGGGGGAATATGAGTTCATGAGGTTACATTAGCAATACTTCCTCTCAGTATTATCAATGTTGAAAA